>VXAY01006797.1:602208-638439 GCA_013399855.1 Oxyruncus cristatus | reverse complement strand
TATATATATATATATATATAAAAATATATGTGGGACAGATAAATGGAAAAAATGTACATTTAGCATCTTGTTGTAACTTACAACCACGACTCAAAATGTCAACATTTATAATATATTATATATTTTAATTTAATATAATTTCTTATATTAAAATGAAAATTTTCATGTCTTAGGTTCAAGACAGACTGGTGTTCAAATGAGGGAGCATTCCTGGTGTTACACAACAGAAAAAGAGTGGGTCTAAATACTGTTTGTATAGTGTATGTGCTTAAAGTTTGCTGCTTAGAAATTATTTTAAACCGCCCTAACCACTGGCTGTAACTGAATATAGCAACCTATTCCTTGAAGAAGCTCAAGATTCTCAGGACTAAAAAAGAAAAAGCACAAAACCCTAAACTCAAATGGTACTAGACACATCTCAGTTAGGCTTTTGCCATTCAAACTATGTGCCATTAATGCAAGAACTGCCTTCCACAGGCTCACCATCACAGGAACCTGCTGCTCATGTACTGCCAATCCATTAATTTTTCTTTTGGAATACTAAGGATACTTCCTCAACTATTGGAGTGTCTAGCAAGTGAAACATTTACATCTTGATGTATATTTTAAACCTAAGTAAGAAGCTGAATCATAGGAATCACAGAGTCACAAAATAGTTTGGGTTGGAAGGGATAGTCCTTCCACCTCTTCATCTCATAAGGTTAACCTTCATAAAAAGCAAACTACAGGAAAAAGAAAACGAAGCAATAAAAATTGCAATGGGACAAAGACATATTAGCCACGTAGGAAAAAACGCATATGCTTTAATGGAACTGGAAAAGGGTAACTCAGTCACTATGGATGCAGTAAGAAAACTTCGCGACTTTTATCTCCTAAAAAATTCTGATCAAGTGTTAACTGCTCACAGACGTAGAAGGCCTGTCCTATCACTGTATTCCCTATCAGTCTATTACAGGGACCACACCAGAACCAGAAATTTGAATGACTGCCAAAAGGTGATACAACACTTCACAAAACTCATCTCAGACTCCCTCAATGGGGAGACAGAAGAGATGTCACGTGGAGACAGTCATTCTCTTTTAGTCCATAGCATTTACTTTAAGCAGGATGCGAGACTTAAGTCCAAATAAATTCTGCCTCATTTCCCTTTCACTGAGGGAAGGAAAAATGAGAATCCCATGGCTGACATTGACCTTGAAAACTGCATCTCAGATTTAAACATATTTAGGCACCTAACTCCTATGAAAAGCCATGTTTCTGAAGTGTCTAAATACCTTTACAAGTAAGCTGATCATACTGAATGTTTCTCCTTTCTTGCATTAGATGTAGTCTGCAGAAGCAGACAGTAAATATGCATTCATGTCTGCTGTCTTCCTTCTTCATAGTAATAAGAGCATTGGAAAATTTTTTTTCTTTTTGTGAGAGCAAATTTCATTCTGGGCTATTTCCACAGACTACATCTAACAGAAGAGATGTTACAAAGATACCCAATCAACTGGAGTATCTTGGCATTTGAACTGCATGCTAGGAAAGTACAGGATTATTTCATCTTAAGCACCACTGTGATAGAGTAATTAACATAAAGGTATGATTTTCTGCTGAAGCCCTGGCATGTTTTGCATGGATAATTCACTGAATGCACCAAACTGCACTGTAAGAAAAAGAGGCCAAGTCTGAAATCCAGCTGCACTTGACTCTATTTCATGTAAAAGCAGTTATTGCCAGTTTTCAATACTACAATCAACAATTCTCCAAAGATCCTCACTGAAATAAATTTCTATGAGATAGGGTATCTACGGATAAATACAGCTCACAAAGTATTGCAGTGTTTCCCCTGATGCTTTTATAGGCTGTTTGCACAAAACCGAAGCAGGTTTAAAATAAGCCACCTGTAAAGGGTTATTTTACCAACAGCACTAGAAATAGATACTTCAAGTGTGGGTGAACAAAGTGCGAACCATATGAGATGTTGTACAGATTTGAACTGGGGACTCTCTCTCCCCAAAAGAACTGAAATCAAGGCATGTTCCATATGCATCTTGGAAGTTTAAACACTGTGTACAGCTACTGATAGTTCCCTTTCTATCAGGAGAACTGCAGTAAATTCATTTTGCAGGCATTGGATAAAGCAGGTTAAGAGATCATTGTTAATTACATATATTTAAAGGATGAAGCTCTGCAGAGAATGCCCATTATGGGCAAACATGACTTTGGAGCCAAAAAGAAAAATAACAGAATACTACTTGCAGTCTTGTTTTTTTTTTTTTTAAAGAAGCAATTGTGTAAAGGTAGAAGATAATGACTAATTACAAATATTAGTAACTAAAATGTTATAAAATGCCTATTCACGTCCAATCATGACTAATCAGTTTATTAATAAAAACCACAAATACATTTTAAATGTTTTTTTAACTGTAGGATAACACTGGCTTTACAATTCAAGTATGATAAGTTATCCCCAAAATAGCCTTTTATGCCTGTACAGCCATTGTCCTGTTTTATCCTATCGTATCTTATGAAGCACAGTTGGCGTATCGGTCACTTGCCAATTTCATTTCATTGGTACAAAGAATTATGTACTTTCTAATACAGCACAGTGTTCTGCAAGAGCAAGGTATAAATACAAACAAACTGACCTGGTGTTGTGGAGCTCATTGTTCTGAATGGAATGGTATCTTGTAAACAGTGTAAACTGTGGCAGAAGTTGTTCAGATTTTGAGATTTCTCCAGAAGCAAGGTAAATCTGAGTAAAGAAGAAAAAACACCTTTGATTATACATTGACAACATAATATTTTTAATATATTATAATTATATCAAACACACTTAAACAGAACTATATTTAACATCTCTCACCCTGAAGGTTCTATCATGTACATTTTGCTGCAAATCCAAGAGCTGATGAACACAGATACAAGAATAACATTTACAAATCCTCAAGCTTCAGAGCAGTCCAGATTCAAATAGAAATTTGCATTACAGCCCATCAACAGTCACATAAGAATATCAGAAAGTAAAGGATGAACTGGTCCTTGCCCTTTTCTCTACGATCAGAGCACTATACGAAATAGGCAACTTGAGTAAGAAACATCTGGATTATATCCTTATGGTTTAATTCATAGCTTTACTCTTACTGTAGATGTCTGCAGTCAGCATCAAAACATGAATGCGCAGAAACAGATCTGCATTCAAAAGTCTGGAATAGCTACTACTTCCCTAAGCTCCCATGTTGAAACAGTTCATGAATAGAACTTGTTGAAATAATTAGCACAGTTGAATGGATCTCCCACGACTAGCTAATGAAATCTCTGACACCACAAAGATGGTTGCTAATAGCGTGGGCTGCTCGACAGTAGGGCAAAGAAGGTTCTGCAATTTGGCTGAATCCTTTCACAGTCCTGTGACTTTCTCAGTTCAATGCAGAAGCAGAGGCAAAAATGTTCCTCTAATACTCCCATCTGCTGAAAGTTAAAAGCTGCAGAGAAGAGGCTTTCAGGGAACTAAAATATATTTTCATTCAAGCATGATATAAACAGCATCATGAAAGAGAAGAGAAGGTTGTAGTGCATTACGACTGTGACTATCCTATTCAGCCACTGCTCCTAAAGCATCTAAGTAGTCAAAGATATTCTTAGTGCTGAATATTTTAGCAGTTTTTGTCACTTTTTTTAAAGCACCAACTGCACATTTAGTTTCAAGCTGAGCTCAGCCAAATTCCAGATAGTAAATTACATTTTAACCAAGTAGAATCACTTAAGTTTAGCATCATTATCATTCAAGAAAGGAAAATCACACATTTAGGTAAGTAACTTCTGCTTTTATGTCCCATAAAGCAAGCTGGACATACACTGCTCAAATAGGGACGATATTTGGACACATCCAGCACTCCAGCAGACAACACCTGTAAAACCAAAATTCATACTTCAGGAAAATCCTAATTACTTTCCCTTGCTTATCTAATGTGTCAAAATTCATCAAATACCAGATGGAACTGCTATTAAACTGAACAGACTCTACAGGTAACCTAATCCAAAACCTGTATTTGGGTACATCCTTACTTTGACTGAGGCAGGTGTACAGCTCCAAGATTCATCAATATAAGAATAACCAACCTGCAATTCAGGAGTTTCAAGATTCTACTTGATTTTAGAGAGCTCATTATCTTAGCACCTACAAAGATCATGAAAAAAACACTTTCCTGTGAATCCAACATCCATGGATTCAGTATCCAGCTCCAGCTGGGACTGTGCAGTATGTCTCAGAAAGTAGAGAATGGATATTAATGCTTTACTATGGACTTCAAAAGAGTGAATTTTCAGTATATGTTTAAAGTAAACACAATATTTTAGGGCATTAGGAAAATTGTGGGTATTAGAATTTGACAACATTCTAATATTCTTAATTCACTTACAATCACAATAGCTAAAACTATAATTATGTGTAATTTCATTTTGTATAGACCCTCCCATCCCAATGGATACTTGACTGCACTATCAGATGGCTAAGCTTTCTCCTCACAAACAAATCTTCACCTTTTTTTCACCAATAAAGGTAATTGCAAGTAATTTGGATAGTTGTGTGTCAGAGAGATCAGTAGATATGACTGGCATGCTCCTGTCAGTGGAAATACCGACAATTCCACACTCAAAACAGTGGTCCCACCCATCCTGTATTGGGTTATGGATGCCAGCTTTGCTGAAACTATGTAGAAAGAAGATGCTTCAAAGCTCTTCTGGAGCAAGGAACACTTACCGTTGGAGAAGAATTAGGTAAGGGAAGATTTAAACAAGCTGGATATACAAAAATTTACGTGACCTGATGGGATGGATGCTCTCCTGAGTGCTGAGGCACCTGGACAGTATCACTGCAAGGCCACTCTCAAAATACCTTGGAAAGGTCTTGACTGTGGGAGGTTCAAACAGACTATAAGACAGCAGATACCACTCCTGCCTTCAAGAAGGACAGGAAGGAGAAGACAGAGAACTAAAGGCCTGATCACATCACCCCAATTTCTTTGAAGGTGATGAAGAAAATAATCCTGGAAACAATTTGCAAACATGTGAAGGACAGGAAGGTGACGGGAAATAGGCAGTATATATTTATGAAGGAAAATCACGCTTGGCCAACATGATAGCCTTCCACAATGAAATAGCTAGAACGTGGATGAGATGAGAATGTTGTTTATCTTGACTTTAGCAAAGCTTTCAGCACTGTCCCCCAGAACATCCCCAAAAATTCTGAAAAACAGATAGGAAAGTGGACAGCAGGGGTGGCTGAAAATCAGCTGCAGTGCCAGGCTTTAGGAGTTGTGATCTGCAGGACAAAGTCCAGCTGGAGGCTATTCATTTTAATGCAGCCCCCAGGGGTCAATACTGGTGCCAGTACTGCTTTTCATTAAGGACCTGCCTCAGGGTACAGAGCATAACCTCAGCAATTCCACAGACAGTTCAAAATTGGAAAAAGTGGTTGACAGAGCAGATGGTTGTGCTGTCATTCAGAGGGACTTCAATGGGCTAGAGAAAATGGATCTACTAAATGTATGTGCCAAGGTTGGGGGAAGGGGGTGGGTGGTAGAAAAAAAAGTGAGAAACAGAAGGAACACCAAGGTCAGACAAAAAAGAGGTGCTCCATTGCAGAGCAGCTACATAAAAGCAGTGAAGAAGACAGAACAAGACTCTTCTCAGTGATCCCTAGTGACAGAAAAGGAGTCTATGTGCACAAACTGAAATATGGGCAATTCCATTTAAACATTACAAGGCACTTTTTCAATGTTGTTGAGGTCAAACATCTCAGGAACAGGCTGCCCAGTGACTTTGTTTAGTTGCAACTGTTGGACATTGTACACAGCCTTGGGCAACGTGCTGTAGTTGACCCAGCCTTGATGAAGGGTGTGGACTAGGTATCTCCAGAGCTCTGGAGCTACTCCGTGATTACATGATGTGGAACTTAAGGATTTGTCCTTTTCAAGATCATCACAGACAGCATCAGCACTGAATATTCATTGTGGTTAAACCTACCGAGAATAATCCCTGTATAAGAAAGCATTCTGCTGGGATCCTCATAAAAAGATTTCCGTTAAGGAATTTTGTAAAATCAACTGCACTGGTAGTCTTATATTTAATGAAGTGGCAGCTGGCATCCTTCCTGATACTCTATTTCCATACATTACTTTTTGCAAAGCTTTCACTAAGCTGAATGTTGTTGTTCATGTTAGATTTTAACAATGCCTTGAAAACATGATATAAGGCTCATTTTGTCAAAGCTCACATTAAGAACCATGAAAAATTCCGCATCACCATATACAGAATTATATTCGCAACACTGACACTCTCATTCAAATACACTTCTACTGATAAGCTGACATGCCTAATTTCTTTCCTTTAACTGAAGCAATGTCATATTGCAAAATTAGACACTATAAACGGCAGTGCCACATATTTTTTAATGCTAGTCCTGAACCAAAGGGAAAAAAAGCACAGCACTGGCCACTGTACATTAAAATTTCATGTGAGGTACTACGCTCACTGGGTGGTGCATTTGTACTCCACCTCCACCCACAAAAAACGTCACACAATTCCTAATCAGACAAACTCTGAAGATACTAAGGTACAGCAAGTGGCTCCAGAATTTCGTATAGACTAACTGCACTTCCTAAGGCACTACATTTTAACTGAATGATAATTCATCCTTTACTCATTATCAACATGGAATATTAGGTTATAGCACAATATACAGCAAACTAACTTCTATCTTCAGATATATCACTGGAGGTGGTACTACACATCACTGACTTGCATTTGCTCACCCAGGGACCTTCTCCTTTTTCTTCAAAAGAAATCCAACAGTTCGTGTGCTCCAAGGACTAATGCAACTTTGAAATTGCTATGGAAGAACAGTGCAAGATGGAATGTAGGTCTTCATGCCCACCAGCCACCACAAACCTTGTTTCTCATGACTATATGTAGGTACAGTATTTTCAAACACAAGTAAGTATTTCAATACTATTCCTTTAAACTGTCATCCATCGCTGTGTCATCCCAAAACCATATTCACTGACCATATTTTTTCTATCTTGTGCCTATACTCCAAAATTCTTTTGGGAATCGAGTTTCTGAAATAGGATGCAATGAATACAAATTAACAGAAATCAGATGAAAAATATATTCCTACTTCTATTTTCCCCCGTTCTCAAGATGAATTTTTCATGAGAACTACTGAATTAAATCCAGAGTTTTCAAAACTACATCCTGGAGGTATCTTCCAGATATTTCTTCTCAAGGAAGATTTTTTACCCAACTCCGTAATAACTCTATTTGTAAAGGAGTTTAGAAAATCATTAAGAAAGATTTTGCAGATAAAAATATGGAATTATACACTTCATTAAATTCCAAACATGACAGGTCAGCCCCCCTAATAACACATCAAGTGGATTCTCTGCTGCATATATTGTTTTAAAATAGCTCTAAGTTACTTACCAACAAAATTGTTGTTTGGAATTGAAATCAAAATGCTGGAGGTCATTAGCCTCAAGTGTCACTAAAAAGGAAAACTAATCACTTCTCACATTTAACAGCTTGCATATTAAAAAACTAAGTATCTAAAACAGTTGTCAGAATTGGTAAAATTCTGTTTCCCAATGAGCAATTTAGCAAAAAGCTCAACTAAAAGAAATCTGAAAGGTTAAAAAAAATAAACCAAAAGAACAATAACTGTTCTCTACAGAACATGAAAAAGATGATGGTTAAAAAAGAATACCACTTTTAAATGAAAGATATTTTACCCAAAAAAAATATGGAATAGGTAATCATACTGTTTATAATGAAAACCAAATTTAAGAAAAGATCAAGCTATAGCTCTTCAAAAAAAAAAAAAAAGGCATGACAAAACAAAGACTGGAAGACAAATTTCAAAGAACTTTTACTAAAGTGATTTGCACCCGTGTAAGCCAAACCCCGAGTGCCAAATACAACCCTTCTAACCTCGTATGAAACTTCTAAATTTGATTAGGAAGAGAGTTGGCATATGGGAAAGGTGTTAAGGTGTTAAAGAATGGTGTGAATTCTAACACAAGGGACTTAAAGACATCAGTTCCAATAGCAAATGGCTATTCTAATTGGTTTATAACTGTAAAATAAGAAAAAGCTAAACTAAAATCAGGATATTATGCAGCATATGCTATTATGCAGTGACCTTTACATGCAAATACAGCCCAGATTTACTTGCAGCATTTCCAGTAGATATTGTGGTATATAACTGCTTTCAGTGAGAATTTAGTGGTTCCACAGCAAAGGCTTCAGAATCCAGAGCTCAGTGCAGGATTAAGTATTTCACTATAAGGTGTTCAGGCATTTTATTCTTAATTAGGTATCTACTTAAAGACTTTTTGAAGTCTATAACAATTTTGCAGTACATCCCTTTGGAGGTTCAGTATTAAATAACCACTCTAGCAGGAAGTTCTGGACTGTCATACTCTTTATATTTCCCCAACAAAGTAATTTTTTATATTTTGCCTAACAGAAAAGTACCTTTTACAGAATCTGTAAAGAATCCTCAGCTCTACTACTAACATATAACTATTTCTTTTGAACAGTAGGTGAAATCCTTAAACTTTCCCAATTACTCTCATGCACTATTAAGCAGTGTTATACCTCACACATGCTGTGAGCACACTGCTCATGCTGTTGTGAGAGGCTCAGACTTCTGTCCAGAAAGAGAAATCCCCCTTTCTGAAAATCTCCAAAACAAGCAACAGAGTTGTACAGCCATTCTGACAATCTCTTCTACACTCACCACCTGCTATGGAGATGAAGCAAACAAGATTTCTAAAAAGCAAGATGAGATAATGTCTTCCACCAGAAAAGAATCCAAGGCCTCAATCAACAGGAATAAATAATGTGCTGCTAAGCTGCTGCCTGGACTTCTGCTATGCCAATTACAACAAACTGGCACAAGCTTCTGCTCCATTTCCCCGTGAAGCCAGTTAGAAATATGATATAGCTAAAATAATAATAATAAAAAAAAACAACACACAACCTTTTTTTGAGTCTCACCAGGTTTTGGAACTTGTTCACCATGCAGCTGCTACAGCTTACGTTGTCCTGTCTCCCTTCTTCATGCCAGTCCTTTGGCTGGGCAAAGAGGGGTGCACATGCAGCTGTGCCCTGACAAAGTAAGAGTTGAATACAAGAGTCATCCTGCATCAAGTACAACCAGGCAGTAGCAAGGACCACACCAGGTGAGCGATTGGTTTACATGATGCTTTCACAGAAGAAATAGAAAATACGAAACAGGCTTCCCTATGGCTGCATGTTGATTTCTTTTTAATTATGCCAGATTTTAATCAGTATTGCTTGTAAACAGTTTGGGAACAAAAAGAACTTCTCCTAGGGAAAAATGAATCCTTAAATACAGAGGTCACTGAAGCACAGATTTGATTTCTACCACTTCTGCCACTTGAAGCAATGTAAAATATAACTGAGACTATCATTAATCAACACATACATAATCAACTTCCAGAGGGGAAGAGTTCCTTCCTGCATTCCAAGAGTCCTGCCAACAGGTTCTTCTGGAATCAGGGAAACATAATCGACTTCTCAGTCTTCACAAAGCTGATGGAAAGAGGGTTGCAAGTATCAGAAGTTAATGCTTCTCTGTAGCATACAGGTAGCTCTCAAGAGAAGAGACTACTTCTAAACTGAAGTTTGGTGGCTAGCAACAGGAAAAAAAAATACCATCAGAGACAAAGAAATCCAGTTAAACATAAGGCAAGAAACAAAAGCCTTTTTCATTGGAACAGGTTGCCCAGGGTGACTGTGTAGTCTCCGCCCTTGGAGAATAATCAAAACGCAAGTGAACATGGCCTTGACCACCTACGGCAGCTGGCTGTGCTTTGTGCACTGTGATTGAATTAGACAATCTCTAGAGAAGCTTTCCAGCCTCAGCCATTCTGCTACAAGACACAAAAAGAACAGCCCTTACAGGTAGTATGAAAGCAGGTAAAGTCCTGTCCCCCTACACAGCTGTGTGGAGAAACTTCCATCAGATGAATACAACTGAAAGAAAGAATCTGTCTCTTACAACCTTTTCGTTTTTTCAAAAAGCTGGACAAAGTCAGCCACTACAGATTACTTTGACGGAAATCACAAATTCTAAGTTTCTTTTATTTTGACTCTCTTCTCCAGCCCTACCAAAACTCATTATCCAAGCTCCAGGGAAGGAAGCCCCAGAGTGAACTCAAGCACTTATTTTAGAAATGCTTTATAAATTCTGAAATTTGCCTTTGAAAAATTTTAAGCAGACTTCTGTGGTAAGCAAAGTTAAATGACAGCTGGAGTACAGAGACTTAATAAGCACTGTGAGCTCTGCACTACTGACCTAAACTGTGATTAATTCACAGAATATATTAGGGAGGCCAGACTTGATTAATTAGTAATTTATTATCAATCATCATTAATAACTTAGTGACTGAAATTAAAACAAAAAAGAAACAAAAAAAAACCCCGCTTTTACATCATGTGAAAAGAAACAACCCTGTTGAGCATAGTCTTACCTAACTCTGCCTGCTGTGCATCTAAGAATATCCATTTATCTAAAAATGCATGAGATTAAGAGTAATTTTAACCCATGAAAAATGATTAACAACACGTTACAGCAGAGGGAAGGAGAGAATGAGGTAGTCTGTTTATTCTGTGTCTGAATATACACAGAATAAAAAACACCACTTCAAAACATATTCTTAATAAATAGTTCTACATAAGAAGAAAAAGTTGAGCATGCAAACTTTTACCATTCACGTAATCAAAATACAACTTTTCCAGGGGGTCAGGTAACCCAACATAACACAGAGCACTAGCACTACAAATTTGTTCTTTCAAAGGAACAAGAGACAGTAAACAGAGCACTTCTAAAATCCTTTGAGCCTATAATATATAGTTCAAAGTCTTTCAGCTTTGGTTTATATTTGTCTTTTCATCAGTTAAAAACTAAATTTCTCTCAGCCACTGCCCCTTTTTTTCTCTTAAACTGAATTGTTCTTCAGCTGCTATTGAACCTGGTTGCACAGTGTGGTAACTAACTACCTACCTAACTAAGCTACCAATAAAGGACTTTAGATAGTGACACAATTTTCTCCTATTCCTTTTTTACTCTAACTTTTCAAGTCAAGGGCAGTATAACCAGTTTTTTTGTTTTAAATTTAATCTGAGATGCACAGCACCTGAATATGTACGGAAGTGAGACTTTGTAACTAGAACGTATCAGAGCATCAAAGCTTCCTTTACACAAAAATGCACTTTTGCATTTCTTCAACATTCCACTTATTTAGAGTAACAGAACACATCTCATGAAACAACTCGGTATGGAAATCTGTCTGTCTTAGACTCTACAAGAAGAAGCTACTTATCTGGAACAGAAAGCCTCCAAAGGGAATCTCAGATTCTTGGCCTGAGATCTGAACTGCCCTCTGAAGGAATCAGTCTTGTTTTCCTTCTCCGCTCTTAAACAAAACATGAGGGTATGTGATGGTTAAAAGGAAAAAATTTAATAAAATTTTAGAAGAGCAGCTTCATGTATAAACTTCCTAGACATTATAAAAATTTAATTTGGATTCACCAAAAATTTACTTTCAGTATAACTGTTTGCATTCATTCCACTTAAATATATGGTAATAAAGTTTTCCCAATTTTAAGACAAAAGGACATACTCTCCCTCACTGAAACCTTCCTTATTATGTAACGATTAAAGACTTTGATGTGATCAAAAAGCTAAATATAAACTCTTGGCAATATCACCACTGCCTTCAAAAAGGCTAGAGTGAACTCACAGCTAAATACCCTTGAAAAATCCAAATTCATGTTAGATTGTATGTTTATATAGAGATATTAGCATGGATAATCATATTCAAGAGAATCTGATTTGCAAACACTTCATATTTTTAGAACACAATATGTCTCTGTAAGCTTTGCTTTGACACATGAATCCAGACAAACTTCAGGGTGAATCACCATAATATTTTCCTGCTCCCCAGCCCTTCCACAGAGGCTAAAAAACTGGTTTTGGTTTCTACTGAACCACTTTTGCTACTTGCACTGAATTAGGACCTAGATGTCCCATCCAGGATTCAAACCATTTAGTAAGACATTCGATACTCATTTAACAGAGCTTCAAAATTTATCAAAACTTTCCTAAAATGTCAAATATGGAAGAGCTCTTACACAATGCCTCAATGGACTTGAATTAGTACATTCACGTGGACTACAAAACACAACTCTCAAACATGAGCTTTCCATGTGTATCACCTTCTCCACTACAGAAATAGTACCCAGTCCCAGATGCATTCCTTCAGTGACACAGGCATATCCAAAAAGCTGTAGAGGCATTACCTCATTTGCAGTTAAATTATTATACTCTTCTATACTTACATATATTTCTGATTTTTGGAAGTCTAAGCCATTTATGAGATATTCTTTCAGGAAAAAAAAAATTAAAATGTTTTCTGAATTTTATCTCTTATTGGTCTTAAAATATTAATCTGAGAAATGAGTATTTGAAGAAAATATAAAGCAGAGAACTTGAAATCCGCAGGCCTATTTGGACCATTGGCAATTCTGACTTCTACTAGACAGAAAATTTTCCAAAGAAATAAATAGTACACAGGAGTAAGACGTGCAAAATACAAACTAATGACAACTTCATTGTGGGTCAAGAGTCACAAGAATACAAAGAAAGAGAAGCACCTACAAATAGGTAAAACACAAGCCAAGAACCACAGCAATCACCTACAGAAAGCAGCCAGATAATTCCATTATGTAATACAGAGACCCCAGGTGAGAACAAGATTGTCTTGTGTTTATGTAGCACATAAAGAATTCCTCCTGCAAGGACCTTGGAACATTTGCCAAAACGGTAACCAAAGCAGAGGGGGACAACACAGCTTAGTACAGGCACCAAGCACAATGATGAGTGGCTATTCACATCTTTAAGATTTTTACAAACTGATTAAGTCATACTAACGAGAGAATCAGCACAGGAGAGGGTCTGTAGGTACACAGAAGTTGTCAGCAAGCTTAGCAAGAAGTAGAAGCAATGTCTAGGTGGAAATTTTTCCTAGTTGTGATTCATTACATGAGATGCGGTCCAGTGTTATTTTATGCATTAAAACTAACTGAGATGAGTCAAAATTTCTCATTATGATGGAAAAGTGGGGTTATCTGCTTAGCAGTAAAAGGATTTTGTCTTTATTACCATCAAGAATCCTTCAGTTGCTTAACAGTGAAGTAGTTTTCTGCTCATTGAAAACAAGTTTCAGTCAAATTTTCCTCAGGAAAAGCATATAGTTGGCCAGAAAACATATAAGATGAGTCATTTTATAAAAACTTATCTAACAAAAATACTTATTTTTGCTGTCATTGAATTTTCTCAAAGATTGGACAATTTTTTTTTACTCTAGCTTGTAGATATATTAGGCTTCAATTTTGGCTTTTCAATGTCCAAAGAACTATTACCACAAGGTGTTTAATTGTTGAAACTGTTATTTGCAGTGTTTGCTAAGCAACAAATTTTGTATAGGTTGTCTCACAAGAAAGTAAACCTTTCACTAAAGCTGATGGTTTGAAGAACATTTACATTGAATGTCCTTTGACAATAGATTTTTTTACTGGAGAGCTTTACTTGTTTTCACAAGACAAGTTTTAATTCTAAACTGACATTTTTTAAGGGTATGATTCAGTAGAGACTAAATGATACATGAAAGTTTGATTAATACTTTGGCATTTTCAGCAGTGGAATACAAACCAAGAAAACAGACTTTCTGTATCAGGCAGTAATACCAGATCACAGGTAGAAGTCTGAAAATTATTTTCCTCTTGAATAGTTTTCTGTGATTTCACCAAGGTCACTGGGAAAAAAACCCACACATTATCTTTGATAATTTATACATTAGTATTATAATACATCCTTCCTACCAGAACTTGGCAGCCACAATGCAAGAGACTTATTAATGCACCTGGGTGATGACTTCAACTCATAAAGCAAAACTTGCTGACCTCTGCTGCAAATGCATATTGTCATTTAGTAATAGCACTAGGACACTATAAAAGGAAAAGCTAATGACATTCATAAAGGTTATGGAAAGTAAGTCCTGTGCAGGGGGGAACGCAACACAACACACATTTTGACTGAGCTCTTGTCCACTCTTGCTCAGTGTCTGAGGGTTGAGCAAATAAAATAAGAAGACCCAACACATATCAAACCAACCAGCTGGTTTTGCCCACAATGATTACTATGGATATACATATACTTGCAACTATTTTTAATGCAATGTTTTTTGTACATACACTTAATTACAAGGAGCTTACACCTTTGTAAATCTCAGACGTAAATGCCAGCTATCAGTTCCCAAAACAAAATATTTAAAAATTTTAACTAGGAACAAGCTCCTGATTTAACAAAATTAAATCTATATCTATGCACTTTTGCATCTAGTTACATACGTACAAAAATAATGGACTTCTTACCAAGTGACTCAGTTTCCCTTCTTGTTAGGGTTACAACTGTGGCAAGTACTCTAATCTGAAAGATTTCACATGCACAGGCGTTTCAGTTTCCACTGTGTAGGCTTCTTCTTTTAACACTCAAATTCAGTTTTGAATTGCAGATTTCAAGACCTCAAGAAAAATCACAGCTAAACCCACCAAGAAAACACACATACACAACAGAACAAAGAACCCAAAATCATTCCTATGCACATACCAAAAAGATCCCCTTGATTCAGGTGAAAACAAAAGTGCAACAAGCAATACCAGGGCAAAAGATGACTCAATGCTTGTTCTCAATTAAACAAGCAACCCTGACTGGACAAAAACAGTTGGAATTAATGGTTTTGACAAACACTTGAGAAGGCGCACTGCAGAACATTGCACCTGCCATCATAAACACACGAAACACATAAAGATGCTGTTTAAATACATTAGAAGCTTATTTTTTTTTCCTAGTCTTTCAAAATCATCAATCTGAATATTCATGGAAGAGGCTGCATTTGTGAACAGCCAGGAAAGGGATCCGGGGGTTCTAATTGATGGCAAGTTGAAAGCAAGTCAACAATGTGCCCTGGAAGCCAACAGGACTAAGTATGTCCTGGGATGCATCAGGCATTAACGGCTGGTCTAGAGACATGATTGTCTTGCTCTACTCTGCACTACACCTCAAGCACTGTGTGCTGTTTTAGGTGCCTCAATACAAGAAAATCATCAAACTATTAGAGTTTATCCAGACGTAAAAGAAGATCTTTGTTTTCTTTTTTTTATTATTATTCTGTAGGAATGCACAGGTTTGCAGATGTTGACCATTCAAAGAGAATCACAGAATTCATTTTATGGTTCAGTGAGACTATTCCTCCTGCTGTTGTCCCTAAAATAGGTAAAAAAATAGCAAAAGCTATTTTCTTACACAAAAAAGAGTATTCTTCCCTGTCTTAGCAGGAAGGTAATGTAGCACTTAGTCTGTGATTTATCCAAATCTACCATACATTAATCACAAACATTAGACAATGCAATGCTTTTAATTACTCCTGAATAACTTTAAGAGGTTGATAGAATTTGAAACTGAAAGCGAAATATGTCATCTTTAAAAAAAGATTCTCAGCTTGTAGAAGCAATTCTAAATCAAACCGTCACCTGTCAGATCAACATAAACAAAACTAATGTTAAACAAAATAGGACATTTCTTAAGCCTTTGGGACTCAAAGAAAAGTGCACAGATGGTTTAGCAAAGGCACAGAGGCAGGAAGGGACACAATACATGGGGGGAGGGGGAGGTAGAATAGAACTGGGCTCCCAGCATATGTCTGGGGGAAGCAATGCGACAAGTAACTTTTCTATGTAACTTCGAGGAAGACAGATCTTCCAGTAGTAAGGGGAAAAAAGAAAAAAAAAAGGGCACAGATACAGTGCTTGTCAGTATATCAAAAAGTAAAGGGGGGTAGGAATTTACAAGATATTCAATATGGAACTTAACAGTCCACTTTTAGGAAAACTCAGGTTTTAAATTGAGAAAAATATGATTTTTACCTTTTTTTTTTCCATATTAAAGATCACATACATGTCCAAATAAACTGTCACCTACTATTCAAGCATAAGCCACTTTGGTAACCATATTTCTATAGTAAAAGAGAAGTTAATGAAAACGGTCCTAGATTTTTTTCCCACAACAAGCAAGAAGCATAAAAGAATATAATTAAAATTACACTGTTACATTTGGATTTGCTGGCAAATTCTCGTAGCAAGTAAGTCCAGATACACAAACAGGAAAAGATTTTATATTATTTTTACTGGCAGAGTCCCAACAACCTGTCCACAGACCATGACCGCTCATACATCTGCAGATTTCCTGCTGCAGACTCCTCACTGCAGATACCTAACTCCTTTTGTTTCATTACAACACCAAACATACTGAAAATTGAACTAGAAGCAAGTTTCAACAGAAGATGAATCATTATGTTTGAGGATATTATGCATGCCATACCACAGACTGGTAAATAAATATCACATTGAAATATTTTCCAGTATATCCAGGGCTCTTTTGACTTAGTATAAAGATACTACTATATTTTTTATTTTATTTTTAAACTTTAATAGCATGGTAATCAAATTCCTCTTGACTTTAGGACACATGGACAACTTCATGGTTAGATTTGTCTAAACAGAGCTATACAAAGTAAAACCTAACACAAAATTCAAAAGGAAGCAAAACAACAAAAAAAACACTCCCTACCCAGTAGAAAATGCCTAACCTAGTTAATTACTAAATAATTAAAACTACTTATTTAATAAAGACAGACAACTTAAATAAAGGCACAGGCATTCACAATGAGAAAGCTCTTTGTTCAACTTCAACTATGCTTTACTGGCAATACAAAATTTGAGCTTGAAGCAAGTAATTATGGAAAAACTACACTGTCCCAGAGCTGGAAGAAGCTACTTTCCCCATGAACATAAAAATCCCAAACCATAAACCTGTGGCTAAAATAGTCTCTGTAAAACCGGATGAGGTTTCCCAAAAAATGAGTGCAGTGACGTCATCTCCTTTCAAAACCCACTCAAATTTTGAGTGAGCCAAATCTCAGGTCATTTCAGGCTTCAAAAACAGCACCAGGCAAATGCAGCATAAGCCTCCTTTTCAAGTATCTCTAGTCTAGCCAAAGATTGAATAAGACTATGAAGCAATATCCAGTATTTGTGACTAAAGATTTTTCTGATTAATATATCAATTTGGTGTGGTGAAACTAATTGAAATATTAATAAAAAGTAACCTTCTACTTGCCTACTTCTAGAAAGACAAGAAGGACTCTGGAAACTACAGGCCTGTCAGTCTCACTTCAGTGCCCAGTAAAGTTATGGAGAAGATTATTCTGGAAGGAATTGAAAAATACCTGAAAGACCATGCAGTCATCAGTCACAGCCAGCATGGCTTCATGAGAGGAAAGTCCTGCTCATCAAACCTGATTTCCTTTTATGACAAGGTAACCCACCTAGTTGATCAGGGGAAGCCAGTTGATGTAATCTTTTTACATTTCAGTAAAGCTTTTGATGATGTCTCTCACAGGATCCTTCTGGACAAACTGTCCAGCACAGAGGTGGATAAACACACCATGTGGCGGGTGAGCAATCTCACAGGTCGAGCACAGAGGTAACAGTGACTGAAACAATGCACGCAACTGAACCTATGCTGACGGTTATTAACAGCACGTAGCCTTTTCACTTTTTGGAGCTAAAAAATAGCTGTGCAGATGCTGCAGCTATGCAGCACGTGCACTGCATTAGTTCATTAATATTGTTCAGTTTAATCACTTCATAAACCTTTTTTTTTGAAATACCTAGAAAGACAAAAAAGATTCATCTCTCATTATCACTGACAAAGCCTTAGAAAGCTGGCATGCTACGTTTTCAACCCCTCTTTTTTAGTAGAACTAGGAAGAAAACCACTTTCTTAGAGGCAGGTAAAAAGATCCAGTTACAGCCGGTCAAGAAAAGATAACCCCAGAACAGAAGACAAATGAGGACGTGGAAAAGGTCTAGAGAATTTGCTAGGCTGCCAGAAGATGATGTAAGGAACTGAGTTTTATCCCAAGATATGCCTTCAGCTAAAATAGTCAATTATTATGATAAAGAGACAAGGAAAAGACTCAGCAAGTAAAAGTTACAATGGCGTACAGAAATACAGAATTTCCATTCAGAAATAAATGAAAGTACGACAGCATCAGCTTCAGGCAAGAGTGACAGGAAAAAAAAAAATAGAATAAAAAAAGGCAACTCATAAAGTAGGCAAATCAAAGAATCCTCATTTCATGTACTTTTTCAAAGTTTAAATACAGCAAGACAGCAAACATTTCAATTTCAGCAGGAAGAAAGTGCAAAGTACATTTATCAATACAATAATAAAAATTCAATCCTGCTGAAATCTATGGCAATGTTCTACTACTTCCATTTCATAACATTTATATATTTATTGACACAGTTCAAGTTCTGCACAATAAAAAAAAGAAGTACTATCCATCACCTCTTTCAAAGTTTCAGGTTTTTTTTTATCCTTATCTTAACAAAAATAAAAGATCTTCACCACAGACAAAAGAAACAGTCAAAGTGCCAAGACCCAGGAAAAAGTTCTGTCTTTCCTCTTTTCCTAGTCTTATGACTAATTGTGGTACGGAAAAGTAATGGATATTGATAACTCATCAGAAATGTGGCTTTTTTCATAATGTACTGCATATGGCAAGAAAATTAGGCAAGAAGTTCAGAAAGAAAAATTACAGATTTCCCTCGAGTAATACAATATCTTTTTCAAGTCAGGAGTATCTGCTAGTATTGTTGAAGAGAAAGATACTTTTTCCTTGGAATTCAGAGGCTTTTGTTACCTGTGTTTAGGCACAGAAGTCACAATTGAATGCGGGCATCTGCCAAAGAAAATACATTACAGACTACAGCAGCTGCTTTGATGAAAAATATGTACTATTACTGTTTCTTTGCCACAGTAAAACCTCTGTTACGAAAGAGAAGCATTTAAAGCTACAGTTCTGCTTCCTCAAAATGAGAAACAACTTCAGTGTTACATACAATCAATTTTTCTATTTTTCGTCTTCAGATCATGCTTTGCCAACTTTCCATAATTCCATTCTTTACTGTCACATTCCCAGTCCCAAATGACATGTATTCAACTGGTTGTGTGTCCCAGGTGTTTATCCAGCACCACTTTCTACCTGGGCTTCTCTAATCTGCTTAGATCCCAATAACATTTTGCCTGGTTATCTATGTCAACCTATGTCAATCTAAGGCGTAGGAATAAATCTGTATATTTCCGTAATATCTTTTTTCTGTAATATCTTTTCAGATACCTGTCTACATATTTATTTTTATTTGCTAATGATATAACAAAGATGTTCCTGTCTAGATGTGGTTCCCTAGCCATCAATCCAATTAGTCTGATTTTTAAAAATCCTCTCACTTTAACATTGTTCACTACTGTCACCAAATTCTGTGACTTGCCTTACCCCAACTATGTTTTTTTCTTTGACTGCAGCACTTCCATTGTTGCTGAAACACAAGAATATTCAAAGGGTTCCTTCATCTCACATGAGTCACATCAGTAAAACTGAAGAAAAAGCATAAAAGAAAACTCAAATTCACAAAATAAATCTAAGAGCTTTGCTATCTAGGTATGTGTCATCATTGTTTTCTTCAAAAGGTTTTTGTGGTTTGAAAACACAGATAAAATTCTCAATCTGTGCCATCTCTGCTTTGAGCTAAAACCCTCACCTTCTACCAAGATTATTAGAGAAAATATATTTAACCTCACTACACTTAAAAAAATAGAATCACTGAGAAAGTCTTCAAAGACTACTACTATAATCAAACTGACAGAAAAAGATCAAAAACAGCAGAGTAAGTATCTTTAAATTTAGGCAGGCACAGTTCTACTTCTATAGAGCACTGAAGTCTAGTATCTGTCACAGGTACTTTGAAAGGTACTAGTCTTTAGTTTCACTTTGTGTGAAACTTCAGCGTATGCTGAGCAGGACCAAGTTCTAAATTATGAACTTGAAATTTGAAAGGAACAAACTTCAAAATATATGGCTAGATTTAACAGACGTGTGTATTTCTGATAACATCAACTCACAGTATATATGAAATTTAGTTACTGACTATAACTTGCTTACTGCATTCCATTTGCTGCTGCTAGGTGTGTGAGACCTTTTCTCTATGTTAGTATTTAAAATAAATGTGAAAATAAGTGAACATAAATTGCGCAGAGAAGAAATTAAGTCCTGTACAAACTGTATGTATGACCATACACATTGTATTCAAAAATATTGCATGCATGTATTATAGTAATGTATTTCTTTCTTTCACAAACTGCTTTTCACCACATGCTTTAATAAATAACAGCTTACAATTTCTATTTAGCAAAAATAAAAATTTAAAGCTTTGCTCCAGACAGTTTTAGGCATACTTTACTACTGAGTATGTTACTTTCATTAACATTTATTTGATTTTTAAAAGGTATGACTAATCTTAGAAAGAAAGATGTTTAGTTTAAAGCCCTGTGAAATAAATCCAAAAAGCATGGCCAGCAGGTCGATGGAGTTGATTCTGCCCCTCTGTTCTGCTCTCATAAGATCCCACCTGGAGTGCTGCATCCAGCTCTGTGGTCATCAGCACAGGAAGGACATGGACCTGTTGGAGTGAGTCCAGAGGAGGACCAGGTATATGATTAGAAGAATGGAGAACCTCTGCTATAAGGAAAGTCTGGAATAATTGGGATTGTTCAGACTGTAGAAGAGAAGGTTTAAAGGTGATCTAATTGTGGCCTTTCAGTAACTGAGGGAGCCGCAAGAAAGATAGAGAGGGACTTTTTACAACGACATGTAGTGATATGACAAGGTGCAATGATTTAAGCTGAAGGAGGGTAGGTTTAGATTAGAAAATATGAAGAAATTCTTTACTGTGAGGCACTGGAACAGGCTGCCCAGAGAAGTTGTGGATGTCCCATGCCTGGAAGTATTTAAGGCCAGATTGGATGGGGCTCTGAGCAGCCCGGTCTAGTGGCAAGTGTTCCTTCCCATGGAAAGGGGTTGGAACTAGATGATCTTTCAGGTCCCTCCCAACCCAAACCAGCCTATAAGTCTATGATTTTATGATAAGTCAAGTGGAAAAGGTGCAATATTCAAAACTACAAGTATTTAAACATTTTTACAAAAAATTCTGTGTTTAAGCATCATAAGACAAAAACGTTTTCACGGATTATAGAAGCACCTGAAAACTGAAATTTCTAAGAGTATTTAAGCCACAAATACTGAAAAAGTAATCTTGCTCAGTGCAACAACTCACCAGAGGTACAACTGTGATATAAAGAAAAAATGCCATGGAAACTACTTTAGGGAACAGTGACCACAGCATGAATGCTTTTACAATCCATTCAAGAACTATATAGCACAAAGAAAAAATGAGTTGGGAGAAAGATATTTTCAAAAACAAGTAGTTAGAAAGAGGATTTGAAAGACAAAAGTTTTATTTTTGAAAAAGCATTCATTCAGAAAATTAAAAATTCACTTGGAAGAAAGAGGTAACGAATCATTTTTTTTTCATCTCCTTATATGCTTACTATTAATTTCCTAGCAACCGTAGGTGAATTTTGAACTATGAACTGCTGTTTAAGAGACTTAAATTATTTAGATGCATGTGTCTGACTTAAGCCCAGAAAGCTTTGGGCTGTCACTTATCTATGCCATTTTTAGAAGTTGAATTGAGGTCTTTTTTCACATTATAACCTAGCTGTGTATCTACATTTGATAGTGTAACTAATCTAAATGAGATCTGACAGAAAGAATCCATAAATGGCACAGGAGGAAGGATGAATTGTTATGATCACTCTGAACACAGAAAAGCAGTGACCTCTTCAAGTGACAGCAGTGTAGATCCCTCTATCTAATGAACTGCAGAGAAGCAGCAGTGATATTAACAAGTTCTTCACTAATGTCTTTATGGAGATGAGCCTTTCTGTAGCCCTTGATGAATACTTTGTGTTCTCCTACCTTTTGAATGTTCAATTCAAGAAAGAAATCTGCATCACTTAAAAGACAATTTTCTAGAAAAAAACATTTAAGGAACAAGATAAAAAAAGTCTGTTGCCACATTGCCAAGCCATCGTATTTCAGCCTCCCCTTAGCAATCCTCTAGCAAAGCTTGTGTGTGAAAATTAGACAAACAGCCATACCATTTCTAAAGGAAATCCCTTGGCACAAATCAGGGTGGTACAGATTATATAGCGATGGGGAGGTCTGGGAGCCATATGTGACCGCATTTGGAAGGCCACATGTGGATGTATAATTCTGCTACCAGTAAGATTTCATGGTCATAAATCAGGACAATGAATAACATCAGGTATTCCAGGAGAGAACAGAAAGAAACATTCTAAATTTAAGTTTATAAAAGTTCAGTATCCCAAAATTGTGAGCACTACCCTGGGCTTCTGCCCAGGATAACTGCCAGGGGCAGTTAACATCTACCCCTTCCATATAGAGTATTCAGAGGCTTCCATGAACTCTGGTACTGTATCCTAGGGTCACCAGAACAACCTTCAGATAACCTCTCCTGCCTCAGGACCTTCTTCCAGACCTATACCAGAGGTACAGCCTAGAAACAAATTCTTAGTGCAATCAGACAAGTTTCCTGTGTCTCACTTTCTCCTCAAAGAAAGACCTAGATTAAGTTTGTGTCTACAGCTACTAATTTTGCCAGTTGGACAGCAAGGAAGTTCTTGCTGAGTAAGTCAGAACTGTCCCTTTCCACTCATTACCTCCAAACTTCCTCTTACACGAAAATCACCTCAGAGATGTCAAAGGCTAGGTACACGTATAGCTACCTTAATCTGATTCAGCAGAATAGAAAGCCAGATGTGACAGGCTATATATCCTGCCCAGTTGCCAGCCATGAGAATTAGGGGAATTCAGACCTATCATACCACCTGTATCTGACAGGAGGAGAAGATGGGAGCATTCCCAGCAGTAGGATAAGAGGGAAACAATGACTTGTAACTCCACCATGCAAGACAGGCAACCAAGCCCTGCACTGAGATACTGCCATGGCCTCTTGAGCACAGCTCTAGAGACTCCGGTTCTCCCAGCACTCTTGTTCTCTACTGGAACTGCCTGTCTGCAGCTCAGTAGACACCCAACTACCTAAGAAACGTGAAACTGGAAGATTTCGTACACTGCAGGACCTCCAGGCCTGATTTCAGACCAAATACAGCCATCCCACTTCTAGGGTTGCTATGTCAGCTCACTGCTGGATATGACTGGGACAGATCATCCAGTGAAGCGCTGTTGTCATGAACAGAGAGAGCACACAACTGCCAGTTTCAAATGTCCGCTCCAGTCTGAAGGAGAGGAACTTGAATCAAGAGTACCTCAATCCGCTTAGCTCAGTCTAGAAACACACAAAATAAAGATGGAACATTACCAACTTGCTATAAACCATTTTTTTCTCTAGGTCCCCTATCCAGGATGTATTTCACAGTCTACAAAGCCAAAGATCACAACTACCGTATCTAGACACCTGCTCACTTTCCTGTATTTTAAACACCCCAGACATTGTTTAGACCTATTCTCCTGGTCATGAGCAGGCAAAGGATCAGAATCATGTGGGCATTTATCGACCTGGAGAACCAGAGACTTGAGGAGTAAATGGTAAATATAAGCTTTGAGTGGTTTTGAATGTATAACATGGGCAGGACCTGGCCAAAACTGTTGGCTGTCCAAGCCAGGAGCACATACTCATGCTGAACCAATAGCATACCCCACCAATAGCTCTGATCAGGCTTGGAGCACCAAGCACTGAAGGCACCTGAGAAGGCACTCAGGCCTCTCTTTTGTCTCCAAGTTATATACTCAGCTTGTCCAGAATTGTGTGCTGTGAGCTAGTAATCCCTTGTATGCTGAGCAATGGCAGGATGCTGCTCAAGCTTCACTGTTTTCAGTCTGTCAAGCCTGGGTTTTTTTGGTTGTCATCTCCTTCCTGTTATAAAAGGTTGGCTACACAAGACATTCTCCTGACCTATAACTGGACTTTTATGAAAGCTAGACAAGAAGCACTACAAGTTGCAGACACAGCAACGGTGGCTGGTACATGTCTTATGTCTGGGAAGAATTCACTCATCCAGCAGGTTTTTGTGATTTGGGTGCTGAGCGTAGCAGAACTTGCCTAAGGAAAAGATGAGCTCTTTTTTTTCTTTCTGTCACAACAAGTTGTCCCTCTTGATTCTGATTCACTAAGAGGCCTGTAATCAAAAATTCTACATCATTCAGCATTCAGGTCAGCAAGAGGAAAAAAATTAGGCTAGGACTTGTCTGTGTTGGTTGTCTGTGGTTGGTGGAGAGCTTTCTGTTCAGAGTTATGAGACAGAATGGAACTCAGGTTGTCACAGGGAATGGGAAAACGCTGTGGGAAAAAAAAACAATTGGAAAGAAAACACCCTTACTCAAAAAAGGAGGCACGATCACGTGTAACAAGGTCTTGTACCAGCACAGACTGTATCAATACTGGCTCAGTGTTGTCCCCTTAGTGTGTACCACCACTGTGATTACTTGTGACTACATAGTTACTAGGCCAATACACTGGCCAGCTGTTTTCCCTCAGTAACATGCTTCCTCCCATCATTATTGTAACCAGCCATTTTATGGTGGGTTTGAGAAGAAACAATGTACATAGACACCTTGCAATATTCCTGGACTTCAGACCCTGTTCTATGGGATATGGTGCAATGCAGTACTCAGAAGAAGGAACAAAATAAGAAAATTAATTGGACTGATGGACAATGTGCCCAGCACCTTGCATGCTTGAGAATGCTTAGACATCTGGATGAGCCTAGAGAATGATGCCGTGGCTAGGGATGTATGCCTGGGCATTTAAAGGATTGTATACATAGTTGAACTTAGTGCTACAATCAAGAGCAATTTCCCCACAAATAAATCAGATTCATTGCTTTAGAGTGGCATCTAACATTTCTCCGTGCAGGAAAACAAATCCCAGTCTCCAGAGCAATCATGGATAGAACTCTACGTGCTTAGTCACAGCATTCCACTTTATCTGAATAGAATTTATGCTCACTGGACACAGTAACTAGAGGGTTACTGAAATCTGAATAAGAAATAAACATTCTTTCTGCATGAATCATTCAGAAAAAAGTCCTCCTTTGCTCCTGAAACAGCAGATTGAAATTGATTGCATTTAACATTGTTACAGAGAGGAATGCAGAGTTTAGCTCTTTCTCTTATAGGTGAGGGCACAGTTTCTCTCTAACTCACTATTCTAAACAGTGAGGTACTGGATGTGCCTTCTTTCTTTCAGCTTCTTTACTTCAGTTATTCAATTGACTCCAAACTTTCTTATATGCAAAACTGCAATTACCTTCTGTGAGTCAGTAACAGGAAAAAGAGGAAAAAACACACCCTATTCTATTAAAAAAAAGGCAGATTTCACAACCTTACACAGAATGTAGGACCCTCCTGTTGATGCTTACTCATTCTAGGAATTATATATTGAATAGTGAATAAATTCTATTACATTATTAAAACTAATTTCTTTCCCTTGGATCATGAAAGATGAATTCTGCTAGTCAGGAACTCAGCACCGAAATAGAGTGGGCCTTCAAAAAAAATCAAGAAACAATCAGACTTTACTATTATTCGATGTTATTGTCTATCCAAGCATAAATTATTCAATTCTGTATATTGCATATGTTTCCAGAGTAATGGGAATATGGGTATTCAAATAACAAAAATACGGTGATTTTTGTGGGTTTATTTTTCATTTTGAGACTCTCTTCATTAGCTCTTTAAATATTTATCTCACTCATTATATGTCTCATAGCCATGTGAAAGGTGCATAAGGTACATAAGGTGTTGGTATTACCCTTGATCAAGTGGGAGAAAGAAAAAAAATGAGACTTTCTGGAATAGATCCAAGATACTATGCCATGGAGAACAGTTCTGTAGTGACCTCTTCTTGCAGCTTCCAGTGTGAGGTTAGAGGCAGGATGGAGATGAAGAATTCTTCGATTACATATTCACTTCCTATTGCTCCCAGGTCATACTTCTGTTAGAGACAGTGATTTCTAGCTGCCATCAACCAAGATGATCTTGCCTAATCCAGTTGCCCGTGTTAGCCTTTATATCCAAGTCTAAGCTTCAGTTTGCTTCCCAGAAATGATTCCATTTAAATCATTAAGATTTTACTAGCTTCATCTCACATTCAATTCTTTTTTTTTCTCCTTTTCCTACAGAACCGCAAGAAAATAGGTAAAGCTCCTATTAATTTTCAGATGCACTGCAAATGAAAAATCAATGTAAAGTGAAATGACAGAATTTGAATTTATTACTAGTAGGAAATGGGAACCACAGACCGAACAACTTTGCAGTTACTAAACTGAAGAGCTTCCTCATCTGTTGCAGATTAAAAGAAAATATTTTTCACTTGCTTAAACTTCCCTTTATTTCTTCTAGTAGCACTGTTTTTACTGTCTAATCAATACAATCTTTAATGACAGATGCAGAATGAAAAGTAACTGATTTCAAGGACCAACTGCTAGGTAGCATCAATGCTTACTGTCCGTATGCACAGCATTACTTTGACTTCTAACAATTAAGCAGCTGCAAAATGGTTAGAACCATATGAACTCCTGATTCAGATTTCTTCACCTACCTTCTACATAAAAATTGTATCTACATTTCTAGTTCTAGTGATGCCACAGCCAAAACTATTCTATATCAGGGTAAACGCAGAGAAGTCAGATGTAGCAGTCATCTTTCAAAACAGAAATACTGGTAGTAGTACGCTCTTTTCACAGCCGATGACAAAACTTCTGTAATTCAGTATCACATAATAAAGCATTAAATAGATAATAAAACAGGGGCAAAGCCTAGAGTTATACATTTATTATTATTATTATTAATCCTATGTCTTTATTAGTAGTTCCTGACGAAAGCTTCCTGACCAAAATGGGTATTTTCTTTAAAAAGTTCTTAGTTTTTCCAGAAATTTATATTTTATGAGAAAGTTCCGTGGAATTTACATTATGCTTCAGATTTTTAAAAATCACTCTCATACTTTATGAGAATCCAATTACTATTAAAATTCTGGGGACTGGATGATGAGATGCAATTAGATTTAATTCAGTATAATTAGACTGAATCACTAGCTTACACAATTACAACCTGATGCAAGTCAGATTCTCATTTTATTTACCTAGATATGTGTCAGTAATAACAAATCCGTTAATATCAATACAGTAAATTAGTTCTTTGCCTAACTGAAGCTGCAACATTAGTGGGAGAAGTCTGTAGATAAGAGAATAACAGCCTGCATATGAAAATCTGATGGATCATTGCACCAATGCACAGTAACCGCTTTAAGGATGAAAAATAATTGCCTTTGCTTTGCTTTGTGCTTAGCACAAAGTCCACATTCTGTTGTGATATTGGACTTAAAAAACCCAACAAATATGAACTAAACAAGATACATATATTAGACCTATTTAGACATTAGACTATTAGACCTATATTAGACATATTTGGAGCAGGAAGCTATTTAGTGTTACTTCTCACATAGAAAACTAACACAAAATGACCATATACATAACACAGTAATAGCAACCTAAAGAAGAATCAATCGTATGGTGCTTTAAGAAAAATACTTCAGCTCACATACCACATAGTTAATCAATTTCATGCATGATAAACACCCTCCATAAGAGTAAGCAAGCAGAATTTAAACCACTTTTTTAATCTAGCTTATTTCTCATTTGTTTTGATTATATTTTTGGCCTTAAAATATGAAAAAAATGCTTTCTCAGTTCTCTCTCCTGAAGTACTTTGACTGAAATCACTGCAAAAAATACATACATATCTTTTTCCCTTAACATGATAATGGATTTATTATGTTGCTTCATTATCTACACAGAAGTGCCTTTTGAGCTGACATTTCTATGCATAAAACCTAAATTATGGTCCAAATGTCAACTGAAAAAGACTCTCAGTTGTGTGTCCTGCCGTCTCCCCCAGCTCTGTCTCCTTACAAAGACAGTAATACAAACACTCCACAGAAATTAAAGGAGAGAGGAGAAATGATGCATACAGACTCCACAGGCAAGCAATATCCACAGGCAACTCTCTCCAAAAGTATGGACGACCATTCTGAAGATAAGTAAATGTGTAGCAAGGTCAGAAATGACACTCAATCTGTCACTACAAAGTCAATCAGCCCTTGCACATTTCTCACATGCAATGTATACAGACTCTCCATAAAACCTCTAGCAAAATTGTGGAAGCAGCTCTGCTGCTACTCTGTGGCCTAGAGAAAAAGGATTTAATTTCCCAGACACCAAAAAAAATCTCCTACATGTATCAGCATGCTCTGCGTTTAATCAGAGTATACTGAAGAAGCTACAAACTTATATTTAGGCATCAATAAGGAAAACTAGTGATGGAGGGGACAGAAGAATGCAGACAGTTTGATGTAGGGTAAAAAGTATCTTCAGTACATGCCAAAATCTGCTAAAGTTATTTAAAGGTAATTGATAAAAGATGGCAAGGAAAAATAATCAAAAATTACTTTTATACGCTCTTCGAGCTCGTCCACTGCTTTGACTGTCAGTCTAAATTGAATCAGCCTCTCTGCGTTGCCGTAATGACTAAATGAACATTTACCTGCTGCTAGCTGCAATCCCAGCTTCCATGCTCCCTGCCTTTTCTCCTCTTGGCTATGAAAGAGATGACTGTACGACAGTCTTCCACAGTGCATGTCTTCAGTAGATCTGACCATTGAACAGGGCTTTCACGAGATCTCCTTGTAATTTCATCTGTTTCTCCCATTACAAACAGCCCATCGAGAGGTGAAAATTTCACATGCAAAGGTGACATCCTGACCTCAAAATAGTCAACAGCAAAACTCCTCATAGGCAAGAAAAATCCTTGACCTCTTCAATCAAGTCCTTAATACTGTTAATATTAGTGTCCCTCTCAGGAAATTGTTTGGAAGTTGTCCTTTCCCATCACTTTCTTTTGAAATCCGCATTTTTTTCATCATCTAAATCAGTATAAATGTCACGCACTAGCACAAGGAAAAAGAATGGTTGAACGGTTCTTAAAGTCCTAAAGGAACAGTCTGGTACTGCTCCAGTCATATGTATCTCACTAAAATGCAGTAAAAACCTAAGGTTACACACCCATTAATCACACTAAACCTGTATCTTTTTCACTAGTTTCTGAAGAAAGCTTCTTGACCAAAAGAAGCATTTGCTAACTACATTTTCCAGTCAAGCAGAAGCCTTGACCTCCTTTGTTCCAAATGATTAAAAGATAACAATATTTAATCAGATTTTCATATCAGGACTCCAACTTCTATCTTTTACGGGGGGGGGTGAGGGGGAAATGTGTATATCCAGATGGAGTGGAAGACAAGGTGTAATGCGTAAATATAGATACTTCACAGTCTTCCAAGAGACTCTGAGTAACTATTTATATCCTAACTAAACCACCTTCAACTCTAAATGGAATATCAAAATTCTGCTTAATTGATAGTATGGCTTATTGATCAATGTTGGGTTTATTGTCTACCAAAAGACGAAACACAAAAGACTGAAGTGGTAGCTGTATCTATTTTATATTTTTAGCATATTCCTATCATACGATCAACTGAATACCTATCTATCTATAAAATAAGTAAAATATCAATCATTTATACATTTTATGCACAAAACACAGTTACTATGTGCATGCTGCTTACTTCCCATTTCAAATTACGTGTCTAATTTTTTTTTCTTGGAAACCTTATAATCATGCCTGCAGTTCACATACCTCTTGTCAAAGCAAGGCTTCAGTTCAATAGCTAGGTATCCTGGAGAACTAATGATAACCGTCAAAACCTTGAAAAATCAGAATTTTGTATAATTAAAAGCCTAGGCATACAGAATGTTTCATATAATTTTCCAACTGGAATCTTTCTGTGATTCAGTGTAATCATGAGCATTACAAAAAGTAATAGGAAATGAAACTTTCAGTTTGACCTGAACACAACCTAGGACAGATCAGTGAAGCTTTTTATAAAAGAGATGAGAGTATCACCACCCTTGGACAAGGCGCTAATGAGATTTCTATGGGCCCACACTACTATTCTGCTCACATTTGCTGAAGAAATATAAATTCAGATTGTTAGGGATACAGAGAAGGGCACAGAGATATCTGGTGGAATAGAGATATTCTCAAATGAAAACAAATCAGAAAGGTAAACTCAGGTGCCCTAAATGAAGGCTCAGAGGATGTATGACTTCTGTTAGACCAAAAAGTAAAATGAGGAAAGCTGTCACATAGTTTCATATTTACACAGGTATAAATTGACCACATAACAATCTATTATCATACTTACTTAGACTTCTCATTACAAGTCTGTAAAGATCTCTACGTCCATTTCTGATATACCTGCAGAGTTTATGGCTGATGACAAGCATCAAAACCAAAAATGAAAGTTTCTTTTGGGGAAAAAAAAAGGGGGGGGTGGGGCAGGGGAGATAAAAAGAGAAAAACACAGAAAAGGGGAAAGGAAACTGGAAAAGTAAAATGAGAAAATGAAATGGGGAAGGCAAAACTCCCTCCAGTGAGGTTAGTCAAGAAGAGAACTGACAGGGATTCCCGTTTAAGCATCCTCTCCCAAGTGTCCTCTCCAGTGCATCAGGTGACCCACCATACTAGTTTTCCCATAGAAACCACATAGGTTTCCTCAGGAGCTATTCAAATTCCCCATTGCCTGTCCCCACTTATGATGCTGTTATCACTGATTGGAGCAGTTTTTGATCAGAGGCTGGTGTTGCAAACTAACTGGCGGTTAAGTTTTGCATATATTACTGGGAATGCTTATCAGATATTTGTCTTTCTCCCAATGCAAATTAAAAGCTGCAAAAAGCGGCAGAAGAAAAAGACGGTGAAAAAGTGCGACTTATACCAGTGGCAATCACTTCTCTGACATAACAGTAGTAGCACAGTGTGCGGGTGCAAGGCCATGAGTAGTAGTATGAGACCAACAGCATGAGGACAGGAAGGAAAACACTGCCCTAGAAGCTTTGGTGAAAAGTTACAGAGCTGCAACAGAAAGGCAGCTGCAAATGGAAGATTCTTGGAACCACAAAAGGTTGAGGTACCAAAGGCACGCTGCAGTACACCACCTTCTTTACGAATAAGTTCAGGTTCAGTCCTTCTCATACCTTGCATACACGCAAGACTGACCTCCTTCAGGGCTGCCAATTTCTTTACTGCACCAGGCAACACCTTTTCAAAACACTCACTAGAACAGGTCTTCTTCTCTCTTGCTGGTTAAAAGAGCATGGCAACAGAAGCTGGGCTCAGTGAGCATGATGGTAGAGGCTTACACATGCTCAGCCTGAGCCAGGTAACTGGACTCAAGGGTGAACAAAGCCCCTAGAGTGGCAGTCATCCATTCTAGAGAAAGAGCACTCTTGAACACACTCAAGAACACATCTTGAACAGAAATTAATTAAAACAAAGACTGAGAGCCTCAGAGCAGAAATCAAATGAAGAGAAACAGAATCCAGCATCTTCTACTCCAAAACCGAAGAACTAGGGACAAATAAAAGATGTACTGTAAGTAATCATCTTCATACAGGCATTTCTGAAGACCATCTTCTTCACTGAAAACCATTTTGCTTTTTTAAACAAAAATAATTTGCAGTTATGCAATAGCTTTAAAACAAAATATCTCCATAGTTATTACACATTATAAAGAAACTCTAACAATGTATTATGCTTTGTGAGTCATAAATGTCAACATTTATATTGAAGAATACCATTAACAAGAAATTACTGGAAAACAAGTACAAATATTTGCTTCCTACTACCTTCCCATATCATAATCTACATTCTATATTGACTAAATGTTAATTAATTCAAGTAAACATCTTCTTGAAGGTTATGTAACAAAAGTTTTCAATCACTCTTCCCCATAAAGGAATTTCTAAATTGTGTAATATCACCTTGCCCACCTTGACTGAGAAAGAATGTATGAACAGCAAAATTTAATTGAACCAAAGACCTGTTCAGCGTCCGATATTTTATCCCCAGACACCCAACAGCAAATGCATAAGGAAAAGTGAGGAAGTGCAATGCAACTTGTAATGGTACCTACTTGGAATAGTCTGAAGCATTTAGAATATTTTCCAGTTTGGGACATTCTGCTTCAGAGCCATTATCTCTTTGCTTTCTAGCCTTTGATACATATTTTTATCTCAGAATTTGTCCAAATCATTGTTTTGAATTCATGTTAACTTTTTTGCAATGAAAAATTTCTTTGGCAGAAAGATATATAACTACATATTATATAAAAATGAAGAAGCATGGGGAAGTTTGGGTATATCCTCAAGGCAAAATTATACTATACCTTGCAGCTGAAAGGGTTCTGAGATGGCCTCAAAGTATCGAAACATTATTTGCACTAATTTGCTGTAATTTTTAAGCTGCTTGAAGACAAAGCTATAGATTAGCATGAAGACATAAACTTCATAATTCATTATAAAAGTTGTAATGATAAACTCAACACTAGTGCAGTCTTGCCCAGCATGCAATGACATTCACAATATAATGCATTCACTACAAGTAAGTTACATAGAATAAGGAATAAATTCTTTGGTCGTTTATAATCATCCTAATCTAACTCAAAACCAAAAGGAGAAAATGAAAGGTGATTTTATCACGTAATGTTAGCTCTAAAATGCCTTACCTATCACCTTCAGCAAACAATCAAGTGATTCAGCAATGCAACATGCTCTGAAAAAAATGCTTATTTATCTGGAAATCATTACTGAAACCCTGAAGTACGACAAATACATTTTATCATGGAATAGCCCAATGTTCTGTCTTTACATGAGAGTTAACTTTAACTCATCAGATGTATTATGTAGCTTCCTATTTCAATGCAGCAACATAAAGAACATTTACTTACATCTGCTTGAGAAGACTGGAAAACTGATAAATATTAACTTGTATTTCTATGGAAAATTCATGTAAACTGTATGCATATAGGACACAGAATATAATCCTCATCAAATGTGGCCCAAATCTCTTCTGTAAAAGGGAAAAACCCCTCATTCTTTAGATATATGAAGCTCTCTCAGGTAAATGGTTAAACTATGACTACTCTGCAAACCAGAAATACTTTCTATTGCAGTTTGAACACACATACCCAAAGCAGCTTAAAGTTAGCTAGCCTGAATACTGATGAATATAAAACAACAATAGACAGGCAGTCTGGTAAATATGTGCTTAATTTACCAATTTGGAGATGACTAGGCTACATCCCTACTCTCCCAACCCATTCTTCCTTGGTTATACTTGTTCATACGCACAGGATTTGATTATTCGCAAAGCTACATTTCTCCTACGAAGCATTAGTTGAATACTAAGAAACTACTTCAGCTACATTTAGTCACCTTCAGTATTCATGGTAATTCACACCAGGATTCATGTCATTTTTAGGACAGGCAAACAAAAATTTGTACTTTCAGTATGCAAATTTTATTTTTAACAGCAACTTCTACAAGACTATTTCAGCTAGTGCGATGAAGAGTTGAAAATTATGTTCCACTTTACATGCTTTTTAGAAAGTATATAGTTTTTATAACTGAATCTCTTTTTAATGTTATTTTTATTAAGAAATTTGAAAATACATATGCCAGGCAACCACACTGCATTATCCCAGAAAAAAAATCTACAAGGAACAACTGCTCCAAATGAAGCATGTGCTAGGAATTTCAGCAGTGAAGATGCTATTTCACTTTTGTTTTTAAACTGCTCTGGGCACAGGAAGGTGGTGGACAATGGAAGATGTACAACAGCCTAAGAACTATTATTCCCGTTTCGTCTGTAGACCACACTTCATTTGTGAAAAAGCAGGTTAATGGAGAAACAGACAATACTGTTTTCAAAGCTGACATTGTAATGTCAGATTCAAAATATTCACACAGACTTTGATACCAAAATACAAAGGAATTTGACACTACCGTTTTTTGGGTAGGCTTAACTAACTGTGATGCTGTGCTCGCATCAACTTGGCCACTAAGAAGCATAATGGCATGTTTTTCTCTTTTTTGGAACTCTGAAATGGCACTGACATTTTCATGCAAAAGAGAGCTATTTCAGTACTTATATGAGGAAGCTAGCACCAGTGGTAGGTAAATATGGCTGATTGCATCTTTTCTCTGGGGCCATGACCTCTTTTTTCCCAATGTTTTGGATCACATCTTTGCCATCACAATGAAAAAGATGCGCTAAGATAGTGCATTATTTGCTTCATTCACAGTGGAGAGTTAGATATATTTGAGACAAGGATATTTTATAAAAATAACAATGCAGATTAAGTGTATGAAGGGATGGAATTGCCTTCAACACCACTCTGGTATTACAACACAGAACAAGCCTGCATCTCTTTCTGAACAAAGCAGGCGTTGAGGGTACAAAACGTGAGCTGGGGACACTGATACAGGAATGCATTGGACATCAGAGAAAATTTAGAAACACTCAACAAAAAGGTATCTTCAACAGACGTAGGGGATGCTGTTGGGGAGCCAGGGTTGAGGGGAGAGATGGGAGAGGAGACATAGAAGTTGGAGAGGACACTGGAAAAACCTTCACGTGAAACACCTTCCTTTTTTTGTTCACGAAGTCTCAGCACAACTTCCAGGCCTTTGTGAGCTTGCAAATTAAATCCTGAATAACTGTCACAAAACTATTCTTCTGTCACAGAAAACAAAATGTCAAGGAACTGAAGCTGACAATGTTGAAAGACAAATGTTCAAAATTCCTCGGTTTCTGTGTCAGCATTTGTTCTATGCTGTTTGTGACAGAGAATCTCAACAGCTTTTGCATCAGAAAACCACATTCATGCATTTTCACATGGCAAAAGGTCTCCACAATCCGATTCGCTACTTCCTTCTCAATGATCAGTTTGTTTTAAACATTTCTCCCCTCCTTAATTCTCATGTAGTTTAACAGTGAGTTTACACCTCTTCGGAGCACTTACAAACACAAACTGCCATGGCCTCAGGGTAGATCTTTCAAAGATGAATACGCGTTTTATGCATTACAACTAATACCTGCCTTTTTCTATAACACTGATGAGCACGAATGATTACTGATCGCTATTACGTTCCCTCTCAGATCGAAACTCAGACATTTTAGGTGAGTCAAAACAACTGCACCCTTGCTGGAAATTACCTCCCTGATGCCCTGCACTGGCAACCGGGAAGCTGCCGGTCGGGATGCACAAACCGCTTTGCCACCGAGAATACAATTACACAAAATTCTGGCCGCCCAACCACCCATCCGGGACGGGACGGGCGCGACGCGACGCGACGCGACGGGACGGGACGAGACGCAAACGCACCCGCCCTCCGCCTGCTCCGGGCAGCTCCGACACCGGCCCGGCGGTGGTGCCCGGGGGGCGCTCCCCGCCGTCGCTCACCTGTTCGGCCCCCACGGGGCAGCTCCCCCGACGTCCTCCGGAGATCCCCGCTCCCCAGCCGACCTCGGGGAGCTGGCACCGCCCGTCAGCTCCAGCAGCCGCTGCCTGCCAGCCCCCGAGCTGCCGTGGGTGCCCCGGTCACCCCACGACACGGCCACGTCCCCGCAGGACGCGGGGGTCGCAGAGAACCCCCCCGAACCCAGCAAGGCACACGCCCGCCCGGCCGGGCATGCCCTGCCAGGGACTGCTCTTCCACTCACGCTCCCGCGAAGCAAAACTTGCCGGGGGGCAGCCGTGTCCCCCCGCCCACACCACCTTTCCCGTCCTCACACGGTCGAACTTCCCGAAACCTTCCCAAAGGTCCCAAAAATATCGCCCCGGCAAGTCGAGGGTAACGTCCTGGCGGCGGGACCGGCCAGCCGCGCTGCCCCTGCCCGCCGCGGCCGGGCGGAGCGGAGCGGAGGGGCAGCCTCCCGGTGGGTGCCACTCACCTTCCGCGCCTCCGCCTTATCTCTTCGCTCGCGGGCTGCAACTTCCAGCGCTTCCCCCAACTGCCATCTTCCGCGGGAGCGAAGGGGACAGGAGCGAAGCGGGGCGGAAAAGTTGCGGCGACGGCGGCCGCGGCGGCGCTTAGGTGGCCATCGCGCCGGCGGGGCGAGCCTGTGC
>VXAY01006797.1:548901-602047 GCA_013399855.1 Oxyruncus cristatus | reverse complement strand
GGCTCACTGGGGGACTGGCTGGCGGGGGAGCCGCGGGGTTATTTCGCGGCCCTTGGCACCCTGGTACCTTCTGTGAGCCCTCGGGGCAGGGGATGCACCTGCCTGCCCTGCCAGCCGAGGGACAGGGGCGCTGGGCCCCGCCGTGCAGCCCCCGCGGGGAGGCAGCGGGGCCCGGCGGGGTGGAGTGAGGACGCGCGTCTGGGACGGCACCCGCCGCTGCTTCCAGAGGGTCCCTGGCATTCGCCACGGGGAGAAAGGAGGTGTGCAGGCTGCTCTGTGGTCCTCGCGTGGTAGGTGTTTCTGTTCCCTTGAGGTGTCACATCCCGAGATAGTTGCACATTTCTCTAGCGCTGCTTTCCTCTCATGGACTTTTTATCAGTCTTGATATCTCTTAGTATCTTCAACTAGAGGATGCCCACCTTTCTGAACCCACATCAAGTCTCCTTGATAATGATTAAGAGTCTCCAGAATTCTGTTTTCCTAATACTGTTTTATACGACATATAAAGCACTTTAGTCTACAGAATCTGTCTTAGCCATATTTATTTCTACTCTATGGATAGATATCTTCATTACTTAAGAGAGAAGAGAGCGTCACCTTTTATTTCTCCCCTTCCAGTGAAAGGTTAGCCTCCAAGGAGTTTAGTTCTTGGAAATCTAAGCAATCAAAAAAAAAAAAAAATAGCTATCTTCCACCTAAAGGCTTTGGAATTTTCATTTATGTTTATATATATTTCCCTTAGTACCATAGAAGTTTCATGCTGTGTTTTAATCTGTTTAAATTTTAAGGTTGATTGTACTTATCCTTTCCACTGTGTTAGCTTTCAGATGTTAGCTTTCCTGAAACAAATCTTTAAAATTGTTGTTTCAAGACTGGTGAAGAACTAGCTAAGACTAAATGGTAAAGCTGGTGGCTAAAGAAAGAGGTTTGGAATTTGGGCCTGAATGTCGTTGATCACTCAAGGGATACGACAGATGAAAACTCAGCTGTGGCAAGCAGTGTTTTTTATGGCCTTCAGAATGAATCTCATTTCTCAAAATTATAAATAAAACTGTGTCGGAGTAGCTTTCAACTTGGAGAGGAATCTCATCAGCTTGTTTTGGGTTGTGTTTTAGTTTGGGAATAGATTTCACTGGTGTTGCTGGATGCAGTGCCATGTGACAGATCCAAGTCCAGACTGGCTAATGAAATCACAGAGCACTGTTTCCCTGACAGATCAATAGGCTTCAAATTGATACATACTTCTGTTTCATTGTGTACTCTTGTCCTCTGTCTACTCAAAGGAAGCATCAGCATTATAATTACATTTTAAAATGTTGTAATGCTGTGTTGGGAACTTCTGAATTCATACTGGAAAATAACAGGCATCTCTGAGACACCTCCACGTTTTAGTTACTGCTGTGCTTGCCCCACTTATTTCCACTCAGTGCTAATAAATATAATGAAGTAGTGCATGGTAGTGATATTCACCAGCCTTTCTCTTGCTTTTGCTAGATCTACTATTTCTCTTCCATTTCAACATGATCTACTTCTAACCCTACTGACTGAAAAATGATTTATGGACTTCACTGACTTGCCAGAGTGAATATGTGTAGCTCTTCATTCAAATGTAGCATTCCCTATTTTATCACTGTCTTTCTGAGTTATTACAAACATTTACTGAACGTTATGGGGGTGACAAAAGAATGTGGTATGCCTGCAGTATAATTTATAAGTTTGATTTATAAATCTTGAGATGAGGTGCTGCAATCCTTAAAAGATTTTTATCCCTGAAAAGAGACACGAATCATCTGGTCTGCTGACCAGTAGGGCTATGATGCCCTTCATATACACTCTGATTTACAATAATTACTGGATTTTTGAATGAAAAAAGTTTGCATATTTATCACACAGAAGATCGGTAAAGTAATCTTTGGGGGGGTCACAAAAGGTTTTGGAAACCACACTGAAACAGAAAAATTGTCTTTCCCATGGTTCCTCAATTTAGGTAGTGCCTAGTAAAGATGCTAGGAGAAAAAATATAGAATTTTTTTCTTTCTTTTTCCCCCAGTCAGATAGAAACACTGAAAATATTGAAAACTAATAGGTATAAAACACTAACATTCAGTAATCCATTTGACACATCTTTTAGTATCATTAATGCTGTGGGAAGACAGCTTTCTGAAATTCCATGCCTTCATTGGAAACTAACTCAGACCTTAAAAAGGCACTGAGGTATAACGGCTCATCAAGCAGCACCTAAGACTCATCAAGCAGTGAGAAATCCCCTCACTGTGATACTGAAAGGGAACATGTAGGATGTTCTGTACTGTGTGACCATTAAGATGATACTCAGCTATGTCCCTTTCCAATCCAGTTCATAAACCATCTTTTCACAAAAAAGTGAAACTAATCAAGATGAACAGAAAAAAACCCTGAACATTTAACAAGACCAAACTGGACTTCCAGTGTACACGTACTTGTTAACTTGTGGATCTGAAAAAGATGGAAGTAATGTTTGTGCACGAAAACTGTTGAGGAATGAAAAAAATCTAAGTCTTCTCCATTAGTTGACAATATATGCCAGCTTTTTACTGAAACAATCAGTCCTTCTACATGTATATCTGCCAGACAACAGATCCTTTTCATTATATCTGGCAGTCAAGAGACTTCAGTTATTATACTCGGGTGTAATCTGGCAACACACCCATGCTTCCAGTCACATCCAGAGCCTAGTGACAAGTCATACTTTACAGAGATAATTCCTAAGTTCAGTATGAAGTTCAAGGAGACAGCCACCTACTTGCTGAATAAGAGGAATAAACACCCCAAAACTCAGCTGATGTCTGTTCCGTATGTTCCTATCCAGTTTTCAATGAAAGTCATAGTTCTGCTTTTTATCTTCAAAGTTTGGGGAAATCCAGGTCATGGTGTACTCCTCTGTAGAATCAATACCAGCTGCCTCTGCTCTGTCACCTTATTGGGCCAGATCCTTCTGATGCTTCAGATATTTTTTTTTTAAATGGAATTAATGGACTGTTACCTAGCATGTTGCAGACATCATCCATGCACCACGTGCCTAAATATATAGCCCTTCTAACCGGCTCCATGTAATTCTCTGTGTATGTTTTATATATGTATACTTACAAGAGTATCTGTTGTTGTGCTCATTTGTATTTTATTAAGAATGTTTGCATTAAGTCCTTCTCTAAAATTTTAAGATTTGCGTTCCCTAAGAAAACTACCAAAATTGGATGAGGAGAAACGGTGTAACTTACTTGTGATGTCTGTTATTTTGACTGAGAATTAGTTAAAAGCTCTTCTTTTGAGTGAGACTTCCAGTCTTTTAGTAAGTATCTTGCTCAGTAGCTCATAAACATTGAAATTTTACATGTTTTAGATTGGCTGAAGTTGTTGATTTTGTTTACAGAAGGTGTTTGGGTTTTTTCCTGAGAAAAGATCAGCTGTTAAGCTGATCAGACAGTTTTCTGCAATTTTTAAATAAACTTTTAACTGCTACAGTTAACTGCAATCTAAGTAAATCAACACAGATGCTAACATTTTAAAGATAATAGGAATTTTTAAACTTACATTTAAAAGAAAAAGAATTGTCTTATGTATACTTAAATGTCTTGTGAAAATGTATTTCCTGCACACTGGAGATAATTTAATGTGTGATTAGCTGTTTCAGTACCTGCGCTTTCAGGATTGTGTACACATACCTACATTCAACAGGACTATTCAGGTGGTTAAACATGTTATTACCCCTTTACTTTAGGGCCAGTGGTTAGCCAATATTTGAAAATTTGTGGCCTATTTCTCAGAAACATGATAGAGTCATGTGTGTTTTGATCTTGGCCTATTTTTATGCAGAGAATATAAACATATCTCATTTCCTTGAACACAATAAGTCATGAAATGAGTGACCATACTGGGCTACTCACTCATAATGCCAAGCCTGCACACAACTGTGCCCTCAAAGTGGTTCTTTTACTCACACAAAGCAAAGGATTTTAAGTGGCCCCTAATCCTGTAGTGAGCTGAGCAGGACTTGCAAACATTCATATGAAAAGGGGATCTAAGTACAAGGCTTGAATGTCTCTTGAAAGATTTTCCATTAGCTTTGGACTAACTGGAACTGAAGCTGAGGCCTGTTCTTGCATTCCAATACTGATCTTGATCCTGAATCCTCTTCTGTCCATATCCTAAACATCTCTGACTGCTGCAGTCTTACCTTCTTTTTGTCTGAATCCTTTTTTCCCAATTTTTTCTGCTGCCTAATTATCTGAACATTGTGTTGAAGACATTGGTGTGTCCCATTATACTGGTGAAAGGGACCCCTCAGGTGTCCTAACCCTGCTTTGATCTCTTGTCCTTCATTCATTCTGAACCAGGTGTATTTCCCAAAGTCATCTGACAACAGAGTCCAGCGATAGTCTTATCTAGAGTCTTGTTCAGGCCGAGCAGCAAGTTCCATAGCTCTGTGCCCTGTTTACATATTCCCAGTGTTTTTTTGCCGTCTCCTTGATTTTCTGATGTCCTTGCTTCTTCCTGGCATACAGCGTACAGTTCCACCAAAGGAGTGCATTTGTATTCACACTTCATTGTACAAATCTCAGCTTAGAGGACTGAGCACCTCTTTCAGCCTTGTCATGCTGATCCACAATTTGGAAGGTAGTTTCTGTTCTTTGCCATTACTAAGCTAGCAAGCATTAAAGTATTTCTTCACTTACCCTGAACAGAAATTGGATACAAGGATAGATCACAGCTATATCAAGAACTGCCCACCTCATAAATATATCTAGCTTACAAAATTCCAAATGCATTAGCCTTTGCAAAAATGCTTAATAATTACAAAAATAAAATGACTGGCCTTTGCACTTGGCATGTGTTATTTGTTGCTCATAATCATTGTTAGCGAGTAAAGAATGTTGTAGAGGTGAATTCTTTAGGTCCTAATTGAACTCATGTGAAAACAAGCTGTGTTTAAGTTGAGAAGAGGAACTCTCTGAGGAACACCCTGTCATTATACCTGACCAGATCGTGCTTGTTCAGGTGGATGATTGCATCAGATTTCGTCATGCACTTATTACACTCAGCGACATTAGCAGATAGTATATGATTCTGAATGAAAGACTGAGTCTGAAATTACGCAGATCTTTCTCACTATAATGATTCATCAGGTAGGATTTGTTTCAGCTTTCTGATTTATCTTTTTTTTTTTAATTATTATTAATATCCCACTCTCTCTAGTAATGACAGAGTTGTGCTGGAGAACAGGCAGAAGGTACTGCTGGGAGCCTTTGTCAATAAGCTCAAAGCAGGCAGCTTGGGCCTGACAATGAGTCATTGATGATCAAGTGCAATAAACAGCTCCATGAGACCATCTGAGCAAACCATTTTCTGGGGGACAAAGCAATTTGCTGACATAATTATCCCTTCATGTGACTTCTTGTTCTGAATTGGTAATTTCCAGTATTGTTTCTTGCCAGGGCAGTATGAACCAGGATGTCCATGGAAAGAGAGCTTTTCCTGCACAGTTTTCAACCGTGAGGAAAGGTTGTCATTGACTTGGTCTTGGATTTCCAGACAGGGATAGATGAGCTGTGTTATAGGTGTTTCTGTTGTCTTGATTGATTCCATTGTTATGGCCACTCCACTTTTAAAGAGATAATTACACAGACATAGGAATAGTTTTGTAATAACATTTGATATTAATATTAAAGTATGTATTTCTTATTATTGATTGACTTCAGTGATATGGAAGGCTATTGGTAAATAAAAACTGACTGACCTAAGCAGGTGGTGATGGAAGAAAAGGTCTTAGTCTCCCTTGCCTTTTATGAAGATGTAAATGCAGTATGCACTCCTTGCTTACAGGTATTACTGTCAGGCTGCGTAACTCGTCTTTCTGTTTAAGGTTGAGCCACAGGCATCCTGCAATTATCAGTTCTACTTGGCAACAACCTTGTCAGCTCCCTTTTGGTGCTCATGTATTATCAATAAAATAACAGTAGTTTCTGAAAATGACCAGTTCCATTTACATTTCATAATCTGTTGAAAGGAAAAACGTTTGTGACTGAGTAAGAGAAGGAAGGAGCTGTCAACCCTGTTTTGTGATTACTGCCCACAAATGTTCTCACATTTTGCTTTAGGAAAGTGTTCTGACAAAAATATTAGCACTAATAGTACAGTATACATATGTTCTCAGAGTATAAATAGTGCAACTTCATCTCATGAGATAGCTCAGGGATCTATCCAATGACTTTAATGAGGTTTGAGGTTGCTCAGCATCTCACAGCAGGCACTCAGCACACAGGAGGAAGGCGACATGGTGTTCACGTGAGGTAAAAAGCACCATCAGTACTCATCCAAGCCAACAGGAGTCACAGAGCCCTGGTGTCTGCAGCATGAAATCTCATTCTCCAGTGAACGCCAAGAAACATTTCTTTCTCTATCACACTGTATAAGCATACTCTAACTGAAGCATCCTACAAACAGCTTTTACAGAAGGAGCAAAAGTCTTTTGCCCTAACTTTGGTGTCTGCATTACGTTCAGTTCCCTGTTCAAGCAATAGAGAGAAATACTTCCAAAGAACAACATTTCATTCAAATGTAGCTGCTGAGCACACTTGAGGTGTCTGCTGTCTTTTATCCAGTCTTTACAGGTTTCTTTTTTATTGCGTTATGTCTTAAAGGGAAGGTTTATCGGTCAAGTTGGCAGAATAAAAAAAAATCTTACCTGTAGACCACCAAGGAGAGATATGTCTACTCTTACATAAATTGTGATTTTGTAAAGTTAATATTAATTTGCCAATGCATATACCATTAAGGCAATGTGTTGTGTTAAGGATTATCAAATGGATACTCCTTCTAAAATTGCAATTCTAACAGTACAGGATGAAGTGGACACCAACAAGACTAATGCATTTGATTTAGAGACATTGATAGGCTCCTGACAAATCTGAAAGTAATTTCAGGGGAGAAGTCAGAAATGGGAATTAAAAAGGGGTGTCTTTTACCTATTAGTAATTAGCTTATTTTAAATATTCCACCCTATTTTTTTTGTGTCCTCTACTGTTACATTCTTTTCTTTTTAATCATTCGACCCCAATTATTATCTCTCATATAAAGAAACTCAGAAAATGTTACTAACAAGAGCCTACCATTTCTTTTTAATGTAGCTGAATAACTCTGTTGAAGTCACTTTACTGCATGAATGACCAGTTTCTGAAAGCTTTCACACAATCTGTTGCACCCTGAAGAAAAAAATGTACTTCCTCATTGAATAACATCTATTCTGTAAGAGTAACATATTCCAGATCTTGGAGGCTTAGATATATTTTGTGCTAATTATTATTAAAAAAAAATTATGCAGTACAGCATAAAATCTTACATATATATATATATGCATACATATATGTCTGTTATATAGTTTTATCATATAAATGTATATATATAATATTCATACATGATTGTGTATAAATATATATAATTTTATGTGTTTATATTTATACATAAGTATGTATAAATATATTTATGATATTTAAGCATGCACAAACAGATATATTCTAGGTTATATCTGAGACCTCTCTCTCTCCATCCCCCAACACACAGTGAAAAAGTTTATCTCAACTTCCTGCAGTCTTTTTCCTATAGAAAAAGAATTCATGAGTATAAAAAAATTCACCTGTACATATCCTTTGAAACTCATCCTATTCCACCAAGTCACAGCACTAGAATTACATAAGAAGAAAAAGACTGTTCTTTCTAGATTTCAGTCTTTATGTGTAAGGGAGAGGAACTATGATCTCTGCCCTAAATCTTTTCTGCATACAATATGGCTACTAAAGAATATTCAGATATTCAGATATTTTAAAAAGACTAATAAAATAGCCAGTGCATTGTTTGTTACAGGATTCATGTCACACACACATTTATTTGTGTAAGCCTGTTCAATTGAAAAGCATTAAGAGATTTTTTCTTGAGGATTGCAACCATGCAACTTAAGTCATACCTCTAACCAAAACCCTAGAAAATCTTAAATTTTATGTATAGAGTTTCATATTAAACAAGGTTTTCCCTCCAAAGCTTCCCAAATAAGTTTGAATTTCTACAGTTTCTTGATGAGGATATAAGGAAGGACAGTTGTCCATTCTCTAGCAAGCCATATTTTGATCATTTACCAAAGCTTTACAAAGTTATTTATGCATGTTTTATAGTTGTTTTATGTTCTGATAGTATGATAGTATTAAAATTTTCGAGTACAGACAGTTCTTATAATAAAAGAATCTATGAGGAAAATACTTCATTATGATTACTCAAACCCATTTTGTCTTTGAGGGTGGTATTATGGATTGCTGTACTAGTCAGTAATGACCAAATTTTTGGTAATCTTGAATTAAAAAGGTTTTTTTCACTATTGTATCCTACAAAAATTGTTATGCTGTTATAATTCTGTGTCTGTTCCTGTACCCATGGCTGACGTCTGGCAAGCTTTAGTACAAAACTAAATCTTGTCAGCACCGCTGAAAGAGAATGGTGAAGCATTGTTCCTTGGTGGATGATAAAGAATGGGAAATCATAAATTGTAGAATCATAGAATCGTTTGGGTTGGAAGAGACCTTAAAGGTCATGCCATTCCAACTCCCTTGCTGTGAGCATGGATGCCACCCACTAGACCAGATTGCTCAGTACCCATCCAACTTGGCTTTGAGCACTTTCTGGGACAAGGCATCCACAACTTGTCTGTGCAACCTGTTTCACTGTTCCATGGTTTCAGTGTCTCACCACCCTCACAGGAAAGAATTTCTTCCTAATATCTAATCTAAACCTACCCTCATGCAGTTTAAGTCCATTACTCCTTGTCTTATCCCTATATGCTCTTGTAAAAAGTTCTTCTCTGGCTTTCTTGTAGGCCTCCTTTAGTTACTGGAAGGCTGCTCTGCAGTCTCCCTGGAGACTTCTCCAGGCTGAATAAACCCAACTATCTTAGCCTGTCTTCATAGGAGAGGTGCTCCAGCCCTCTGGTTATCTTTGTGGCCCTGACTGGACTCACTCCAACAAGTCCATGTCCTCCTTATGTTGAAAATGAGGGTTACATTTCCCTTTTTCCAGTCAGTGGCAACTTCTCCGGACTGCAGCTTCTCAAATATAGTGTATAGTGGCTTAGTCACTTAAAGTGTCAGTTCCCTCAGGATGCTCAGGACGTGCAGAGGCATCTTATCAGGTCCATGGACTTGTGTATCTTAGACGGTCTTGAATCTGATCTTCTCCTACAGCGAGTGGTTCTTCATTCTCCCAGTCCCTGCCTTTGCTTTCTGTGACTTGGGTAGTGTGGCTGTTGCATTGCCAGTGAAAACTGAGGCAAAAAAAGTCATTGAGTACCTCAGCGTTCTCCATATCCCAGGTAACCAGGTCTTCTGTTTTCATCTGGAGAGGGCACACATTTTCCCTATTCTTTCTCTTATCACTGACATACCCATAGTAGTTTTTCTTGTTGCCTTGATGCCCCTGGCCAGACTTAATTCTATCTTTAAATCTATCTATTAGCTTTCATAACCAGAACCCTGGCAGCTTGGACAATTTCCCCGTATTCTTTTCAGACTGTTTGTCCATGCTTCCACCCACTGCAGGGTGAGTTTTTCCAGAAGCTCCTTATTCATACATTTGTCTCCTTGTATTTTTGTTTGACTTACTCTTTGTTGGGATGCATCCCTCCTGAGCTTGAAAGAGGTAATCCTTCTTATCAGTTCATGGAAAAATCGTTTTTTTTAGAACCCCATCAAAATCCCAGTGCCAAAAGAACTGTCTGAATTAGAATTACCTCAACAAATTAGAGGACTGGGCAACCATGTGAAGTTCAACAAGGGGAAGTGCCAGATTTTGCACCAGATGTACATATAGACTGGGGAATGAGTTGCTGGAAAGCAGCACCACAGAATAGGATCTGGGGGTCCTCATTAGTGGGAAGTTGAATATGAGTCAACAGTGCCCTGGCAACCAGGAGGGCCAACTGTGTCCTGGGGGGCATCAGGCAAAGCATCACCAGCCAGTCGAGAGAGGTGATTGTTCTGCTCTGCTCTGCTCTGGGGCGGCCTCACCTTGAATTTTGTGTGCGGTTTTGGGCACTGCAATATAAGAAAGATACTAAGGTCTTAGAGAGTGTCCAAAGGAGAAGATAGGGAAGGGCCTTGAGGGGAAGCCGTACGAGGAGCAGCTGAGGTCACTTGGTCTGTTCAGCTGGAGAAGACTGAGGGGAGACCTCACTGTAGTTAAAACTGCCTCATGAGGGGAAGAGGAGGGGCAGGCACTGATCTCTTCTCTGGGGTGACCAGGGACAGGACCCAAGGGAATGGCCTGAAGTTGTGTCAGGGAGGTTTAGGTTAGATATTAGAAAAAAGTTCTTCACCCAGAGAGTGGCTGGGCACTGGAACAGGCTCCCCAGGGAAGTAGTCACAGCACCAAGCCTGGCAGAGTTCAAGAAGCGTTTGGATTATACTCTGGGGCAGATGGTGTGACTCTTGGGGATGGTATTGTGCAGGGCCAGGAGTTGGACTCGATGACCCTTGACGGTCCCTTCCATCTCAGCATATTCTGTGATTCTGTGATCGTTGGCAATCATTAGGTCCAAAGAATTTGCTATTTTCCTGTTGCTCTGTCTAAACCAAATCATCCCAACTTTATTTTTCTGGTGTTTTCTGTATTGCTCTTTACCTTTTCACTGAGATCACCTAGCAGCATCATGTTAAGTTTAAGTTGTCAACCTGTCCCAATACACTGCTCATATAAGGAATAGCTACTATATTTTCACCCAAAACCTGAAGAAAACTAACAAGTAACTGATCAGGATTTGATTACATATATGGGGCACTGATATCTTACAATCATCCTACGGATTTTTGGGCCAGTGCTTTGGCCAGTGATGCAGAAGCAGATTATCAGCAATTGCAGGTAGTTTTTAATGGTAGACTGAGAAGCTGAAATACAAAGGAGCCTCCAAATCCTAGATGTGGGAAGCTGGAGGGTGAAGACTTACCCAGTCATTTCTTCAATATGGAGTGCTGATCTTGAGATTTACACTAAATCATTTCAAATCCAAGTACATAGATTTGAGCACCCAAATCTATGGTTACATGTTTTTCTGTCTGACGTCAATGGAATACAGCAACATTGTATCAGATCATTTTTGCTCGGGTGTCACCATGAAATTTGTGTAGAGCTTGACAGAGAGCACATGTTTTATATTTCTTTACCAGTGGAGGGCACCTTATATATATGGGCCAAAGTCTCCCTTAGTTTGGGACTGCAGACTCCATGGGGATGGAGTTGGGTGGGTGGGGTGGGTGATGCCAGGGCTGTGGCAGCACAGCATCCCAATGCCTCATTGGTTCAAGGACTGACAGCCCCAAGAGGGGCTGAAATAGGGCTCCGGTTAGGCTGAGGTCAGCTCCAAGGGAGGGAAGATGGGGCCAGTAAGGCTTGATAGTGCCCCCAGTGCCCTGAAAAGAGAATAGGGCTTCCACACACCTATCTGTGTAATTACTGTAGCACTAACTTAAAAGAACTTGTACCCACATGGGTTAAATTTCTCTGTCTCATTGAAGAGTTACCATCTTGATCCAGTGGCCTCTTATGACCTCTGTCACAGCTGTGACAATAAGAGTAGATATAGTGACAGAATGGCACAATATCCTTTCCCCTCCTCAGCATCAATGGCACTCCCATTAACTAGCATATGTGGGTGTCTACTGTTAGAATTTGGAGATCAGGATTTTGGATAGGTATAGAATAGAAATGCCTCCATCCCTGGGCATTGAAATATCTCTTTGCCCTGAAGGAAAGCCATTTATTGAAAGGAGACTTCAAGGGCTTCCATCTAAACATGGATATTTTGATACTGCATTTTAATTTTTCTCAAGTCCAGTCAACGGCTCCCTTACAAACATGTTGCTTATTTTATCCTTAGAGGGGATATCTTTTGGGTTTTTGACTGTAATTAGAAATATGTGAGCACATATTTCTAATTACTTGTGAGAACAAGCCTGACTAACCTCAAACAATTATAATCCTAAAAATTAGTTTTCTGACACTAAAAAGGCGCTGAAATTGTTGGTACTTCTAATTTTCTGATAAGCTTTATCACAATCAGAATTACTGTCTAAAGCTGTAAAATTAGATGGTGTACTCCTGTAGCAATCCAGTAACATGAAGATTTCTTCTGAAGTAGCTAATTCTTTTTTTTCTTTTAATTCTGAGTGCATACATGAAAATATAACATTTCCTTAAAACTAGTCAGAATTATTTCTCAAACATTTTTTAATATTTTATTACCAACAAGGTTTCATGGGTTAAATGTTTGAGAAGGAGAGACACTATAATTTATTCACACTTAGTCAGGTAGAATTTATTCACACAGAGTGAATCAACCTATAAAGTCAAGAAGAGACATGCAAACTCGACTCAGTAAGGAATTGAACAAATAAAAAAAAGTTACATTTTAGTAGTTTATGGGAAAATTAATTATGTATACCTGAGACATATGGTAATCTTTTACCCCTTCTGATTTTTTCATACAATTGAATAGAAGGGAAGATACCTGGGAATATATAGCCCTATAGCCAAAGAGCTCCGAGATAGAAGGTGCTGGTCCCTGTTCTCAAGCAGTATTTGAATAGAGTATAAATGAACCAAATAAGTCTGTTGTTTTCCCAAATGAGGCAATAAATGCTGATGTCTTGGAGCACAGGAACAGTAAATTTATTTTCACATTTGTGAAATAGCAAGCATTTATTTGAATGCATGTCATTAAGGCTAAGTGAATGGTCTGTAACCAGACAGAAACAGGAGAGCTACCCATTCAGAATTCAAGGGCTTAAGCTGTACTACTCAAGATAGAATCTCACAAATATTTCTGAATATTTTATGATCTTTAGGAATGAACACAAGTTCATCTATATGCTAGTTACATAACACTGTCACTCTTATGAAAATAGAAAGTACTAAAACTTAAGCTCTGAAAAAGATATAGCTACCCACAGTGTTCCAGTTTATGGGTTCAGTCCTCCAACGCAATGAGCACTTTGGTCCCAGTCCAGCAAATGACTCATAGATCTGTTTAACAGTATGCACGTGAATAACTGTCTTATGCTAAACTGCTACTATAGCTAAATAAGAGAATCACAAGGTCCTGATATCATAGATTACATCTCTTCCTCACTCTCTCTATGAAATGTTAGCATTACGCTTACCTAATTCACTGGGGTTTTGTACACCACCATTCATAAAAGTTAGTCTATAATGTGCCATATTCCAATGTGAGAGGGCTACAAAATGGATAAGAGAATTTTTTTTCCTCTTACCAGTTTCTTCCAGGAGGAGGTGCTTCTGGGAGCTGGAAGGGATTATTGGAAATTGGAGCAGGTACTAAAGGAGCTGTATCTGCCTTCTCTCCTCTATCTGTATATGATGCTGGACATACATATGCTGGACACCATGTAACTGGGAGATGTTGCCTCTCCCTTTCTCACCTCTTTATGGGCCTTTGCAGAAAGGGTGAATGCAAAGCTTTTCACTGTCTGATGGTTAACAGATTGAGGCAGTTGCAGTCAGAAAGGCTTATGCTGCACTCATTGCTCCAACACATTCACCTTCTGAGCTTCCAAAAAAGTTCTGTCTGACCCAGCCAAGACTCTTGCCCATGGTAGTGTGATTCCTTTTACCTCTCTTTTCCTCATTTGGCCTCTTAACATCAGAAATAGTTTGAAATCCGTGTCAGGTTTGGCCTTTAATGATACACAAGGTAATTTATCATCACATGAATTGTGCTTTGTGATGCACATTATTATTACTAATACTTCATCAACATCTTGCGCATCTCACATGATGAATGTGGGCTAGTGCGTTATCCCATTTTCGGCGTGCATCATGAAGCTGCTCCCTTCAATCAGCATTGTTGCAGTGTCAGTTATTTGCTTTCTTGCTATCTATCCATCCGTGTATAATATGACACATTTCCTACTCTAATCTCACTATGAAAACACCAAAAGAATTCATACATCTCCAGAGCACCGTAGGTTACTTTTTACCTAAAACAATGTTCAGATGGCTGTCACAAAGAAAGTTAAAGTGAAATGTCAAAAGCTGTAAGGATGAAAGGCTGCACATGGTAGATACAAGATTCAGTGCACGGCAACTCCCTCTTAATAAACAAGCAAAGATTTATTGGAAGGAAAATTTCCCTGCATTTGAAATTTAACTGCCAACCATCCACATCCTACACATAACTGTCAGAAAGGATGTCTAAATCTGTCCTCATTTATAACATGTGTTGTGACAAGATTTGACAGTCTCTGAAAGGGCTATAATTGCCACCTAAACATCCAGCATTTTGTCAACTGCGATCATGTTTAGAGAAAGCATTTATTTCACTTTAAAAAAGCTAGCGTTTTTTCTTTCTTCTGAATGAGATGACAGATTTTTTTTTTTTTCTTTTCTCATTAGAGGTTGCAAGTCACATTTAAGGGGTTTTTTGTTCCTTTTTTATTTTCTTTTTTTTTCCAGTGACAGAAGTTGGAACTTTTCAGATTAAAAGAAGAATGATTACCTTGAGGAAAGCAATAGCAGTTTAAAACAGAAATACCATAAGGATGTCTACTGACACCACTGAAAATTTCTGAATGTCAGGCTGGTTTTGATAAGCACTTTCTCCTGAATATCACAACAGGAACCTAGGTCAAAAAGTGGGAAGAGTACCCTGGTATTTGCTGTTTTATTACTCTGAATAAATGTCATGTAGTTTTAATCTGGTGCATGTAGTTATCCTAATGTGATCATAAATGTTCCTACAGGATAGAGATGGGAGCTGCCGATGATATGCTCCCATCCCATGATGGAAGCTGTTAGCGTGAGAGCTGAAAGAACATTTTGGATGAGGGAAATGAGACCTGTCTCTTGCGGTTTAACAGTCCATGTAGTTAGGATTGCAACCAATGCATAACCAATTAACTACCCTGGTGGTTCAGTAGTGCACAAACGCTTACCAGGTCTGTGACTTAATTGTAGTTTCTTGAAGTACTGAGCACGAAAAGTCCCTGCTACCATGGCGATCACTCCCCAGCAGTATTGCTGTAACTCTGGCAGCATTCATGGTTCTTCTGTGTTTATTTACCAAAAACAATCCAGCAATCAAATTTAATTAACAGGAACATTCACAAAATTAAACAACAATCTGCACTTCCAAGAGTGTGGGTATGTTACTTTTTCATGTGTGATGGATGCAGCAGAGACATGGCAGCAGCACTGCATGCAAAAACGTCCTGGGTGTCCCCAGTTCCAGACCTACTCATGCTTGCCTGGCCTGCCCTTGCCAGGTGCACTACTGGTGGGAAGTGTTTGTCACCTGGCACGCCTGTACTGTGTAACCATGGGGCTTTTGAGGAAGAACACCATAAATTCTTCCTGTGTTGGCTAAAGGGGTCAGTAAAGGTACTAAACATTTCCTCTTGACTGGAGCTTGACTTGGAAATGGACTGGGAAGCCAAAATAAAAAGATTTGCTCTACAAGTGAGAGCACAAGCTTGTGTTCGGTCCTAATTGCAAGACTCCTACACACTGTATTCTTTAGCTGCCAGTTAAGGATTCCTTACACTCCAATCACAATCATTATTGGTTCCTTCTCACACCGTTAATTGTCCTTAATGGGTGTCCACAGCGATGTCACGCTACAAACCTGAATGTCAGATAGGATGGCCACACTGTGTAGTCAATTCAAAGTTCAGTTTCCGTTCAAACAATAAGTCATAAAATAATAATCTGACACCAAATAGTCAGTTTAGAAACAGGAAGAGCCTCACAATAGTAACTGCTATTCACCAAATGCATTTTCTTAATGTAACTGGAAAGGGTAGTCCAACATCCATGAATGCTGCAAGACATTCAATAAAACACCAAAAGATGCTTACAGGAAGAGAACCAATTTATACCTTTATCAGCTTTTACAAGTTTGCACTGAGGTACTGGCAACCAGTACATTTTGCTAGGAGTATCCTTAAACAGTGGTAAAACTTATTTCAGGAAGAAAGTAAATAACTGATTCAGGTCTATGATCCATTTATATGGGCACACAAAATTACTACTTCTGGTTCATTTAGATTTGCCCTAAGTTAATGTCTGCCCATAAATCATACTCAGCTGGAGCAATTAATAGTGAGCATGTTGGGTGGCATTGCTTTTTTTCTACTGTCTCAGATTATATATCCCCTATCTGCTGAGAACTTTCTAATATTCTTGTTTCAGTGATGTTTCTTGCTTAGCAAAGCCAGTCTCCTACCTACATGCTTTGATTCCTCTGTTGTATATAATGCAGTAGAACTTTAGAATTCTACCCTTAAGCAGCTACTGGGGTCAATGGAAGCTGGAGGAAAGAATATTAGGAATATAGGACAAATTTATGTGCTGAAATTATGGTGAGATATACAGCAGCTTCAAGTGCCTTTGTGACTGAAGACAGACGGACATCTGAGGTTTTGCCAGCTATTAACATCTTCCAGAGAAATGACAGTTTCATCATCTCTCTATTTATCCGTACTATGCAGCTTTTACACATTAGCATCCTGAAAAGAGAAAATGGTAGAGGGAAGTTGGAAAAGATAAATACTGGTATAAGAGGAGGGAATAGAAGTATTTTCTGTGAGATGAGAGTAAGAAGGAACCACCTAGAACACATGCAGAAACCTTGGCAAGTTTAAAGAAAGGTTACTTGTCTGGAAAAAGGGTAGGGTGTTCTTGACATGTAAGTGAACAGAAGGAGGCAGAAGATTTCAGGAAATCTTTAAAATGGATGGGAATGGGAAATGGCACACAGGGACCTGAAGGAGTCTCCGATAAATACAGTGCTCAGGACTTTCACCAACAAAGTGAATGACAGGGCCGTTTTTGATGTCAGGTTTTAAAAAGTTGGAATTTCTGGTCAGAAGTATTATAAACAAGTATCTGTAAGGAGAATTAATAATAATAAAAAAAGACAGATATTTTACAAATTTAAAGTAAGTTGCCTTTATTTCTGAAGGAAAGAAATAAAGTTCTGCTCTTTCCTAGTAAGCAATTAACAATTTAAAAATATGACTGAAGTTTACCTTTCTAATCGACTGTAACACGAGTGCAGTATTGTAATTATACAAAGCATTGTTTTTTCCCTCTATCTTTTTGTTTTTATGATTCCTTGTATATATCTACTAATTCAGAAAGTATCTAACCCTGCAGTGGGAATAGATCTGGGAGATAACAGCAAGCAAAAGGAGTTTTTGAGAGTTTCCTTCTGAGAATATTCCCCCATCTGAGTTTATAAAGGTATGCAATTAATATTAAACTGTAGATCATACTTCCAAGCCTTTCCAGATGCTAATTTGGAATTCCCTTTGGGGTACCCATGTCTGGTTACCTAAGTAGGAGAAAGATAACTCTTAGGTGTGTGACCCTATGCAGCCAGGTCAATGAGCACAATTATTCTATGTCTATCCTAAAATGTCATCCTAATGTCAGACCTAAAGAAAGAGGTTTGAATTTGAGTGTAGCTTCCATCAAAATTTTAACCATGTAGATACGAAAAATTTAACAGAAACCTTAAAAAATACAGTGAAAATGCCATTCGTAACTCCAGGATAATTTTAATGGCCGTAATCATTTATGATAGATAGTGGCTGTCCTAATGTTTATGTGCTAATTACTCCACTGTCAGAGACTTAAGTAATCAGTGTTCTCTTTTTGCTTTTTAGATCAGACATATATTATGCCGTTTTTTTCTGAGTCACCTTTTTCTTAAAACTGAACAGCAAGCCTTCGGTTGTAAAAATAAGATTAAAATAGCTGTTTTGATGCTCAAATGGATGGAGTTGTGCAGCTCTGAATGCTAATAAGCTGCAGGTAAAGAATGTTTCCTCTTGTGGGAGTTTGCTCAAGATAAAAATAACCCGTTGACCTGCCCTCAGCACAATAACATTATGGAACTTGTTTCTCCTTGCATGACTGAAGAGCAGGTGATATAGTCATACATTGTAAGAAAAAAAGAGGCTGTTTTTTTTTCATCCAGACTGGCTTAATGCTAGAGTACCATTAGTTATGCATCTGATGTGGGAAACCTGCTTTGTGAATTTGCACATTAAAATCATTCAAACATAAAAGTCAGTTCAGGAACTCTCCAATTGTTATTTGTAACAAAACACCTCTGTATTATCTATGCTTTGCATTCTCTTCTGTTGCTATGATACAAAGATGCTAACTTTTAAGCGAAATGGTGCCATCAGGCTAATGGCCATGAGAGGAGCACAGAGGGCCTGGCAGTAGCTGTCATTCAGGAGGTTTATGGGAAGGTGCTTGTCAAACGCCTCAGCTGAAGGTCCTTGCAAGAAAGCCTTTCCACGTGAGATAAAAAGCTGATCTTGATGGAAGGGGAGAGAACAGCTTGTTCTCTAATGCTCACAAATGTGTTGTAGAAAAGCAAAAGAACTGGGAAATACATACATAGGGCAACAGTAAGATTTTCAGATTCAGAATTGGCCAATTACGGAATAACAAGTAAGAAATTGCACTTAAATAAAAACATGTTTATCTCTGTTGGCTATGTTTCTTGAATATGTTTGCCCCACATTATTTCTCTCATTATAGGTGTTATGGTTTAGTTTATTTTTTTTAGTATTAGAGGAGAAGATGGTTGATTTTAGGTGAAATTTTGGCTAGGTAGCCAATTAGAGACTTTTTTGACGTCTTTATGAATTACATATTTAACATAAACTGGAAAAGAAGGGTTGTAGTTGTGTGTGGTGCAGGAAGAAATTTGGAGTTATGGCGTGAGGGAGGCAGCGGGGCCTCTCTGAGTGGGGGCCGAGCCCCCTCCTCCCCTGGCCTTGGGCCGGGGGCAGGCATGGCACTGAAACCTCTGGCCGAGGCATGTAGCAGAGTGGAGAAGAAAGTCCAAAGAAAAGCTGCTCAGCTGAGACGTTACAGAAGAAACTTCAGCTTCAGCCAGCGGAGAGCAGAGAAGAACCTGAGATAAGACAGCAACTCCAAGGTCAGTGAAAAGGAGGGAGTGCAGAGGTGAGGGGGAGCCCCCCCTCTCTCCCTCCAGCAGGGGAAAAGACTTTAAAACTAAAACCCCTGCCACCTGTGGAAATGATTTTGAGGGAAGGAACTTTCGTGTGGGTTTTTCCCCCGGAGGCCTGGATAGCCCGGGGAGGGCAGAGATGGCTTGAGGCCAAGACTGGATCACCTAAAAACTGTATGTAGCAAGCTGCAGAAGAATTGTAGCCACAGAATGGTAAAGAAGCTGAGTGAATTCTCCTTAGAGGGGCTGAGCCCCTGACGACCTTGGGACTTTGTCCAAAGGATAAGCCTTAACACTAAGCCCCCCCCCCGCCCCGTATGAGGGGCCCAGTGCAAGCCTGGACCGGGTGTTGATGGCAGACGACCCCTGCATTGCAAGTGGGGAGCGGTGGTGAAGTTGAAGTAACCAGCCATGGCCGAGAGCCCAGATTGGGCGTCTGGCCAAAAGCAGAGAGTAAGAAGAATTCCAGAAGGGAAAACAAAAGAAGCTACAAGCAGCAGAAGCACAGCATCAGAAAGTGTTCTTGGGTGTGGACTGAGCCAAAGAAACCCAGAACTCCTGTGATCCCAGCGACGGGTGGTGAGTCTAATGAAACCCCCCTGAAACTCCTCATGGAAGAATCTCCACGGAGCCCTGGATCCCGTGGTGACAACATAGTTAAACCCTCAGCGGCCGTGGACAAGCGGCGAAGGAGGTGGGAGTAAACTCTCCTGCATTCCAATGGAGAGAAAGAGAGAAATATCTTCAAGCTGCAGGAGTTTGGAACTATTACCTTAAAGACTTTTTTTTCTCCTTTCTCTTTCTTCCTCTGGACTGTTTTTGAGGAAGAGAAGAAGGGGTGGTATTTGTAAATATGTAAGTTTGTTATTATAAAAACCAGTTAGAATTGTGCATATAAATATTTTCCTTAGTTCTTGTTGTGTGTAGCAATAAATCTACCCTATTAATCCCCATTTCAAGAAGATCTGTTTTGTCTGTCCAAACTCTTCCTACTTATTAGCAAAATTTATGGGTTGATAAACACTGTGCAAAAAGCACAAGGGCTAAACCCATGACAATAGGATGACTTAGCTGCTGTTTGAGAAAAGTTTCACCTTCTGTTTACTTATTCAACTGCAGGGAACGCAGCTGTGGTTGTTTATTGTTCTTAAAGACAGTGATAGTGGTGTTCTATGACTATAAAAAGATGAGTATATAAATACACTGACAACAAATGAATTCTGTTCTGCTGTTTTTCTCTCTAAGATTAAACTATTTAATTGAAAAATAGTTAAATGGAATCAAGAGTTCCATTTGTCTTTATTATGCCCCCAGGGTTCTATGTGAAAGGTGATAAACTGGAAGTGAGTATTTTGCATACCCCATGTCAACAATATTAAATGTAATGTATTTTCTTTTCTGCAAAATGCCATACATGCTGGATTTTAGAAAGTAAAATATGTCTCACAGAAAAATAGACCAGCTGTGCCTTGTCAGACTTGAGAGAGGTTTTGCTTTGCTGTTGCTCTCTAAAACCTCTAAAGGAGATGATTACGCAACCTCCCATGACATCTATTCTAGTACTTAGCCATCCTTTCCCCAAGAGTCGCCTTGTCTAATTTAAACTTTCTCTCCTGCTGCTTTGCAGAAGTACTGAGGCAGTTCAGTGACTCATTGTCACCTACAAGATGAACAATTATTTTTGCCTAGCAAAAAAAAAATAACCCTCAAAGCCACTTTCTGACAATGTAGCCTCTGCGGTGACCATCTGGGAACTATCAGCGAATGCTGTGCAGGCCCTCTGCTTACAAAGCATAACCCCTGCAGTTTAGTTGCCTCCAGATTGCCTGCACACCATCACCATTTATATATTAATTCTGTCTTTGACAATACAGAGCACAATTAGTTTACTAGTGGCAACGTAACCCACCCACCATGTTGCATAAAAATAGACAAAGTTGTTGGTAAAACAACATAAAAAATTGCATAATTTTTTTAAAGAAATTGAGGTACTCAGATTATTGTTTGAAAAACTGGAAATGAAAAATTGCATAAAATAAGCAGACTATCACCTACAGTCCCTATGGGCTGTTCCTTTGGAAAACTGCACATGGATATTTGACTTCCTCAAGTAACTTCATTCTCTAGATTCTGTCTTTCTGTTGCTCACTCTTTTCACATATAGAATGTAGGCTCCCAATTCCCACTTTGCCTAATGTTTTGGATTCTCAGGCTCCCACATCAATACCTTAGCACATTCTCTTTGATGTATTTAACATTAAACATATTAAATATAATATTAAATATAGATCCATCTAATTAAGCCTGTCATCTCCAATGTATTCTTTGCTGGAGAACAACATGTCATGTTTGGATCTTCTGTGATGAAGGTCATGAGAAAGAGATAGGCTTTGTCTTCTCCGGGAATAATTTGAAGAGAAGCTTAGCTTCTCTTTCCCCTGTTCTCCAGGTATGAGCACATCTATGTGAGCATTCTCTCTCACAGTGTAAGCACTAGACTTCTTGTAAAATCACAATTGCACACAGGGAATCATTAATTCTTTCCTCTTGACAAGTCTTTGATATATTTGTCCAGTTGATAGGTGTCAGTGTATGAACTTGTGGACCGCAATGATTTCTGAACTTTTCCAAGTTTTGTGGGGGTTTTAACAATTCTTAGACGTTTTTCCCAGTAACAGACTCCAAGCCATTCAATTTAATTAAGAATCATATTTCCTAAAATCAGTTATCCTGTACAGAGTAACTGTCAAGTCTTCAAACACAAATCCCACATAAATGTGTATCTTCGTTCATCTTTTCTAGAATTTTATTTACCTCACATAAAACTAGCTGCAACTTTTGATTAAATATAACTTATTTTTTGAGTTGAAATGTCTGTTTTTCCAGGAACATTTCTGCACTCTTTTTTGAAGACTGGGATTAAATAAGGTCACTGGCATTTTCATCTTTAAATTTAAAAAGGCAAATGATGATCCTGACCCCTCAGTGGTCGTGCCCTATCCACCATAATCCATTCAGACTGAATAGCAATTTCCTGTTGCCAAAGTTACTTGAGATTTTTTAGAAGGAATTTAGTATATAGATTTGTTCAAGTGTGAACTCTGAGGAGAGAAATAATGTTATTCCCACACTCAAACAGGACCTTCCTGCAAACATGGCAGATATTAAAGGGATTGAAAGGAAGAAAATAAAAGGCTGGAGATTTTGCAGTTCAAAGTATAATTTCTTGGAAATGATTATTCCCCTTGAAAGTTTCACAGTCAGATAAGATAGTGTTTCGCGTACAACACAGAGCTCAACAGGCTTTAATTTATTTATATGAACAAAAACATTTTTAAAAGCTGTAAACAAGTAACACAATAGAGTAATTAGTTATGCAATTCAGCATTGCTCTTCCATAGTTCATTTTCAGCAGTCGTATTAATCGCTGCAGAGCAGATGTATTAAGGGTGACCCAAGGTTAAAGCAAAGGATACAAAATAAAAAACTGGAGCTGGAGCTAATTAACTTGAAAAACTTCTTCATTTATAACTCTGAGAGAGCGTGTTGTGGGTTTCAACATCAACTTCATGGGAGTCTATTTCCCTTTTAATCAGTCAGTCTCTGATCATGGTGATGTTTACTTTGCATTAATTTTATCTGCCTTTGGAGGTAATGTGACTGTGATAAGAGCCAATTAGTTTTGCACCATCAAGAAAGACAATGAATTGTGACTTGGCAAAACAAAGATAAAATTAACGATTTGCCTAAATGGTGCTCTTCATTGTTGTTTCTCATAAGGCTTCTTCTGTAATGTTCAGCTCCATGAACAAAATAGCTCAGGATATGCACGTTTACCTAAAGTAAAACATGTTCTGAAAGGAACACTACAGGAGTGTAGCAACACTGCCCAGTAATTCAATGCGCATTTTCCACAAGCCATTAGATCTGTCTAAAGATTGTGTTTCACACACATGAATAAGTGATGCAGTGAGGACTAAGTGAGCAGTTCAGTTCTTGTCGCTAAAGCTTTTTAAGTAAAAAGTAATTTGTGTTAGGTGGGGAATGCTTCATAACAACCACATGAAGTTTAACAAGGGCAAGGACAAGATTCTGCAACTGGGACTGGGGCAACCCTGGATGTCCGTACGGACTGGGTAATGAGATGCTGGAGAGCAGCACCACAGAATGGGATCTGGGGGTCCTCATCAGTGGGAAGTTCAGTATGAGCCAGCAGTGCCCTAGTAGCCAGGAGGGCCAACTGTGTCCTGGGGGGCATCAGGCAAAGTATCACCAGCAGGGTGAGGGAGGGGATTGTCCCCCTCTGCTCTGCACTGGGATGGCCTCACCTTGAATACTGTGTGCAGTTGTGGACACTGCAGTATAGGAAAGATATTAAGCTATTAGAGAGCATCCCAAGGAGGCCAACGAAGTTGGGGAAGAGCTTGAGGGGAAGCCATACAAGAAGCAACTGAGGTCACTTGGATTCTTCAGCCTAGAGAAGCAGAGACTGAGGGGAGATCTCATCATGGTCTACAGCTTCCTCATGAGGGGAAGCAGAGGGGCAGGCGCTGATCTCTTCTTTGTGGTGACCAGTAGCAGCATCTGAGGGAACTGAGAGTACAGTCCTGAGGAAAAGACAGACCTAAAAAGAACCATAGGTACACTGAAGGAGAAGATCAGAACTCAAAATTGTATTGAGAGATTAACATGGAAACATAAAAAAAAAGATGGAATACAATTACAAAAGTGAAAATACTATGCTTGGTCAAGAAGAGTGCAAAAATACAATATTTAGGTAAAGTTACTTTGAAACAAGAGGTAAGAGTTATGTCCTGTTGGAAAGCGAGCATGAGTTAGCAGTTTCATGCTGCTACGAAAAAGCCAAACATCACATTGGAATCAATTAACAGCAATAGAGACTGCAGGAGACCTGGCATAATATTCCTGCTCTGTTCAGATAGATTGATTACATCACCTTCAGAGGTTGCCTCTACTCCTCTTTATAATGCTGCCAGATGCACTGTTACAATACTTTCTTTTTTTTCAGAAAAATACCTGTCCTTTAAATCACCGTGATATTGATTTAAGGCTGAAATTTTCAAAAGACCTAAGTACCCAACTACCACAGAATTCAAAAAGACTGGTTTTTGGTTCAGAAATTGGAAATCATTCAGAAATTCAGAAATCATCTGTTTTTGATGATTTCTGAGCACATTCTGGGTTGTTTGAGAACATTAGTGAGTGCATAATTCCAGAAAAGAATGAGTTGCTTTTTAAAGTGAGTCAAAATGTTCTCATAAATAATACTTGAATTTCCTCAGATATTATTGTTTTGTTGATTACTTCTAATTTTGATAGATTGCTGCAGCCTAATTCCCAAGCCAGACTCTTCTCTTTTGAGAATCCAGTTTTGCTTTTCTGTAAGGATAAGAACAACTGCATGTTGATCAAATTTTATTTTGTTTGAAGTCTGTGTATCTCTGATAACTCTCACTGCTTCAGAGAGACATTTCCATCCCTGTCTTCTGTATGTAAAACAAGAATTTGAAAGTATCAATCTATCTGAACAGGAATATTATGCCAGGTCCGTCTTTATTGAAATAGCTGAAGTCTCTAATTTTTCAAATAAGTCATTATTTATTGTTCAAAAGGAATATTTTGGAATTAAACCTGTTTTTCAAAAGATCTTTGAATTCTTATGTATCAGAAATTCTGTATCTTTGATGTAGCCATGACACCAGTTAAGAGCTTAATTATTAAAGGAAAATAATCACATTCCATACGAATTATTAAATGCAAGTTATTAATTGATTACAGAAACAGCCAAAAAAAATGGAGAATCAATCTACAAAACTAATCTGTCAAAATAAAACACATCATAATTTCACCTAATAAGCACATAAGGTCTATTACAGTTCCTTATTTTCATAACAGAGAACACAGGATTACATGCAATGGATATCCTAATGCTAAGGGCAGTGATCTGGACAGAAGATAACACAGCATAGTGTTTCTCTACTGATGTTTAAAGAAGAGCAGAGAAAGCTGTCTCAGGTTATAAACTTCATTTGTTCTCTTAGAATACAGAGTAATTTTTTCCCTAAATTTCATTCAGAGACATGGAAAATGAGTCTGCTCAAAGCATGAGGCTTCCTATTAGCACATTCGGAAATGTATTTGAAGATGTGCAGCTCTGGAGGAATTCTGCAGCATTGGAAAAGGTACAGTAGTAGCGTAGTAAATATGTTAAGCACAAGGGAGGAATGGGAGAAAGATGCATCCTTTTTCTGTTGACTAGAGCTTTCACTGTTCTGTTTATTTCTGTGTATCAGTGACAAGTTTCTGACGTGCTTATGGAGTAGTATGAAGTCAGGAAGTTCCCAAAGTAACAGAATATGAGTCATAAGGAATAAGAAAAACAGTTTAAACTTTAGAAGAGTATAAAAATAACTACCCAGTTACCTTGTAACAATTAGTTCTTCCATGGAAATTTGTGCCTTTCCTAGCTAGCCTCTTTTAAAAGAAAATTTTACTGTGTTCTTCGCGTAGTAATGGAAATATTGCAATTTCAGCAGTAAAATCAGTCGAATTTGACACTGTTTTGATGAGTTATAGTAATGACAAATCAAGAAAATAATTGTAATTAATATTAATGCTTAGAGTGGTTGTGACCTATAACTAGGTGCTTTAAAAGGAGAGTGCATTACACAAAATCAGCTCTGGATGCCTTAACTTCTCTGTAAATATAATTGCAGAAACATCCAATCCACGGTAAATCATCTTTTACCATCATACTTTCTGCTATGGTGGTGGTAAAGTTTCTGATATGTGCCCATGTAGGCACAGAACTTCCAAAACTGAAGAAGAACCTCCTAGAGCTTGCAGTAAACAAACTAAACTGGCCCATCATTTTTTTCAAAGTATGAACTTTTGAGGAAAAAGTTAAGTGAGAGTATGTATACTCATGTATGGAGGTATTTATCCAAGATACTTAATTGAATTTCTGAATCCAGAAAAAGAGGTGGAAGAAACCCTGGAAGTCCTTTTGAGCCAGAAACCTGAGAGTTTAGGATTTTCTCATTTTCAGAACAAAAATAAAAACATAAAAGCTGAAGCTCAGGAGACTTCTATACCATATGGAAAACTTTTTAAAGCCTTGGAACCAAAATGCCAACCTTTTTTAATGACACCATTTAAGAACTAGTGGTGCTGTCAGTGTTGGGTAGGCATGGGAGCAGGGCTCCATGGCCACACTTACAGATCTTGGTATCTGATATTTTAGTTGGTTGCAATGAAAGAGAGTGGGGATTTTGAAAGGAGAGGTAATTACTGATTGCTTATAAGGATTTAGTGATTCAAGTAGATTGTGTATCTTGCCTTGACTTAAGTTGTCTTAAATTCACTTAAAAAGTGAAGAAAAAAAAAAGATAGGAAAGCTTGTTTAAGCTTGTTAGAGCTTGTTTTAGGCAGAAATGGTGGAAGACCCACACCTCTTGGGGGATGTTTTTTTATTTGTCATGTTTGAAACAAAGTCTGGTTACACGCATTCTTAAGAAACAATATGCACATATAAAGAATAGGGAGTTTTAAGAATTTGCAGCTATAATTTAAAAAAATTGCAAATGGCTGTGAAAATGGAAATACCACTGCTCTGTCAGGTGTCTGTTACAGCATTGTGTCCTGCCACTCTGCCCCCATAGGGGAAGTATCAGAGTGCAGCACGTGCTCGTGGGTCTTGGTTGCTTCTGTACAAAGCCCATTAATGTAGCTTAAACCATCATGGTCAGCAGTGTCACATTGGGTAGCCAAGTGTGTTCCCAACTGCTGGGGTGGTGAGAACCTTCAGAAGAAGCAGCTAAGAAATGGCAATAATCTGTAAACATCTAAACTAGGTTTCTTAGTCTGTCTTTGGGAGAATAAAGCATGTTCTGCAGATCTATCAGGAGCTAGTTATCAAACCTCCACTGTCTGGAATTTGCTGATTACATGCATCTTACCAAGAGTTTCAGAAACACTAGAAATCAGGCTAGGTTTTAGGTACCCAACGTGTCAGTTTGATGCTCATGTCTCTCTAGTCCGTCTAGATTGTGTACAGTCTAATATGCCTTTAAATAGAGTATTACTTAAAATGAAAATAGGTATTACTATGCACAGTTAATAGAAAATTCCCTTACTTCATTTAAAGCACTTAAATTGTGTGCAAGGACTTTGATGGTCATCCACAGAGAGTTTCTGACTCGTAAAATGAAAAATAAGTATGTAATTACTTCCCATGCTCACTTGCAGCAATCTATTATATTCCTTAGTCATCACACTCAATTAGACAAGAGTTTGGGATTGGATATCTATGAATTTGCAACACTGTATTTTGAAGTGATAGATACAACTACCCCATAACTTATATTATCTTCATAAAGCTATTTAAATTAAAAATTAGAAACTGTAAGTCTTAGCAGCCAAATCCACGTTGTGTAACAGGATTGGATCACCTGCACTGCAGACAGGAACATGGCTCCTTAGACTCTCAACTAAACCCAAATTATTTAGTCGCTTTTGAAACCATTGTTTATCTTTGGAATATTTAGCTGATTTTAGAAATAATTTTAGAAAACACCATCCAAAGTATATTATGTCTGAATTACTGTCCCACAAGGAGTTTAAGAAAAAAAAGAAAGTAACATTTTGGTCTAAGCAGGGGACTTTTCCCAGTCAGCTCTAAAACAAACAGCTAACATGGTAAACCCTGCATGAGGGTTAGGTGGAGTATACACACAGCTGTTTCCACCTCAGTTAACAGTGCTGATATTAGTGAGTCTGATGTGGCTACAGCTGAAATGACAGAATATTTTGTCACTGGCAAAACAGCAGGATGGGATTGTCTGCTATTGAATCAATTTTTTTTTAAAAAAAAGGTAAGTTTATAAATCAGTTTCCTTCTTGATATTTTTAATTCCTTCTCTGGCTTCTCCTGTCGAAGTGTACCAAGTAAATACTCTTCTAACTAATTTTGAACATTTTCTTTTAGTTGCACTTCTTGCCTTCCTATTCATTCTTTTTTTAAAATCTTTATGCATCTCTTATTTTTCCTCAGGTATCAGTTATTTAGAACATTTCCTTTGGTGAACTATCCTACCAAGGATTTGACATGAATACAGTCATTCCTGTGAAAGTTACATTTACTCATCTATAGTTTCACACACAGAAAAGAATTGGTCAGGATGATCTATAACATTCCGTGCTATCAAATGCTTAGTGCTTGAGTATGTATCGCACTGTATTTACTTTCCTCTGACAAAAAGCAAACAGAGCTGATGAAGGATCTAGCATCCAAGTCCTAGGAGGGGCAGATGAGGGAACTGGGGATGTTCAGCCCAGAGAAAAGGAGGCTCAGAGGGGACCTTACCACTCTTCACGAGTACCTGAAAGGAGGTTGTAGCCAGGTGGGGATCGATCTCTTCTCTCTTCTGCAATGTAACAAGCAGTAGGACAAGAGGAAACAGGCTCAAGTTCCGCCAGGGGAGGTTTAGATTGGATATTAGGAAAAATTTCTTCACTGAAAGGGCTGTCAGGCAGTGGAACAGGCTGCCACTGCCTGTGCCACATGGAAGCATTGGAGTCACCAGCAGGTATTTCAGAGATGTAGATGTGGTGCTTTATGGACATGGTTTAGAGGTGGACTTGGCAGTGTTATGTCAATGGTTGACTGGAGGATCTTAGAAGTCTTTTCCAACATAAATGATTCTATGAAATCCAAAGAATTCACTGCTTTCTTTTTTTTTTAGTGTCCAGAATCAATCACTAGAACATCTAGTCTGATCTTAGTGCTGTTTCAGAAAACAAACTTTCTGTGATCAGGTAGACCCTTGGCCTAAATTTTGTTTCAATTCATGTATTAAGTATTTAGCTTATCAGATAGATGAGAGTTTAGTCCATCAGCAATAACTGCTGGAGGTTCTTGGTTTTTTTTTTTTTTTTTTACAAGAAGTTATTCCCTTCCTTTGTACCTGCCTGCCATTGTATCTTCTATTGATGTTAGACAATGGCTTTGCAAAGAAGTTCTGTAGCGGAAATCCCAGCTCATTTAGTTTTAAATTTTAGATTTTCCAACTGAAAATCACAGTTCTTGATCATTGCTGCATTTCAAATGTAGATGCCTGAAGTATCATGGTATGTCATTTGAGACCACTATTAAAATTCTCCATATAGTTCAGGTGTATATAGGGGGAAAAGGAAATCAGTTAAGTTTTTCTTATGCATAGCACTGAATAGTATCCACTGACTCTCTAAATTATGAGTTACATTGTCAGTCTCAGTAATTACTTCTTGTTAATATGAAGGGTGGCCATTCCTTTCCCTTGGCTTTCTTTGCATATGTAACTGAACACCAGTCATCAGTCTGCAAAATGAATCTCTCTGCAGAGAACAGAGTAACTTGACCTGATTTCCAGCTGACCATGCTCTGAGCAGGAGGTCGGACTAGAACGCTCCAGGGCTCTTCCTTTCCAGCCTGAATTATTTTATGGTCCCGTTATTTTCTTCTCCACTTGGCTACAACCATCAACCCACTGGTACTTATATTTGTTTTCATTGTATCAAACCCATCTGAAATCACGTCTGTGGCAAACTGCTATGACAATGAGCTGAGCATAGAAATCTGTGAGAAGGGTTGTGAAGGTCAATAGGGGATAGTCCTGGTTTAGTACAAGCCTCCATTCACTTATTTCAATTATGTAGCCTGGAAAATTGCTTCCTGAAATATGCAACTGCATTTAATGGTATCTGCAGTAAACCTGATCTCTAGAAGAAACTGGAATATAGCTTTCATCTACTATGTCGTGGCAGAATCATTGCTTATCTAATGATATCACCCTCTAGGTGGGCCTCTGAGGACTCTGCCTGTTACGTGACAAATGCTTACCACTGTCCTGCACAATCAAAAGGCAAAGAGAAATAGAAAAAGCCAAAATAGCGCTGAAAGCTCATTATGTTTTGCAATTGTAGTGATAGAGAAACCTGCCAATAAATTTTCATCATATCACCTATGTATCAGACTGCTCCTACCCGTTCTTTTTTTTTTTTTTGGTTGGTTGGTTGTTTATTTGGGGGGAGGATTTTATTTTGTTTGTTGGGGGGGTGGGGGTTTTTTTGTTTGTTTGTTTTGGGGGTTTTTTTGTGTTTTTTTCTGTTGTGGTTTCTGGTTTTTTTGTTTTATATTTTTACTTCAGAATGTCAGTGACCTGATCAGAGTACCTCCAGAACTGCATTCCCTTAACTTGACTTTAGACCTATGCAGTGATATTATACCATCACTTGATGATACTTCATTCCCCCTAAATTAATAGTTTATAATTCCTGTGTCTCATTTCTTCTTTAAAGAACATGAGGAAGTCTTATCCTTAAAAAGGAAGCAGTTTTTCAAATTTTCAAGTGCAACTAGACAAAAAAGTTTGCTGTGAACCCACAGTGTTGATGCAAATAGCTTGCAGAAAGCCAGAAGAAAAGGTGACACTGAAACAGTAAGCAACCCAGCCAGAGGCTGAAAAAATGGGTGCAGGCTGCTCAGGAGCAGCAACCAATATCAAGTACTTGAAGTAGCAGTAGTAAGAATATGAAAGTCAATTTATTCAGTACTTACTGACTGGTCTGACCCCAAGTATCGTAAAAAAAGAAATGGCAGAGGGCCTTTGGAGTCAGGATCAGACCTTTTCCAGACCTGAATTCTTTTTATAGTAAAAACTTAGTAAAATTCGAGTCATACCCGCTAAAATCCATTTGGTCAGTAACCTGGCTATAGGAAGAAATTTATTTAAAAAAAAAAAAAAAAATCAAAAAAACTTATCCCAGCTTGATTTGCTTTCTCTTTCAGCATTTATAATGTAGCATTTACAAAAGCTTATTGATCACTATACTGCTGCTAAGCCCGCATTAAAAAAAATATGGAATAAACTGCCACCTAGAGTTAAATCCTTGATGTTAATATTAGCTGTATTTATATTCAAGGCAGACAGCTTTACCATTACCATATTCAGGACCCAGGCACTGCTAGTCAACATAGTCTTTGGACACTAGCAAAGGGAGTACACATTTGTCATAGATTACAAGTGGAATCTGATGATGTGCTTAATTTCTTGACACATATAAATCTATTTAAAGAGGAACTAGAGATCATTACTAGCATATGTCATTCTCACTCTGTTAATGGTGATCAAGAGGCTGAGCAAATGTCTTTGAAACCAAAGCACCATTGTTTTACTTGGGGCTGCACATGTATTAGCAACTCTCCACAATTAGTTGGTTCATTTCATCCTAGATGCATTTTAAAGCAAATAAATATCTACTGCCCCCTATAGCTGCTGCAAGAATTCTGAATTTTATTTTGTAATTTGTATTTAAACCAAAATATTATTAATTATAATATTTTATAATTACGTAAGTGAGGTGAGTTGACCTTGGCTGGCTGCCAGGTGCACCCCAAGCTGCTTTGTCAGCTCCTCTCCTCAATAAGATGGGGAAAAAAGAAAATTAAAAACTCATGGGTCAAGATAAAGGCACTTTAACAAAAGAACCAAAGGCTGTATATGGAAGCAAAACAAAAACAATGAAAAAGGGAAAATTTATTTTCTACTGCCTATCAGCAGGCAGTGTCCCACCACTTTCTGGGAAGTGGGGCCTCAGTACGCATAGCAGTTGTTTCAGAAGACAAATACCTTAATAAAAAGTGCCCCATTTCCACCTCCCCCACCCTCTGCCAGTTAGCTTTTACTGCTGAGCATGATAGCATATAGTATGGCATATCCTTGTGGTCAGTTTGGGACAGCCTTCCCGGCCTCCCAGCCCCTTGCCCACCCCCAGCCTGCTGGCCTTTGGCAGGGTGGGGTTGAAGAGACAGCCTTGATGTTGTACAAGCGCCGCTCTGCAATAGCCAAAACACTGGTGTGTTATCAGCACTGCTTGAGCTACAAAGACAAAGCACAGCACTAAGATGCTGCTACGGGGAAAGTCCATTCCATCCCAACAAGTAACTTAAAAGTGCTGATAGATCCTGTGTTGCCCTGTAGAAAAGTAATCTCTGCAGCAAGGCAGCTGTGATAGCTGAGGACAGCAGGGAATCCGGCAGGCGGTCATGGACCAGAGTCCTGTGAATACCTCCCTTCTCCAGACCTGATGATTTCTGTAATCTGACTTCCCAGAGCAGTTTACACAGATTTTATATTTTAAAAATTATATCCCCATTAGAGATACAACAAGAAGTACATAAAAGATGCATACCAGTCTATGGCTGAAAGGGAAACAGAAGTGAGATCACTTCAATACCTTCCCCTAACACTAGTACCTATCTGTCCTTTAATGCAGGACAAGCTTATTGCATACCCTTTTTGAGCTTATTTTCTGATACAATCTGGTTGACTAAATCATGCCGTATGTTCACAAGTCTGGAAGCCTGTTCCCAGTTAGATTTTAATGCATTGGCTCCTACAAATCAAACTGGAAAGAAGATTTCAATTCCTACAAGCTGTGAAGAAATTTATGATTGAGTAAAGAAAGGATAAACCCAAATTAGCAGCCACCTATAAAGGAAAGGCCAACAAAATTAATCCATTTTATCTCCCTCTCCCCTTTTGCAACCAGCTGATAATAATAATTGTGAATAACTGCACATTGGAAAAAACACATACTTTTGGCTTTTGCCTGGTTTACCATATGGAAGATAAGGTTCAGAGATAACTGGAGCTATTGCAGTGGAGAGAGGCATTAGGAATAAAGGCAAATCTAGAACAAACTAGAGATCATTACTTATGCCCTCAACTGACATTTTTTTGCTAATTATTTCCTAATCTTTGCCTTCTTTTCAATTAAGAGATTAGGACCACTCAAATAACCTATGAAAATGAAATCCAATCAAGAAAATACTCAGCTGTAAGTTATTAGAAAATATACATACTTTGAAAAATCCATTGTGCCTACTTTTTTTTGAATTAATAATCATCCAATTAAAAAAATAGTTACCTGCAAGAAATGCTCTCTGGCAGAAAAGAATCCAGAAACTTGGCACAGAAAGCACTAAGTTTCAGCTAACAAAATCTGAAGTGCTGTTTCATTACATGCTGCAAGCATGTAATGAAAGGCTGAAAAGAGTGCCAAGACTGTGCTGATATCCTCAAGATCTCCTCCAAGATCTCATTCCTGGCAAATAAAGATCAGTACATCCCCAGGATAGGCATGCACATTGAATCACAATTACTCATGTATGGGCCAACAGCTGGTTCTACAGCTGGGTTTGATGGGATTCAGCTTTTATGGTGGGGACCTCTTCAAGAATGGGCAGAAAGAGAATGTATTCACCTGACCATGTGGGGAATAAAAAGCAGCACCTACTTTAACAGGTCAGCCAATGTGGCGAGGAGGGGTTTAAACTAGGGAGGTAACAACCAACAATGTGGTGAGGAAGTGGCAGATCAGGTTTTGTAAGCAAAGATGGTAGGAAGGCATGGATAAGGCATACCTTCAAAACAAGGCAGAAAGGCGAAATAAGGAACTGACAAGGGGGAAAGCATGACAGGAAATGATTTTCCACCTTTTCTTGGAAATCAGTGCAACTGGGTGCCTGTTGAGTGTCTGAGCTAACACTCAGAGCATGGGGAATGGTTGGGGGAAAGGAGAAGTCTGTGTGTAGCTGCAGGACTTAAGTCTCATCAGAACCATAGCAATAATGTAGGATAGCTCCCCTGACTGGAGAGCTGTTGTGGGTGGATGTAGGCTGTTTAGGAAGGGCAGATCCAGGAGAGCAAGGAGAGGGAACTGCCCTTCATATAAGAGAGCTCTGGTATGGACAAAAGTTGAAAACTTATGGATCACAATGGGAAGACAGGCCAGAATCATGGAATCAGAATCAGCCGGGTTGGAAAAGACATCTGAGATCATCAAGTCCAACCCTTGTTCTACTACCACTGCAGTTACTAGACTATGGCACTAAGTGCCACATCCAGTCTCGTCTTAAAAACCTCCAGGGATGGAGAATCCACCACTTTCCTGGGCAGCTCATTCCAATGCCTGATTACCCTTTCTGTAAAGAATTTCTTCCTAATATCCAACCAACCCTCCCCTGGCAGAGTTTGAGACCATGCCTTCTTGTCGTACTTCTGGTTGCCTGGGAGAAGAGACCAACCTCCATCTGGCTACAACCTCCTTTCAGATAGTTGCAGAGAGTGATGAGGTCTCCCCTAAGCCTCCTCTTTTCCAGGCTAAACAACCCCAGGCTCCTCAGCCTTTCCTCATAGAAAATATTGTGGTGGGTGTCTGCTACAGTGTGTCTGATCAGGAAGAAGTAGATGAGCCCTCTTCAGACAGCTGAAGCAGCTTCATGTTTGCAATCCCTAATGTTAGTCAGGTAGGACTGGGAGCTACCCCTTATTTGACGAACAGATATCAGAGCAGGGCACAAGAAATCCAAGGTTTCTGGAGGGCAGTGGTGGTCACTTCATAACACAGGCAACTGATGAATTAATAGAGGCAGGTTTTGCTCAACAAACAAGAACTAGTGGGAATGTGAAGGCTGTAGATAGCTTTGGTTGGAGTGTCCATGATATTGTGGAATTCAGAATCCTGAGAGGAAGAAACAAGGCAAGTAAGCAAAATCACAGCCCTGAACTTCAGGAGATGAGATTTTGGCCTGTTCAGGAGGTGCTTGGAAGAATCCCAAGAGATAGTATCAGAACAAAGAGGAGTCCAAAAGAGCTGGGTTTTTTTCAAGGATCCCTGCAGCTAAGAGGCATAAGGTCAAGCAAAGGCCTTCATGGCTGAACAGGTAGCTCCTGACAAAACTCAAACATAAAAAGGAAGTTAAAAAACCCCTCATTCTTCACTGTATTGACGCTGTATGCTGGAAGCAGAATGTCCCTCTCCTCTGTAATACCTTACAGCAAGCCTCAAATCCACCAGTAAATTGCATTTCAGACAGTAGCTGATATGTTATAGCCATGTTACTCCCCATTACAAAGCTGTTGTGCACAATTAAGTCTGTCCCTAGCACTTTAGAAGCATTTGTAGAATCCATGCTGTTACTGTTGCAATATCACCATCGTGTTTTGTGAAGACTTGTCACATCACAGATACGGAAGTAGTGAAAAGGTTTGCACAAAGCCATTAGATGTTCAAAAAGTTGCATCTCTTCTTGCAATTGAAGTACTTGAGTTCTCACAATACAGGGAAACTATGCAGTTCAGCTTATGTCAAATAGTTCTGTATCAAGCTATAGTTATAAAGTAATGAATTATTGCTTTCCTTCTTTGTAAGTCTGCTCTGCTTTTAAGCTTTTCTTGCCTCCCTCATGCACAGCAATTCCTTTCCTTCTAATCCTCTTAATTTTGCGTAAGTCCAGTGACTTTGAAACTAAGGTTTTGACAGATAGTAATGGCAGATAATCCACTTAACACATTTTGAACTGTTTGTTTAGTTTCATTATCAGTAGTGTTATTAAAATATAGAAGAGAAAGAGGAAATATGTGGGATATCTCTTGTCTGCAGTAAAGGATTCTGTTCTTCCTTTTGAGTGCACCAGGGATATTCACAATCATAGCCTCATTTATTATTATTTGAAAGGGACATGGTATGTGATATTTTACAAAAGCTATAAATACTTTGTATTAAAAGTACATTTATCTTTGTAGATGATCCACATCATCAGGTTCAAGACAACACCTTACTCAGTAAAAAAAAGGTGGCATTTATCACAGTAGTCAGTCTTTGAAAGCCTCAGATACTTAGGACAAGCAGTGTGAATACCTGGACTATCCATAAATGCATGATTATTCCCAGAAACAGGTCATAAATTTTTTTCAAATGTGGAACTGCTTTCATCTGCAATATATACAGACAGGTTTCTTCAAGTACTTGTGCATTTCTGTACTTAAGTTAAATGATAGACAACTATCAAAGCAGAAAAACATTTGAAAAATAGCACTTTTTTTTCATTCAGACAATTTAATTCCTTCAAAATTTACGTTTCTAGCTGATCACCTTTTTGTTTTTGTTTTATTTAGATCTATGCAAAGGCTGGGTTCTCTATTGCTCTGTTAGTAGCCCAGGCAGCCTTCGTTCAATAAGCAGCCTGAATACTTGCAAGATAAGAAATAGAAGGTATAAAAATAAACCATAATGACCCAATTTTAGTGTGAACAAGCACAACCTATGACCTCTACTGTCTGGAATTTTGAATCTCAGGCCCATTTAGAAGACAAAAGAAGGGATCAAATATCCATGTCTCTACCTGCCTAACAATTCTGCTTTGCTGCAGTTGAGTTGATTCATTAGTCACGTGCTTTGCCAACTTCATCTAGGACCACTGAAATCATGTGAGTGATATTGGAGATAGTGCTGCACTGAAGAAAGACGCTGCTTCACTCTAAACATGCCTCTGGTTGCAGAAACCCTCTGTATTGCAATTTGGAGGTCAAAAAAAGTGCAGCAGTTAATAACCTGCTCTTATTTCTGTTTTCACTGAATAGGCTGAGAGATAAAGGTAAGTTCACAATGAAGAACACACAGAATGCAAATACGTACCAGATTGTCCTTACAAACTTTCTTCAGAGATTCTAATACTATTAATGCATACACAAAGTACTGATAGAGAGGCAGGATTAGTTTGGATAAAGACCTTGCTTGAGGAAAGAAGTTCTTATGTCTGAATTTCACACGCTAAGCCCTGTTTTTCCAGGCACCCATCAGGAAAGTGGCACCAGTTAATAGCTAAAGGTTTTATTTGGTAAAAATTGTACCTTCTAACAAAAAGAAACTAAAAATAATAAATAGTCTTTATAAGGGTGCCTGAGCTGGCACAGAACTGGGGTAGGAGGACTGGAAGGAGCAGGCTGAGTCACAGCCCCATTTCCCACCCTGCAGCCATGCTCTGGGCTGCTGGCCCTGCTGAGCATCACCACAGGATGCTAGCAGAGACCATAGCAGAGACACAGGTGTACAGCAGGATGGGATCTCGAAGGTCCCTTCCAACACAAGCCATTCTATGATTTTCCAACGCTTCTTGCAGAATTACACATGGCAAACTGATCAGCATGACAATTCATAGCCCCAGTATAAAACCAACATCACCTGGAAGATAAGTGGAAAAATATGTAAGACCTTTTAAAACATAAGGGAGCATCCAGTTCCTTTGATTCTCCTAGTAAATCACATTCTTGCTTATTTTACTCATTTTGCTTTTCTCACCTCTCCTTTTATTTTCTCAGATGCTACTGTGGGAACTTAGATCAAGCAATACATTAGTTGCAGACTTTTAGAGAGGGAATTTGTTTTACTAACTTTCTTCTGAGGTGTTGAGAAAGAGGATTTCAGAAGGAATAGGTTTATAGCACATACAGAAAACTGAGTTTTGGCAGTTTTGCACCCATTTACAGACAATGGTAGGGGTCTTAAGTTTCAAATAAGGGACAAGACAGAGCTTAAATGAAGATCTTGGATTAGAGGCTGAAGCTATGTGGGTCCAGGTCCCAAATGACACCTTTCACAGCAATTGCAGCCTCCTTGTGCACTTGGAGCCCTGACATGAACCATATGTCTTCATTCACCATGAGAATTCCTCTGGTTACAGAATTGCAGTCACCCTTGCTGAAAAAAAATGAACTCAAAAATGTTGCTTTGAGTGGCTCAACTGATATCATTAAAGAACCAGACAGCCTCTGAAATCCTCTCAGAAAGAGAATTATCCTAAAAAGGCCATTGAACATAGGTATACCTTTATAAACATTAGTAACACCAGCTGGGACAAAGAGTGGGGTAAATACTTATTTCCCATTAGTTATGATCTGTATTGCATCAGAGAATGCAGGGTTTATTCTTCAAGAGACTTTGTACCAGGCAATTGTTGTGATGAATAAAATACAGTAATTCTTGGAAACATTCTTTCACAAATTTTATAAGAAGTGTGGTTTTTGACATGGCTGGCTGTCTGACAGATAGCAACTGCATTAAATATATTTTATGACTTTTAAATAACTTTGTGAATTTATACACTTCATTTGATTGCATGGGGTTTTATTTTTAATTTTTAGTCAGTTTTTCAGCAAAGCATAAAGGTAGAACCATCACTGTGGAAGATGTAATGCACTAAATTAGGTCTCCTGGGGCTTATATGGGAAAAAGAAAGAAGATAATGTGATTAGGAGGAAATTCAGACAGATTGTTATGAAGTTGGCAAAATAAAGAATCTTACGGTATTCCTGAACTAATGTTAGAGGCCTGGGAGAACATCAGAAACTACTACAGATTTTCATGAATAAACATAATTATAATTGGATTGAGAGAGATAATGTAGAATGAGCCTCACAAGTTGAAATGCTCCTCAGTGACACCCTGTACTCTCAATCTAGGGATGGCAAAACTACTGTGGAAATTGCGGCCTAGTCTATTATATGCTTGGAGCCATACAGTAAAAGGTCATCCTGGAATACTTATCCAGGGAATATGATGTGACTTCACATGTGACATATTGATTCAGAGGCTCATTCTTCTTCAGCTTTTGTTGTTTCCCCACTTTTTAGCAACTCAGAATCGTATACTTAACCCAATATCGTTTTAGAAGCCAATGCATCAGGCTGAAATTCAAAACGATCATGCTCAGAATTACTTTTATATAATTGTTCAGGGGTTTTATGTTAAAACCACTATGAAAAAATGCAAAGGAGAGTCAGACGGTACTGTGGTCTTTTTTAAACTTGAATTTTGGGTCTCTTTTTTTGTGCACTTCCCTCAGAAAATGAGGGTTATGAAATGGTTCTTCTTTTTCAAGTTCTCTTCCTGGCAGCTCGGACCCAGTAGCATCAGTGACCACAAAAACACTGAGGTTTCATAGCTGGTATATGTCCTCACGTTCAGTGAAAAAAAAAGACACCTAGAGAGAGAAAAGAGCTGCTACTGATGTTCATTAGAAGAAAGACATAAAGAATGGAAACATTTAACATCCTATTAAATATAAGTACTTGGCTGATCTACAAACACTGGCCAGCCAGCACATGTGTAACTGAGCTACTCATACCATACAGGCAGCAGGTAAAATTAAGATAGATTTAGGATATGCAGGGTGCTGGGGTATTTGGGTTATATTTGAAAATCGTGGTGGACATTGGAGATATTGCTAGGGACACAGCCAGCAAAGGTCTTGGAGAAGACCAGAGTTCTGAAATGGGTGTGCTATGTGGACCTGGGGCAACATGGGATTATTGCAAGAGTGTATCCCTAGATCATAAATCCACAGAAAACTCCATTTTAATATTAATCTCCAGTTTTTAAGGCAGCTTATTTTGCTCTTTATCCTTTATAACTAGTGTTTAAAAGTAATTTTTTAACTTAAAATTACCAAGAATGTAAAGTTTTATAATTCTAAGTCTTGTAGAAAGACATTACATAAAGTTTTATAATTCTAAGTCTTGTAGAAAGACAATCATTTCTTTTTGAAATCTCATACCTTAACAGAAATAACAAGAAACTGTACCTTTAATAAGATAACTTTTCTGCATTGTGTATATTGCCCTTTGTATTAAAGTAAATATATATGTACGTATAAAACACCCTATAAATATGTTTTCATGATTGAACTATGGAATGCATCCACAGATATTTAGTTTATAATTAGACTCTGGTTTATATATCAATGATGTTCCACACAAGTTTCTATAGTAAAATATTTTAGAAATTCCAACATTCCCAAAAAGCTCCATAAAAGATCCTAAACTCGATAAAAGCTTCCAAATTCTTGCTACATAAAAGCTTTCAAATTTTTACTATATATATACACCATTAGATGAAAAAGCTACTGATATTTGCCTTTAAAGCAATAGTTTCATGCATGAATGATGATGATTACTTCCCCAGATGTCTCCATAATTACTTTAAAAGAGGTAAATAGTTGTCCTTGCATTTTCTTAGCATTTTAGAACCTGGAAAATCTATTGCAAAATCAATGCCCATCAGTTCAAGTAAGCATAACAATGAATCAATCTCTTCTTCCAGTTTCTACATTAAATGCAGTTTCATATAGAAGAATCTTTAGTACTTTGTCAAGCATTTTGAATATATTTGCATGCAGAATAACCACAAAAGACCAAATTACAACTTAGAACACTTTTTTATAGTCGAATTTTATCCTATGCCAAAGGGACCGAGCCTTTTCTGTGCAAATAAAAAGAATTCTAAGAGCAGTATGTGACCATAGTACTGCTGTTGCTATGGGTGTTCTGTGTGTCCTCCTTAACTTCGTTGTCCAGTTAAGACAGACCATTAATATACAAGGACAATACAGGGACATACCAATTCCTGAGTCAGAATCATACAACTGGTCTACAAAAATAATCTCAGATTATTTTTATAAGTGTGAGCTTGTGGGCTTTTTTTCAAATTTGTTTTTCATTACTATATCACTTCCAAAAGTTTTCTCTTTGACCACAAAGCTAAGAAACTGTGTGTGTGTGTGTGTGTGTGTGTGTGTTTTAACAGAAAATCAAGATAATGTAAGCCCTAGACGTCTGGCAAAAGTACCACAGACACATGTAAGACTAATGAGAAAGGAGAAACTTTTATTTGGTCATATAGTATTGGAAGTATCAAACAATCAAAAAAACCCCCAAACAACAAAACTGTTGTAAAGTATCAAGTGGGGCACACCCTGCTAAGTTTCTTGCCCTCTCAGTTCCTTTAAGCTGTGAGATCTAGTGCTCTGGAGACCTTTGAAGGTAGAGACTTGGCAGCACCAAGTCTCTGCTAGTCCATGGATATTGGCCTCTGACTTCACAGGAGAAAATGGGGTGAAAAGCTTCTGCAAATCTATCTTTAGACACTTCTGTTATCTATCTGATTGCACGGTATTTCCACACACTGTAGGGGATCCTAGAGGATAGAGGACAGGTTAGCAGGTTTGGATGTATGTTCCTGCAGGAGGGCTCTGCCTGTTTGGTGCTGCTGCCTGCAGGCAACAAACATCGACGCGGGCTGGATGGGGGCAACAGGTACCCCTTAAAACTCTTCAAGTAGTTTCATGAAGCTGAGTATTCCAGGGACTTACCATCTGTAACATCAAAGGCTGCACATGAATGGAGGACTTGGAAACACTCCCAAGGCTGGTAAAGAAAGAAGACGTAAAACCAGACAGCTGTGCATATTGAATTTATTTTAACATGCATCATCCAGTTTAGGCATAAGCTAAGAAAGTCTCTTTTCCACATGTGAGATATTTATACAGGGTGTCCTCAAGGTAGATTCTCTAGTGTCTAATAATGTATGCACTTACATGACAACTTTAACCAGTACACTGATAAGATTTCCTTATTTTACTTGGCCGTTTTCCAAGCCTTGTAGGAGCATATTTATTTTTAGAGCTATGGTCCTGAGTTAATTTTGTTGGAATTAGCCAAAGGGCTCAAAGGCATTAATGGAAAACCCAGAGATAAACATGCATGTGTGCATGCATACAACAGTCACACACATACATTTGCACCCACACAGGCAATTTTGTTATCTTATAAAAACAAATTTGAAACTACAATTTGAAACACACCCTTCAGCAATCATCTGTATGTCATACAACAGCAAGTACATAAAGAAAGGCTGGCACTTTATTTGGTTTGGAAAATTTCCCTGTTGCTCATGCAAAACAAAATTGAACTATAGCATTAAGCTTATATAGAAAAAAAAAAAAAGATTATTTTTATAGTCCCAGCAAGATACTTTGAGTATATGCAAGTCCTAGCATAATGAAAGATTTCCTATTTGTCAAGTAACATGGTGGTCTGTAATAAGCACTAATATAATTTGCATGTCAGAGATCAAAGCCTCAGTACTAAAAGATACAGAATAACTCATGAAATCATAATTATTGTTTTGGTTTAATCCAGGCAGTTTGCTTAAAGCATTTTTAAAGACATGCAAGCGTTTCAAAGTAAACAATTTTCTAAAAGCAAAACAGGAAATAATCTGGTTCCTTATCCTTCCTCTTTTTACTTCATGGCACACCTATTTTTGATATTATATAAAAAGCACACGTCCAACCTACTAATTCCCTCATCACAGTTTCCCTTAGTACTACTGTCAGCTGCATCCTACTGAACTGGAAAGAGATTTCTTTTCCATCGGTCTCCTGCTTTGTGCTTAGTATCATATAAGCTATAACATGATTAATATGTGTAGTTATTTAAGATGCAAAACTCCAAGTTACAGTTTTGCAGAATCAGGTCACGATTATACAGTCTGTTTAATGTGATTAAATCCTGCAGATTACATGCAAAAATGGGTGCATGTGCTCCTTGACTTCCCTGACCGTGGCCGCTCTAAAGCCTCTGTGCTTGTACCAGCACTAGGAAAGACGATGGGAGTGAGCTGCCGGGCACAGGAGGAGACAGTCAGTTTGTGTCAGGTTAATGTGAGTGTGTAGCCATTGCTGCAGCCTCTTATTTGCAAGTTATCAGTATAGAGGTAGTTTTACTTATTTCTATGAAGCACTTCATACAGTTGGGATGCTTAAAGACAGTGATTTTTCCTTGTAATGTTTGCCTTTTTTAGCTAAACAACTTAAAAATATTCATTATGACAAAAGTATAATTTATTAGTTCAACCATAGGATTTTAATATGAAAACTCAAATTAATGCTAATGCCTATATACATCAAAACTGACTTTTGATGGACAGTTTATGGTCTGCATAACAAGCTATGTTTTCCCTTGTTCTTCTTGAAGAGAAAGGCCTACCTCCAATACTGGTGAAGTCAGTGAAGATCTAAAACCTACATCTTCCTTAATAATCTAGGAATACATAAAAACTGGAACCAAAAATAAATTTGGGGTTGTGTCTCTCACAACATTAAGTGTAGTCGCACACATTAAAATTGATACTACCGAAAAGAGATACAAGGGACCATGTGGCCTGCTCTGTGCCTAAAATCCTGAGAATTAAAATCAGTAATCATAGTAATAGGCATATGCACCTGAACCAACAAAATGTTATCTTAAAAAAAGCTCAACTCTTAAATTAAATGTCGTTCCTAATTGGAAAACAAATCACAAAATGCCACTCACACTATTTCGTTCTGTATGTTTAAAAAGACCTTCTGCATCCCTTTTGCAATCTTCTAATCAGCAGCTGGGTACTTTACATACATGATGAGAGTGCTAACTCCAAAAAAAAAGAAGTGTTCTGTGGATAGCTTCAGTGCATAACTCCAATTCATTCTAGATTCATTCCAATTCATTCCACAAATAAACTTTCTCTAGATATAATGTAAAGGTTTAAGAAAGAGTTTACAAAGGCTTTGACAACTTCTGTGTAACTAGTCCAGTCCTAGCTATGTACATCCCAATGAATTAATGAAATTCTACTCACATTTCTCACCTAAGGTAAGAAAGGTCTTTGTCCTTATCATCCCAGAAATAAATGTCCTTGTGGAACAAAGCTCTGTCTCTTTATAGTTATTTTTGGGTACAGATTGCCGAAGTGATAAAGTGATTTCTGAGTTCTGGAAATCTCCCGATTTTGGAGAAGAAGACTGATGATGTCCTTTGAAATATTAATCTGCTTGTGGAGCACTGTTCACAATAGAGCTACCCAATCCTAATTAGCAGGCAGGGGGCAGAAGATATCTAAATGTGCTTTGGTCACAATCCTACAGACACTTCAACATGTTTGCATTAGTTCTGTGCATTGAGTGATTATAAAAGTCATTGCAGTAGCAAAGTTAAGAGATGCAAAAGTTTTTGAGGGCTTAGAGCATTAGTAGCAAAGATGGAGGGGTTTAAATCAAGGGTTATCTGTATCAGAAAATAAATGCATCTTCTCTACTTCCCTGGTTTTCTAAGGCTATAGGATTCACATAACTAAGCATTTCTGTTCCAAGAGGAAGGACAAAAACTTGCTTGCCTACAGCGAATCTTTCATCATCACATGGCTCAGACACATGCCTTCACAGATGGCAGCTGTAGGTGAAGCAACAAAACCAACCGCAGGACCTGCTGCAATGATGAACTCTATTTGATTTTTCTATTTAAAGCTATTTCATACTTATTGAAAAGCTATACAGTTTAAAGTTACAGAGCAAATGTGTCCTTTCCATTGACAAGAATATTATATCCATAAATGCTTTTGGTAGCTACCATCAGCCTTATCCCAGCGCACGTTCTTGGAGATATTCTCAGAGATAGAAGCTCTCTGGCTTGAGGGAGGGACAGAAGACAGATGAATCCTGGCATCTTGCTTCCTCCCCTGGGATGGTACTCTCCCCAGGTGCTAAGCGGAAGACATCAGCCCATATTCATGCTGAGCTGTGAGAAAGAGAGGTATTTCTGTAAGGAATATGGAGGTGTTGCCAGACTGGGGACCTAGAAGCTGAAAGGAAGGGAGAAGTATATTCCCTCTATGAAAGTGGAAGAATGGAAGTAAAAAAATTATTATCTCCAGATATCGCAGGGTGAGGAACAAAAGAAGAAGGAAAAAAAAAGGCACTGAGTTAGCAGAGAAAGTATAGATGGGTGAAGATGAACACTGGACTTTGGAGGGCAGATGTTTGTTTTCCACAGTCGGATGTAGATGGAATTCTAATTTTGTTGGTTTTGTTTTTGTTTTGGTTTTTTTTTTTTTAATCTTAAGTTTGCTTAATAAGTATATTATTCCAGCTTGTTTTTGTTTCTTTTTCCTGATATGTTTTCTAACTGTGTGTTCATTGGACTGCTCCAGAAAGGAGCAAGAGAAGATCTAGTGCAGTTGATTTGTGTTTTGTAACTGGAAAATCTCTGTTCCAGCCTAGCTCTTTGTCACTTTTTTTCAGATAATTTGCAACTTTAATTAGAGAACTAGGTGCCATTTGGATTTTAACTCTGGAAACATCTGAAGGTATTACATAAGAACTTGATGTATCTAATATTGTTCCTATCTAGCAATTTTTAAATTTAATAGGTGAATAAAAATTCAAAATAACAATTTTAGGAGCAGTAATGTATCAGACTTGGACAGAACACATTTTTTCTCCTTTCTATTTTCACCTTCAAAACACTGGTGAATTTTGAATAAATTAGGCTTTTCCTGGCAGTTATCTGTATAAATCCGAATTCTTCTATCAGTATGATGACTAAGCAGATCTGAATTTCAACTCAAAACTGCATTGCAGGCTCCTGTCTAGCTGTTTAAGAGATTTTAGCTTAGTCTGTTACTTTGCAATCTCAACTGACTCCAGAGTAGTCTGGGTCAAGTGATGATTATATTCAGTTTTTCCAAATAAAATCCATGGGATTGTACTGTTGGTTTAATATAAGGCAATGATTTGACTGCAGTATCTGTACTGCTTGTAATATCAGACATAAATAAGCCTGAAGTACTGTATTCTCAGCCTAAAGAAGAAGTGATACCCTTTGTTAAACCCACTGACATCAAAGAGAAAGAGAAAAACAAAACATGCATTTTAGGCTTACAAATCCTTTTCAAGTTGGCATTTCCAGAAGAACTATTTTAAGAGAGAACAGGAATTATCAAGAAATGGTAGAATTTAATATAGAAATTTTCACCATCCTACTTTAGGATATGCCTTTGCTGCAAGGATTAATACTCAGGCATGTGAGTCACACTGCAAAAGCATACCTAAGATTATGCCTTGACTGATCCTTCATGACCTTAGATATATTGCTGATGTCCTCATGTCAGCAGCAGTGGCATACGTTGTTCCAATTCTTTCACAATAAACTGTGGAGAAACCTGCCTGTCTCTTTTTGGGAGCTGGAGGAAAATTACAAGAATGGACAAGTGGCCGTTAATCCTCTTGTAAAGTGAAGGAAGAACACACACAATCAGAATTTTTTTTTTTTTTTTCAAAAAGTAACATTAGGGGAAAAAAAGGCAAAAAACCAAACTTGTGAAAAAATTGAGGAGTAAAACGGAATGTCAAAGATAAAGCAAACAAACCATGGAAACAATTAGAGGTATCAAATCTTTAGTCAAATACACATTTAGTACATAAAATCTACCCAGTTAAAGATTCTTCATAATGGCCTCTCTGACTGTGTGTCTAACTATGAGGAAGAGGAGTGCCCGAGGAACAGGTTTTTCTGGAGAAGGAGGGATCTGCTAGTCCTTGTAATACATCAAAAACAATTTGGCATTGACATAGGAGCAATTTTTAATGCTCTTTCAGGGGAGCAGATGCTGACTTGTGTTGTAAAGTAGACAGGGGAGAGTGTTCTGTTTTTAACAAAACCAGAGGAAATGTCATTCAAATAAGCAATGATTGTTGTACTCCTCTGTGTTGTCCTCTTCCTAATGCATTACAAGCGGCATTTCATTTCAGGAGGTTGAACTTACTGTGGCTGTTTCCAAAGATGAAATTAAATCTCTACATTTTGTAGAGTTTTTTTGCATCAGTATGTGTTATAAATAAACTGCTGTAAGTGGGCAGCGAAACAACCAACCAGAAGAATGAAGGCAATTTAAAAAGTGGCCTCGAAGGTCTAAAGCTTCAACCCTGAGAGTATATACAGGACTAATAAAGTCCTTCACACAGAGAAAAGATGCAAACATCAGCAATGCACAAGGGAAGAAAGGTAAGAAGAATTAAGCTTTTAAAAGAGTTTGTAGCATTTATGATTGCAAAGCAATGAAAATATGACTTGACTACTTCTTAGAGGTTCAGGAGACAGGGAAAATGTAAACAACTTACAGTTCCAATAGCATGATTCTTAGAGCTTGGCTAATGGCTCTGAACACCTGAGGTTGCTGATACTGCAGACAGAATATCTATTTTGCTCTTGGTTATTCAATTCTTCTCATTTCTCCCCCAAATTCACCCCCTATAAGCAGATTAACTCTCTTAGAAAGTTTGTTGCTTATGGATTATGTATTTAGGACTCAGTGGAAAACATCACTTAAAAAAAAAAAAGTTGAGAATCACTTCTAATTCACCTCTGTTCAGTTTTTGTTTTTAAACAGTATTTCCTAACTAAGGACCTCTCATACCATGTGTTAACTACAGTACAGTTAGCCAGATTTCTCAGACTTCTCAGGATGATATCTTCATCTTGTTTATGTAAAGAATACACAATAGACACCAATTTTGCAGAATACAAACATGATAAATGATGCTAAATTTTTTAATGCATAGTGAATAACTTCGCTTCCTATTTGTCGTTCTTATACTAGCTGTTAGTCTTATTAACTGGATATTTCCTACCAAAGTGTTTTAAATATAACCCATTTTGTGTTCTCCATGCCACTGAATATCTTAATTTTGTTCTTAAGTCACTGGCAAAGTTCTGTATTGCTGTAACACTTAACGAAAGCATCAGTATTGCTGTAATCACTATGTAAAATTGAGGCCCAAACACCTGCTTGGGATATACACCTAATGCCTGGAAGGATAACAATGATATAATGATACAAACAAATTCTTCTTACCAGAAAAGTGAACTGAGTCCACTGGGACTCCATCACCAAACTAAACTAAAAGCCACGTACACAAATTGTTTGCAGTATGTTCTAAAAATGCACATATGTATGCTTGAGAGGATACCAAACAAAGGTACTTCCAGACCTGTGGGCCCACCACAAAGGCTGATCTACCTGCTAGATGCTCTGAAGGGTTGAAATTTCAGAAGACAAACCATACAAACCCTTTTGCAACAGGTATTTGCTGATACCAGGTCAAGAATGGGTAACAGCGAATACTCTGAAGAGCAACAGAAATATCTTCAAACCGCAGACACGTTCTCATGAGTCTTAACCTGCCTGAAAAGAGGGGGATCATTTACCATAATGTAGAATAAAAATTCCATTTAATTTATCTTTATCTTCAAATTATGGTATCATTCAGACAAAGAATTGCTTTGGTTGCTTCCAAAGGAATTTTAAGAATTAAGATGTCTTTTCTAAACAGCTTGTTGTATTTTGTCTTGCTCGCCTTTGTATTAGCAGTGTACAAATAGCATAGGAAGCCTTCTATTTGTGTGCATTATTTTCACATAAAATCCCTGGCCAGAAGCTAAGCAGCTGATGGCTAACATCTGTGTTACAGTTCTGACATGACTCTACTCATGTCTAGTAGAATTCTGAAAAAGACACCGGTGTAGTTTTGAAAGAGTTTTCTTTGTATTAAAAATATAGTTTCTCTTTAATACTTACTTAGACAGCTAGGATTAAGCTGCTAAGGTAAACAGTGTCTGTCTACCTGCTGACACCTGTTTGAATAGCAAAAAGTTCACTACAGCAAAGATATGTAAACTGGCAGAAGCTTTAAAAGAAATTTAAGCCTCCAGTAAACAATTCTGAGAATATGAACATTGGGGAGATATTGCATCCTTACTGCAAATGATGAAGCAGGAATTAAAGCTGATGCTTCTTCAGTAATTATTTATCTAATGCTCAACATTCACATCAGATTGTTTCAAATGGCCCTTTCTCATATGTACCCTTGCATTCTCTGTCTATGCTGCATCTCAGGTGAGTGTTGAAAAAACAGAAAGTGAATAAAATCTTTAATTGGAAATTGGAAATTATACAGTTCTGATCCTGATCAGAAACAAAACTTCTTATCAGGCAGCTCAGACTAAAAAGGTTAGAATTGGCAACATCCTGAAATAACGGAATATTCAAATTTCATACATAAAAGATGCTTTGAGTTCCCCTTTCAGTCACGTTGCTATGTAGACTTTTGGGGTCATGTGATCTTATTTGAAATATCATAGAATGCAACTACAGAGAATTGCTTTTAAACAATAAAGACTTAACACTTGAAACATTTAATGACTACAAATTCACCTCACCTTTGCCCCTCAGAAAGTGAATCCCAAACTGAACAACTCTATGCAAACTCCAACCATAGCTACAAACCAGCCTGAGCTACAAATTACTTAAACAAGAGAACAGAAGACAAATTTTGGTTTACATCAGGTGTTATGGACAATCAGAACTAATTTACCGTATTCAGAAATAATTCTGTAAAAGGTCTTTCTAGACTGTAGAGAAAGGTACAGAAGTTCAGGCTTGCTGATGACATTAGAAACAGTCTTGTAGCCACTTTTATGAAACTGCTTAGTAAAGCAAAATTGGTCTGTTGTTCATTCAGTCCGTACGTTCCCTGACCCTGCCTGTAGTTTCCCCTTTCCTTAGTCTTCCCTTGTTTTCTGGTATTTGCTCTCCAAATGCAGGTTACTGCTCTTTCAGAGGTTATCATTATGGCAATTAGGTCCCTGATTTCATTTTTCATAGGATGGTGAGCTAACAGTTATTTAGGTTGTGGAACTGCCCTCCTTTCAGGGTTTGGAAAGTAATTTGCGCTCCTTTGTGCTTCGCTGCAAGTTGGCACAGTTGCTCTTTTATTGCTCTGTCTTGCTTGTGCTCCTGCTTCAGGATGTTGCATCCGCCCCCTCACAACTATATTTTTGTCCCTTAACTTAATGCACTTGCTATGCTTTACTTTAAAAATCTTTATAAACTTCTGGGTGTAGAGCCTGATGGTGCTATCCCTATCTCCTCCTGCTGTATTTCAGATTTTAATGCTGCATTCCTCCATCATTTCAGTGGATAGCCCCGCAGCTTCCAGTGGCTGCAGTGGGGTTTCAAAGTGTGGATCTAAACCATCAGACAACTCTTTTTGCTTATAGACAGCAAAAACTATAAAGAATGCAAGGACCACCAGGATGTTTAGCAAAAGGTAGTTGTTTTATAAATATGAAGGTATTTGCAGCCATCAGTATTTGGGTACTCCTAGTTAAGCATTTGTCTAGGCCTAAGAGAAAAAAATTCTGTGAGTATTTTAAGGACTGGGTGCAGAAACTTTCTGCCAGGTTTGCATTTGACTACAGATATAAATACTTGCCCTAACACAGTTCTTCACACTGTGTTTGCGGGTTTGTGGAAGTGACATGAAAAATAAGGCGCGTGTTGCTCTGCCTGGATGAGTGTGGTGCTAACTTGGCTGCTCTGCTCCCGCTAATATGCTGCTTCTTGCACTGCCAGTCCAAAGCTGTATGGAATGAATGCATGGAGATAAAATGGATAAAACTTTCTTTCGGATGACTTACCAAATCTAATAGCATTATTGAAGATGGGGTCAGGGAAACAAATAAGTGTTTTAGCCCTTATGGCCTACCATTGATAATTCTTTCAATCTCTGTTGAAGCCTTGTTTCTAGACCTGTTCATACTAATTTAGAAAACACCCTCATTCCAGAGAAAAAANTCTTTCAATCTCTGTTGAAGCCTTGTTTCTAGACCTGTTCATACTAATTTAGAAAACCCCCTCATTCCAGAAAAAAAAAAAAAAAAAAAAGTAGATTTTTTCAGTTATTCTAAGAATGGGAACAGGCAACATAACTGCAGCTTTCTTTTCTCTTCCTCCTTTGTGCTACTCCCAGCAGTTTTTCAAGAAGTCCTTCATATCATCTTCTTTCCAATCTGCTGCCTTTTCTCACCTCTCCTTTATGATGCTGCCCCCTCTTCTGCCTTGGGTCTACCTTTATGTGGTTCAGTCCTTCCTGAAAGCCTCATGTCTGCTGTTGCAATTACACTGCTTTTCCCTTTTGAAGTTGAGATCCTATTGACCAAAAATTAGAACAAAGCGTTCTAGCTTTAGTAACAATTTTGAATAATATTAAGGCTATGCTGACTGGTGTAAAATCAGAGAACAATTTTCAGTAGAAGCATTGGTAGGTTTATTCCAGTAGTACCAGAATGGAAGGTGCTTCCAAGACTAGTATTCTGTTGGGCTGCCAAGTCCCAAGCAGAGGTAGAGGCAAACTCAAGTACAAAGTATTAATTGTGACTTCATCTTGCTGGGAGATTTGAATAAGATTTGCTCTTCTTTTACATCTAGCACACTTAGGATATATATATATAGCTTTGCAAAATGTTTTCAGAGGGGATTATTTCTTTTGAAAACCTTAACTGCTATGTCTAAACATACAAGGTAAAGAAATATGGTGCCAAGAGACAGTTTCTTTTGCTAGACAATCACCTTGGTTCAACTACTATCATTTACATATATTCATGAATAGAATGAGATTTTTACCTCCTGTTTACCCTTCACATTTTATGAACTGGGTAATTTATCTTATCAGTTCCTGGTACTGTGCCTTGCCCACGGGATATATTTATTGACCAGGAGATGCTTTAAGTATTTTTATTCTATTTCCTAGCTAGCTAAGTATGTGTTGAAGTTTTTGCATGATGACACTACTGATGGTTTACTGACCACTCTGCTATTTTATGTGTACACTCAGGGTTTCCTCTACCAGGGATGTGAGCACAGGGTATTATCTGCTTGAACTGAGGTGTGACGAAAGCCACAAACACAGAGCCACAGCTTTATACAAATATGACTGTCTTCCAAATAAGCACCTTCAAAATGTTAGGGGACCAAAGTAATACAATGGATTTGATATTTCACAATTCCCATTGCTTAATGTTTTTGTACAAATTTTAATTTATTAGGATGGTGAAATACCATGTGCAAGACCACTGTATGGTTCTGTTATTGTCAAGCCTATTGTTTAAAGTAGAGTTGTGTGTATTGTGAGATTTGGAGTTTCTCTGAGGGATCGATCACCTTGGAGGAAAGGAGTAATGCTAACATAAAACATTCCAAAATATTGACTCAGAAGTACAAAGCATATTAGATACTTAGAAAAGTACTTTTTAGTATTTAGAATAGGAAGTAAATGATTATGAATACTGAGGGTCTGCTCTTCTTGATTCACATGACTAACAGCTAACCTAAGAAGTGGGCAACCGTGCAGTTCTAAGTATTTAACAATCCCTGAGAGAATTACAGAACTTCTACAAAACCCACCAGCCTTAAGACTTGCTTAATGAGCTTCACATTTCTGCAAGAAAACAGATTTGACTTTTACTCAGGGGCAAAAATTGAAGAAGGATGGTTTTCTTCACATAGTAGTGCTGCTTTTCCTCCATCTTTCTTGCTAACCACTGCTATTTCTTTGATGTGCATGTTGTATTTATTGGCAGTGCAGAAAAAATATTCCGTCTTGTTTCTACTTTCCTAATACATCCAAGGCTAACTTTGTAACTTTAAAGTCTAGTGTAAAAGCAGTCAAACAAATGAAACCCCACAGAACAGTGTTTAAAGGAAGAGCAACAAGTTTCAAACAGGAATCTTTCCATATATTCAAATACTGAGCTGTGGGAGCATGTCGCCTTGGGAACAGGGCTCACAGGGCTCACTGGGCTGGGGCAGGCATGGGTCTGGTTCTGAGGAGATGTGGTTCTATACTTTATGCCACTACTTAACAACGCTGTAGGTGACAGACTTATAGAAGTCTCTTTCACAGAGTCACAGGATCAATTAGGTTGGAAAAGACCTCAGAGATCATCGAGTCCAACCCATGACCAAACACCACCATGTCAATTAGACCATGGCTCTAAGTGCCACTTCCAGTCTTTCCTTGAATACCTTCAGGGACAGTGAGTCCGCAGCCCATCCCAAAGTCTAACCACACTTTCTGTGAAGAAATTCTTCTTATGTCCAACCTAAACCTCCCGTGGTACTTAAGAACTATGTCCTCTTGTCCTATCACTAGTTGCCTGGGAGAAGAGGCCGACCCACCCCTCTATACGACCTCCTTTTAGGTAGTTGTAGGGAGGGATAAGGTCACCCCTGAGCCTCCTTTTCTCCAGGCTAAACAACTCCAGCCTCCTCGGCCACTCCTCATGGGACATGTGCTCCAGGTAGGACATGTGCTCTTTCTTAACAACTAGAACAGGGGACGACGCGCAATGTTGCATACGTCACTGGTGGGTGAGAGGCATGCTTCTTGGTCAGAAATTTCAGAAAATATTTCGATTAGCGCCCGCAGAACAGCTGCCTGGCACCGAAGAGCTCTGACACAGGTCACACCAAGGGTGACAGGGGGAAAAAAAAAAACAACAAAAAAACAACCAACCAACAGGCAGCAGAGCGCCTTTCACGATAGCGTTTCGAGCTCCTCGCTCTGGGGCCGGATCCTGGCGCGGGCCGGCGGTGCCGGTGCGAGTCCCCCCGTCCGTGCGGGGAGCGGAGCCCGGCCTCGGCAGGGGCGGCCCCGCAAGGCGGGCGGGGCGC
>VXAY01006797.1:516940-548745 GCA_013399855.1 Oxyruncus cristatus | reverse complement strand
GGGGTGCGGGAGCGCGGGGAGCGGTGCTGCGCCCGCCCGGGCCGGCCGCGCTCAGTGCCGCGGCTCTGCCGCCCGCCGGGGCCTCCGAGCTGCCTAGGCGGCGGGCAGCCTCCCCCTTGGCCGCGGAGGGCAGAGGCGCTGGCCAGCTCGCCCAGCGCAGTGCCGGGCCCCTCTTATCACCCTGCCTCCTCTGCCGGCAGGGCGGGACGGGAGCGGGGCTCTCTAGCGCTCCGACGGAGCACGGTGCACCGTGCCCGCTCTGTGCGGCAGCTGGGCCCGGCCCGTCCTCCCCGCGATCCCCTGCGCCGGGGCCGTGGCCGGAGGAGCGGAGCGCACCTGGAGAGGGGGAGCTCGTCTGGGCCCCGGGCCGCGCCGGCGATGTCCCCCCGCCCGGGCCCCGCTTGCCCGCTCCGCCTTCAGCCCCTCCGGCCTCCCCCGGGGAGGCTTCGTGAAGGCTCCGTGTTTGCTTTCTCCTTGGAGGGCTTAAGCCGGGCGGCTCGGCTGTGCTTGCAGGAGTCCGTGGCAGTAGGTAATCATTAGAACTTGGCTGCCCCGGCTCGCCGCTCCCCGGTGGGGGGTTTCCGTCCCGAAGCAGCCGGGCAGCTCTAGCTGTGAGGCAAGCAGGTATTTGGGGATCAGCGTGGGCTAGAAATGTCTGCTGTGTCCAAAGGCGCTCTAAAAGGGGGAATCTGGCAGTACTATCTGCCAGTGCCTTCTAGTTGCTAGAAATGAGACTTTACCCCGTTTTCTGTTTTCTCTATGAAGACCAATCGATTTTCTATTTTTATTGTGTCAGCAAGGTGTCTGGAGAGCAGATACTTCTCCAACAGGATGATTGCATTACCCGGGTTTTATAATGTGCCATTTTATCCTGCAGTGAAGGTTATTCGTCCAAAAATGAATTGTCTGAAGCCTTTCAGGGTGAAGGCTTGCTTTCTAACACCTGAAAAATTTAGCTTTGCTTTCCTGAATGACATTAAAAACTATCCTCTACCTTTCAATTTGCATCAGTTGAAAGTTTTAGGGCATTAAGAAAGTGGTGCTGTAGAGCCCCGAGCTCTCAGATTTCCCCAGGAGGGTAAAATTTGTGGAGTGAGTTAAACCTGTAAAAATACATGACCTATTTTTGCATTGAGGGTGTTTGGTGGGTGGTCAAGATTAATAATTCCATTAGAGAGAGATGGTGAGTGTGATGCGTAAGCGTTAGCCATAGTAATTTAGATTATTTTAAGGGTGGCATAGAACGTTCTGGGTCAGTGCCTCATACTGCACTGTTTGTTCCTTTTGGTGATGGCTCTGTGTGCCTATCCAAGACACTTTATTGTCTGGGAACTGAATTTTTTTTTTTTTCTAATAGTGCTGATATAGTGTGGATAGCAGTGTGAATGACACTTGATCCATTGGCTTTTTGAGGTAAAACCTAGTGTTTACATGTGTGATGACGGGTTATAGTACTTAGCCTTGATGTCAGGAGGACAGGGTTCTGATGTCTTTCTAGTTCCTGTATATAAAGTATTTGTAGACAAAATGCTTCAGGGTTAAAGTACTCCAAGCTTGTCTCTGCCAAAGACATGATTTTAAATTTTAAGCAAAATTGCAGACTTTGCCTGCCTGAAAAGCAGTTGTAGGGAGTTCTTCAGGTAATCATGCAGCCTGTCAGGAATACCTGCCTAATGTGAACTGGAGGAGTCCTTTTCTAGCACACTTTTTTGGGTGTTCCAATGGCGACTTGGTAGCTAAAACATGAACCCTTACCAGACTTTGGATGAAGATGCAGATTGTTTCAAGTCTACTGATACATGTATTTCTCCTCACTTCTTTTTTTTTGTTTTTCTTTATATGTGAAAATTGACATGGAATGTGTGGTGGATTGATATTAGAAACAAACAGTGCACTTGTTTTTGGTGCTGGATATTTGTGGACTTGTCTAGTTTACTACTGTCTGGAATGACCAAGATCACTCTACTTTTTTTTTTAGCCATTAAAAATTTGTATCCATAAGTTTTATAACTTAAGAATGTAGACAATATTTTTTCTTAAATATGTTTAAGCATGAAGGAAAGGCACAATCAGTTTCTACATGTATTGTTTTCATGTTGGTAAAATATAACTTGGTTTCTCGAGGTCAGTTTCCTACATCCTTTGACTGTATCCATATATGCAGACCCTAGCAGATTCATTTCAGTTTCGTGTGGATGCAGTTAGAATTAGGACTTCATAATCAGTAATTTCAGGGGAAGATCGCACTTCCTGTCAGGAAAAAAATACTGTGTTTTTTATTTGACCCTTACTGCCTGTCTTATTTTAGTTGCACTCAGAAATCATGTCATTGGATGCCAAGCTCATACACTTATTTGCCTACTTAGCAAATGCCATTTCCCAATTTTTCATTATCTTGGCCATCAAAACTTATTTCTGCAGTCATGTTGAAGACATTCTGTCTGCACACATTCCAGTCCTGCTGCAAGTGAGCATTTCCCTAGTCTGTTGTGTTGGCCTTTCTGTGTCTTTTCACTTGTTCCCCTTTTCTGTTCATCAGATGTCTCCTCTGCTTTTCAAGACCTAATGTGGCCTGTTTCCATGTGATTTACTGTCTCAGTACTTTCTCATCTGATGAGGCCATGATGGACACAAGTTGCAATGATCTGTCTCTTGTGTTTTCGGACACCTTTTTCGTTCTGCTTGCCTCTTGTACTGCCCTGACTACAGTAATGCAGCTGTTGTTTTACAACTCTGGCTCTTGGTGTTCAGTAGTGTCTTAAAGTCTGATGGGAACAAACATTCAGAAGGATTTTGATTTAATTTACAATAAGTTTTAGAATGTCTTTCAAATTGATGGCCTGTGCTGTCTACATTTGCAGCCCGTGCTACCTCTGACAAAGGCCCTTTATCTAAAGTGAGGAGTAGATTTCTTCTTCCTTTTTTTTTTCCTCCATTTGCTCATTAAACTGTTTTGAGATGCTTAGTGAGAACTTCCTTCAGAATTTATTAGCAGCTAAATTTTTCACAACTTAATTCTCAGCTTAGCAAGGATACCTTGTTGCTGTACTGATGATGGTTGAAAAGATTTTTGAAATTTGATAAAGTAGGAAAACTTTTTCTTATCCACAACAAAAAGTGAGCCATATAAAATGAGCTCTGACTTGTTGGTATTTTTTGGTACTGCCATCTGTCAAGATAATTCACTAACTACATGCAGTATTTTCTTTCCACTGAACAGTCTACTTTTTAAGAGATCTTTAACAAACCTTTTTTTTTTGGACTGTGATACTAGCCATTGAGAACTGCTTTTGAACAAAACTGAGTAAATTAGCCTGATTTTTAAGAATAAAAGTTGACTGAGCAGCTTGTTTTAACTTGCTTTAGAATAATAGTGAATTAGCCTTCCTGCAACAGTAGCACATTGTGATGTATGTTATCCAGCTCTGAAAGATGCAGAACACAGTTGTAGAACACAGTTAACTGCATGATGTACTGTAGCATTGTTATCTTTTTCTGTTCCTTGATACATGGCAGTGGCAGGTTGCTTAGATGCTTCATATGTCTGAACTATGTTCTGCTGGTAGACAGCTTCAAATGTGTAGAGATTTATCCGAGTGTGGAAAGAAATTAGTTTTCTGCCCTTTTGTGAAACTTGTATGCTGGGGCTTTCTTTAGTGCCAGTGTTTTGCTAGATGAGATCTAGCTGGAGCATTAGTTGCAAGCCTTTGGGAGTAAAAATCCTCTTTCTCCTTGAGTATATTTTGTAATTGAGGTCTACCATGTTGCTGGTCTGCTTTGTGTCGCTAATTGTTGCTTTAGCAGCTCTTTTTTAACCTCCATATTTCTTCACTTCACTTTGTGAAGTGTCAGTTAAAATTATGTGAGAAATGGTAATATTAAGAAAATTAATCTTCGGAAAAGAATGGTTGTTGTATGTTCCAAGTACTTACTTTAAAATATTTTACTGGCTACTAGTAAAAGATAGTGTCTAAACACTCAGGACTATTCTTAGAGTGTACAGTTGGGCTTAAACTGCTGAGACTGAATGCAGAGTTCTGCAACAACTCTAAAAACTTTGGGGAACATTCCCCAAAGCTGCATGGAAGAAGAATAGTGTGGAGTTCCTTGCTTCAATAAAAATAGTAATAACTTGTCTGGTTAGATAGCTGAAGGAGCTCCAAATGATGATTTCCTCTGTCTGGTTGCACTCTTAGGAATTATCTCGGTTTTAAATATGTTTGTCCTTTTCTCCCCACCCTTACAAAGATGACAAAGCATGTTTTCCTTTGAACTAGCATTGGGAGAATCGCTATTATTAGAAACAAGAAACCATTGGGACTGTACCTATGTTATTTGCACCACTTAATGGGACATCTAAATATTAATTCTTTAGCCCTTTTCCCCGTTGCTTGGCTGAGAATACCAAGGCTGAAATGATAGAAAAATCAATTGCAATTGTCACTTGCAGTTACATGAGAAAGAAGCTTCAAGAAGCAAAAGTCATTGTGGAACAAGCCTTGCTGCTTGTTCTTCTCCCCCTGCCAAAGTAATGTCTGATTTCTGAATTAAAAACCTGAGGCATTATTTCATGAAGTAAACATATTGACAGGCTTTAGCAAGAGCAGTTTAACCTTGTTTACATAATTTCTGTAGTGTCACACCTGAAAATGATAAATGCATAATGGTGATTTACAGGTATGAGGTGAAATGGGTGTTTGTTTTTAATGTGACGAAGTGTAGTTGATAGGTATGTTCAACTAGGAGGACTGTTTTTATAACTGCCATTTGTTTTGGACAAGAGATCAATTCCTACCCTGTCAGAGTTTGGGAATAGCTGTTAAAGATTACTATTGTTCTGAAGCAGGAGTTTTGTAAAATCCTCAGAGTGTTGAGATGGTTCTGAAGAAGTTATGTTGGCTTTGTTTTCTATGTGGAAGGGGACATGATCTAAGTTATGGTGTTAAAATAGTGTGAGTCAAATTTATTGCTGTATTTTAACTGGCATTTTACAACCATTTAAAAAGTCCTACAGATTTGTAACTAGTTTTGTTCAAGTGGGACTCTGTGAAAAATCAGAGATTTCCCAGGAGAGAATACAGAGTTTGACCACAGCTATTAGTACAGCAGGTTTTTTTGAAACAATTTTACCAGTGGCACTGATATTTGTTCAGTCCTGCTGTTTTGCATATTTTCTCAGACAGTGAGCACAAGGCTAATTTGTTTTGAGCCTCACCAGTTTGTCAGTCCACTAGTTGCCAACAGGAGGAGATAAACTCATCTCTGCTGGCTTGCTTCCAGTTAAATCCCTTCATGCCTCAAATGGCTGCATGGTGTCCTTTCTGCAACTTCACTTGGAAGAACTTTTGAGAATCAGAAATATTAAATTTCAAGAACTGTGGCTTGTTTGTTTGCTTTTTTAATGATTTTTTTTTATTATTTCACAGTTGAAAATAGCACTGTGTTTATTCCAGCGAGGGCTAATGTGGCCTAGTTAAAAGTTCACAGGTACCATTGATGTCTAAAATGCTTAATTCAGTATCCCATTGTAGCTGGAGTTTTGGGTAGGAGGATGAGCCTTGCACACTTTCTCTCCAGGAATGTTCATGAGTTTGGGAATGTACTTTGAAGAATATTAACTGCCTAAATGCAGTTGTGCATTTGTTACAGTGTTACTTTTCTTTATGTCTTCCTCTGCCTTTCTTCCCTTAGTCCCATGCTTCTTCAAGGAACGGAGTGATCCCAGTTCTGTTTTAATCAAATCTGTTTGTGTCAGAAAGCTATTATTTCATAAATGTCACTATTTTAAGATCACATATTTCTGTTCTTCTGTATGTTTTTGCAATTCTAAGAAATGGCTGTACTCAACACTTCTACTGGTGCCTCTAAAGCAGTGGAGGTTAAGCTGTCTCTTGTGATGTAAAGGAATGAACTTGAGCAGGAAGTTTGAATTGCTGCATGTCCTGTAGGATGCTCTGCATTTCCACTCTTCCAGTCAGTGCTGTTAGACAAGGCCAAGTAGAAAATACTCTTAGAATCTTGAAATTCTTGCCTCAGCTGTTCCACTGATTATGAAACAGTGCCTCAGACTAGGAATCATTTCTCTCATACCTCTTAATTGGTACTGAAGGTAATGGGGAATGAACATGCGTGATGTTCCCAGTCACCCTTTTTTCAACGTTTGGCATTTCAGACTGCAGGGATGAGTTGGAAATCTTGTGGCCTACATGCTTTGGGAAACAAGTATCCAACCAGTGTAACTGTAGAAAGAGTGATTGCTTTAAAGCCTTGCTGATTGTCAAGATGATCTCGTTTGATTTTGGAGAGATGAGATGCTTGTTGCTGAGCTGCTGCTCTAACAGCTGCTGCTGCAGTCTCTGAGTCTTCAGTCCTTCCTCCTATGTGAGGCCAACTTAAACCTTTGCACTCCATGTCCTTTATAATAACTTGAAACTTTGTTTATTTGCAGTTTTCTCAACTCTTGTAGTGTTTGATAACATTGTATCAGCTTACTTTTCTGAAGCATATGTTTTTATTTCTGTGAAGCATATTTTTTATTTTTGTGATACTTTGAAAATAATAGGGTCAGTAATAATGATGTCTGTTCTTTATCCACTGAAGGAACTATTTGTGCTTGAAAATCACATCTGTATTTTGATGTGACTTATTTTTAATTTTTTTTTTTTCTGAAAAGCTATGTAGTGGTTCCCTTCCCCCAGTATATCTTGGTGTATTTCTTACTGATAGATATTTAATTTTTATTGAAGAGTATATTTGATTGAGGTATCTAACCACTTTTAACATACTTGGAAGAAACATACTTTTTTATAGTTGATATACTCAAATTAGTGTTTCTGATCACAGTGCTAACAAACTGAAATGCTATCAACTTGGTAAGGTAAAATCATATACTATGGAAAAATCATATACTATTTTAAATCTTGCGTTTAATATCTGAATTACAAATTTATTCTGATGGTACATATAATGAAATAGTAATTATTACAGTTTGTTTATTCTGTAAATTTAAAAATTCTTGTGGAAAACAAAATTGGTTTTTATGAATATAATTTTCATGTTTTTGAAAAAAGGTATTTCTTTACAACACTAGGCTAGTGCTTCATGCTTGCATTAATTTGATTTGCATGTGTGCTTAAAACTCTGAAATAAGTTTTATATTTATTTCTTTGTGATGGTTTTAATGTCTGGACTTTAAATGGTATTGGTCTTCTGTCTTTCAGTTGACAGTTATACTACTACAGCTTCTTAAAAAATTCTTGACAAGATTATGAATTAGCAAGAGTGAGACCAACAGCAAAAAATATTTCCAGAAACGTTTCTAAGCTCTTCTATTACTTTATTGGATATTTTCCTTTATTGAATTCTCCAATTAATGATGGTCCACCATTACCCATTACTGTTACTTTTAATTGTGCTTTATTTTACTCATACCTTTTCTGTTTTCTATTTTAAATAATTTTTCTATTTTAATAATCTCAACATTACTTGATACTTGACTGGATCTGGTTTGGGCTGCTGCTGAAGAGGGTTTCTCCCTCCCACCAGGCACAAGCTGATCTGACTCTTCTTGTAGCAGGTCTAGCAGCTAAACAGCGACTGCATTCTTTTGGCTTGGTGAACCAGCCTTCTGGAGGGATGTGAGGGTGGGAACAAGGGAGAAGGTGCCAGATCAACAGCTGCACGGTCCAGTGCTAGAGAAGTGCATAGTGCTATTCCGCATTTCCTTCTGTGTAGATCTAAACGGAATCAATATCCAAAATAATTCCTGTCCTTTCAAAAAACGGGGAATGTCATAATTCCTTCTGTGACCTCTGAATGTATCTCTGCCTCCAGAAAAGGTTATGAGTGAGGTTTGGTAGCTTCATTTCGGTGAGGTTTCTTTTTTTGTTCTTGACCAAGTGGCATTGATTCAGGTTTTTAGATATCTTCTGTAAACTTGCCCTGAGAGCTGGATACTCAAATGACTCAATTAGTTTTATCTATAATTAGTTTCAGTCCATAATCTTGAAGTGGCAAGTGTTGATGCACCATTTCTGTGGTTTCCTTTTCTCCTCCCCCTTCAAGTTCATTGAAATATGTTGGAAATATTCCATGCCCTGATGTTTGAGAATGAAATGTTCCAGCAAGTTCATAGAAGTGTCCCTCTGCATAAACATTATTTGTAGATATTCACATTTGCTTTCTTTCTTCAGTGTCTCAGTGGGAGAGGTAGTATATGCACCTGAGAGATACCCAGGGAATAGTTGATATGCTGATTCCGGGCCCAGATTTTTTTGTGAGGAAGACTACTTGAGGCTAAAAGATTCATCTAGGATACTCAACAGGCTTTTTGCTTCCATAGAGAGGCCAGGTGGACAGAGGTTATGGAACAGATTATTGGAAAACATTGTAGGAGGCTCCACCCTACTTACACTTACCTGTTTGCTTCTGAGCTGCAATTGCGGTGCCTGTGAGCAACGGTCTGTAGCAAATCACTTGGTAAAACTTACAAAGTTCCTCAGGGTTGCAGAGGCAGCAGACAATGGTTGTCTCAGTGACAGTATTCAGGAAAAGGCAAAAGTGCACACAGGACCATGAAGGACATGCACAGAGCAAATATGACTTCCCAAAAGGGATGGTGAGCCAAACATCTCTTGGAAGTGAGTGGGTAAAGCACACAAGCAATAAGAACTGGAAGAGGAATTAGGAAAAGGGGATATTAAACACATGAAGGGGAAAGATTTGGTTTCTGTATATTCGCTTTACACTTATCCCATTGGAAAAAGACAATAATATTTAAACACTCCCCCCATTGCATTTTTTGCCATAGTCTCAAAGTGCTGATTTTTTGTGTTGGCCATTCTGCAAAGAATTAGGCATCAGCTGCTTATTAAAGTTGCAGTCTTCCTTAAATATTGTGGACTGCTGAATAACTTGGTGACACTGAACTAATCTCTATCTATTGCTTCATTTTATGCAACTGGATGATACTCTGTCCAGAAAAGCAGCTGCCAGGAGCTGGAAGTTTTGAGACTTACTCTAGGTTTATAGAGGCTTGTGTCATTTTGTGTAACAGCTGTTTCCATGGTTATTTTCTCTTCATCCAGTAAGCATGCTTCATAGGAAATTTGGCCTTGTTGGAATTCAGATGCACCCTCAGAGACCACTGGGAATTTATAGTGAAATAGTGGTTGTATCAGAGTTTCTGTATTTTGTAACTGGAGAACACATATGGCAGTCAAAGAACTTTATTGAATTTAAACTTAAGAAGGAAATAGTGGAGTATCATCACAGTTTTCAGAGGAAGGTGCTGGTACTCTGTCAGTGGACTAAAGTGTCTTAAAAATGTACTATATTTGCAGCTTGGGATCTGTTTGTTATTTGTGTACTGAAAACTGCTTCTTTATGATACATACTCTGCTTTGAAGTTTTTCTGTTTTTATATCCATTTCGTTTTTTATTTGCTAATTACAATGCTGATAAAAAAAGTACTGCATACTTTTAAAGAATGTTGGGGAACTATCAGTAAATTTTTGACAAGAGAAATTAGATATAGTGAGAAGGTGATCATTGCAAGCAGGAGTCCAAACCGAAACTAGTTTGTGATGCTGGCACTGATTGAGGTCTTGGAATTAAAAGAACAGAACGACCCCCTAAGTATTAAAATCAGTGAATACAGTGTTGGTAGCTCTTTCTTCAGATTCTAATGCTTAGGCAGTGAATGCCTTTTATTATGTTGGTGATAGGTGTGTAGAGACTACTGCTCTTGCTTGTTTATTTTTGGAGGTAAAGGTGAGCATCAAGGAGTGGAAGAAGGGGATAATACTTTTAAAAATTGTTTCACTTCTCAGTCACATAAAAGAGGGTCAGAATATAAATTGGGAGCACCAACAACCTTTCTAAATCTACCGTTCTCTTGGTGGCCAGTATAGCCAGTATGTGGTTTCATTATATGGATAGATTTTGTTTTGGCACAAAATCCCTTGTGATGGAATTGGATGTTGTACGTTCGTTTCCAAATGGATTTGTATTGAAATAGGGAGACCAATAGTGGACACAGGACTCCAGGAGTGTCCAAATAGAGAGGAAGGGTCACTTTGCTGGACCTGCTCATTACACTTCTGTTGATGCAGGGTAGACTACTGTTGTAGTCTACCTTTGCTGTGAGGGCACACTGCTGACACATGTTCACCTTATGGCCCAGCCCTGGGTCCCATTCTGTAGAGCTGCTTCCCAGAGAGTTGGCTTTAGACTGTATTGTGGCCTAGGGTATTGTGTCCACCCCGGATGCAAACTTGTGCTTGTTTTTCGTTGAACTTCCTGAGGTTCCTGTCAACCCATTTCTCTAGCCTGCTGACACCCCTCTGAACCCTCCACTGAGCACCCACCCCACTTTGGTATTCTGTGCAGACTTACTGGGAATTCCCTGTGTCCCATCACCCACATTGTTAAGACATTAAACATCATCGGTCCCATATTCATCTTTGGAGGTTGCCGCCTACTTACTGGCTGCCCCCTGAGCTTGCGGCACTGATGGTGTCTCTGCATCCAGCAATCCAGTCATTTTCCACTTACCTTATAATCTACTCATCCAGCCCATACCTCACCAATTTTGTGATAAGGAGGCTGTGGGATATTGTGCTAAAACTCTTCTGGATCCAGTATAGTCTGGGAAATCATTTATATTGGCTTTCTGTCGAGCTTTGGTTTTCTGGATTCCATGATAGCGGTTGCAGTACTACCTGTAGTCAAGGTGCCTTTTGACATCACAGCTGAGAAACTCAATGCGGTTTCTTCTTCTGAACACTACATTGTTGCTTATAGATTTTCTCCTCCTTTATAATAGATTAAAAAGAAAAAGACTTTCTTACAGGAGTGGTGAGGGATAGGGATTCTGAAACCGTGTAATTTCATTTACCAGAATAATTCTACAAAGATATGACAAAACTAACTAGTTAGAGACCACAGCATTGATCACTAAGGACAAGGTGGAAATTAATTTTTAGTCTTGTTGGGTATTAACTTGTTGAATGTTGGGTAGGAGGGTGAGTATTACTGAAGGACTCCTTCTGGCAATTGTGATAGATAATGTGAATTTTTTTCTTCCATTTATACTCTTTCACATTCATATCCTGACCTAATAAGGAAGTATCACAGAATCATGTCAATCTTTATATTTTGTCCAGTGTTATATAAAAATATTCTGAAGTTATGTTGCTAGCATAATATTTTTAAAGTAACTTTTTTGTCTAGAGAAGGAATGTTACTTATTTGGGAACTGCTAGATTGTGGTATGTAGTATTAAAGGAATAAAAAACCACAGTAAACCATTATACTGCATCCCTAGCAGTTTCATCTTAAAGTTAGTGGAATACTGCTGAAAATTGTGCTGCAAATATCAAATAGCACATATGATATCACCAGCGGATTAAAGAACTAAACAGAACTCTTGGATGACTAACTTTATAGTTTGAGGAAGCCAAAGTGCTAACAGGTTATTTAGAAGTTAATGAATAAGTCTTTCTACAATAAACTTAAGTACTGAATTTTGTGTGTATATAATATTTATGTATATGCAAAATGTGTGTAAACACATAAAAGTTTAACTCTCGGTAAAAAAAAAAAATTCACACATCCTGCAGATATGAATTGAAATGTATGGTTTATCAGTCTGTTTAAAAGAAACTACTGATTCTGAGGAGTTGGCTTGAAAATAATTATTTGCTTATTGATGCTTTCAAGGAAGTCATCAAGTGGTAAAACCATAAATCTTAGTATCTTTTTAAGTATAAAATTTGAAGGTATTGTCTGCTGTTTACATTAAATGAGTTGTTAGGAAAAAGCAGAAAAAAAAACTGAATAGCTGCTGCTGCAGTGTGCAGTTCCAAAATGTTCATATTTTGATGTAGTTTGCCTTTATTATATCTTTATGTCTTTGACAGTTTTGTATTTGCAAAAACTAGGCACTTTTACTTTGTTTCACTTTTTGTTTTTGTGGAGGGGGGTGGTTTTTTGAAGTTACTGAGATTTTCTAAGAGAGATCACTGTGGATATTTTTGTGAATACATTGTGGATACCACTGAATCACTGTGCATATTTTTTTTAAAGCTGATTCTATCAATTAAAGATTGTGCAAACTATTTGGCACACAGCTACTGTTGTGAAATTGTGTGGTATCTCCATAGAAAAAACAATTAATTTATTTTGAGAAAAGTAATCACTGTTCATTAGATGTCTTATAACCCACCTTTTTCCACTTTGTCCTCCCTGTAAAGATCATAGACAGGAATGGGTTGCCTTTAAATTGAAGACTGAGTCCTAAGCAATCTATATATAACCTTGTTATGAATTTTCTTAATACGTATGAACTGATACAGGTAATGGCATAAATTGGGCAGTGTGATGGAGATTTAAGTTCCAGGAATAGGCGGACATTTATTGTTTGGCAGAAAGGGTGCTGAGTTGAACTTACCACTATCATGGAAGAAGAGCTTAGAACTAAAGAAATTTCTACCTTCCAAAAACTGAGCTGTTAAGATGGGAAGAACCTTTTTAAAAACATGTCCCATGCAACTGTTTCTGTAATATCCCTGAGCTTTGCCCTCCAGTTTTTATTAGAAGAGGCATAGAGACTGCCTATGATACCTGACTCGTAGGGAGAGAGACTGATTTAATGTATTTGCTTCCAGATAAATATTGGGAACCTTAAGTAGTAGAATTTGTTCTAGAAGCAAAGCTGATGATTAAGTTCATTCAGTGGAATCAGGTTACTTTAGCAGTGAAAGAAGAAAATATTGGTGAAAAGCACTTTTAAGTAACTCCTTGGTGCAGTTGAAGACCAAAAAGTAAAAACCTTAAAATGCTGCTTGAGCAGTAGTCACAAATGAAATACACAAGAACAGTTTCTTGACTAAAGAGCATGTGACTTCATTATTTTTAGCTCTTTAGGAATACAGAGGCTTTTTTTTTTTCCACTTGATAAAGATTCTGGGGGCTTCCCCAGAATCTTCCCCCTCCCCCCTCTCTCCCCTCTGCAATTGTTTTCCATTAGAAAGACTAGAAATACATGTAATCTGTTTATCCAGAGGCTGAATGTAGAACAGTCTAGATTATCTCATTGGCTTAAATTCAAGATAGAGTTAGAGGGATTACTTTATTTTCTCACTTTAGATCACCTTAGGCGATCCTGTCAAGCAGTAAACCTGGCCCTGTTTTAATCACCTAAGGTGATCCAAAATTCTTTCATCTTTTTGTCTTGTTTTCTGTCCAAATAACTAAATTAGCTTGGATACAAGTCAATATGGATTGTTACAAAGGAAAAGGATCACTTTCTTGGAAAAAGTATTAAAGATGAGTTTGAGTATGTGACTTTTATAAGAAAGTAGCTGAAAGTGGGATTGCATCACTTACTTCCCGTCGCTATCCAAGATGCTCAAGTATTTCTTTTAAATTTGACCAAAACTCCAAATCTTTTTAAACTAGAACATGATTCAGAGTGGGGTTTAATGCATGCATGCTATCAGAAAGAATGTGTGTGTCTGTGAAGGTTGCCTCTGTTTTTTTTGTAATAAGAGAAATACTTGGGCCATCCTCAAGAAACAGCGACGTGAAATGAGGCTTTCTGTCCCTTGCTGATAGTTCCGCGGTATAATAAAGTAGCTGTTAGTGCTGAAAATAAAGGTTAGTACAATGAAGGTCAGTTTAAATGAAAATTCTCACTTCCTGATTCCATGTAGTGATCAGCAATGCTGGCAGAGCAGGTGTGAGAGAGGAAGAAAAAATAATCTTTATTAATCTTGACTCTTGACTCCAGGCTGAATTTTACTCTGCTTTTTTCACTTGAAAAGAAAGTTTGATGTTGAAAATGTTTACCATTTCTGGTAGGACTGGAAGTGTTAATTGAAAGGTTGGTCTTTTTCTTGCAAAGAACCAATTGTATAAAAATATAAAACGTAATTTTTTTATTTTATTGTAATTATATGACTAATTCAATAGTAATATTCTGACTTTAGCAAACAGGTTTTACTAATGGAATTTGTTGGATAAATACTGACATTGAAGTAATATGCACGTAACTTTTAAACTTCCTTGTTACACACTATAATGTTATGTATTTTAAGAAAATGTTCACATACATTTTCATTTAAAGGTTTACCCTTCTAAAAATGAGTTTCATGAATAGTTAACCGTGCAGTAATAGTGGTCTTAGAGTATAGATGAAAAATTATTGCCTCTATGTAAAAGCCTAATTTGTTAGACTGCCATGTATAGCTGTAGGGGAGGGGAGGGGAAAATGATCCCAAAAGCTTTACAGTTCCGTGCAGTGTAAGGAACAGCAGGAAAATCTGAACTCAATACAATTAGACATGATTGCATTTGAATTAATCCAACTGTTAACCAGTTAAGCCATTTGACATGCAAGATGTGCATTGAGCGGAAGAAGAGGTGAGGTAGAGTGGACAGGTGGACTCTTGTGTAACAGGAAAGGAGAGTTTCCAGCCTTGTAACCTGGAGGCATCAGCAGGAATACTTCACTTATCCAGAAGAAACTTCATTGACCAAACTTCTTAACTCTTAACATTAATTGTGCAATTTTATTTATTTAAAAGATGATCAGTGTATATTTATATGCTTTACTATTTTAAACTTGCTTTGGAAAAATAATATATCTAAACTTGGAGCAGTAAAAGCAAAATAGACTACGTAAAATTCCTTTTAAAAAAATGTTAAAAAATCCCAAGAGTTTTCTTGCAAGTACTGCCGTAAATTGTTGTGTAGATTCACTACAATTATTTTTACCTAGTCTGAAGTGGCAGTGGAGCTCAGGGTTTTGTTTTGCTTTACCTTTTTGAGCTGAGGAAGGAAAAGGAAGAAAGGATAAGAAGAAAGAGGTTGAAAAGAGACCTGTAGTGATGTTAGGAAACCACAATATGCAGAACTCTTCAAAACCCTGTTTGACATGTCTTTCAGTTGATTGCTGTAACTTTTCCAGATGGGAGAAGGTAGCTACGGAGTTGTTAATGGTTTATTTTACAATTATTAAATATTTCTGTGAGTACTCATAACAATTTATCTGGAGTGAAATTGGCACTCCAGTTGGTACAGCTTTCCAATTTTACTTGTCATGCTAGTGAAGAGACAGTAATTTGAAACCTAAAATAATGTTTTTAATCACTTGACAAAAATGACACTCACCTTAATTATAGAAAGGTTTATATGTGAACATGCTCCATTTACACTCAAAATGGAAGTCAAATTAAAAGGCAGATGTGTAGAATTAACAAAATTAAACTTGACATCTACTTTATATGTAATCTCTGACAATTTTTTTTAATGTGAGCCCAGAGGAGGCATTAAATACATTTGGTAAAGCCTATTAGAAAAACTCTAATAGTTTCAACTACCCAAATGGCAAGCAGTGGTTTGATTGTCAATGTCTTGTTTGCGACAGGTCAGCTACAGTAATTTTTAATGTGTTAATGGACAAATGTAATTTGATAAACACAGTAAAAGAATTGTGAGCAAAGAAACATGGTTTTATTTTTAAATGACACGTTGTTTCAAAGTTCAGATTATTCTGTTGCAGCCATTAAGTTTCAAAACAATCACAATCAGCAGTCTTCCCAAGTGGTACAGGTCTGTTGGATGCTATTGTAAGACTTAAGTAGTATTCTGCTGAAACTTTAAGATTGACAAGTAGGTGATTCCAGAGTCTGACTTTTCTGTATGGGTGTTCTTTATTTCCTCTCGTAATGCATCTCCAGGCTTGGAACCACCGTTACTCTGAATATGAGAAGAGAGACAAGTGCTTGGAACAGGAGCTTTTTGCTGGAGGGAGAGTACAGTGGCACCTGGAGCCTCCAGGAAAAACATGTGTATCTCCTGTTCGGTAGCACCGAGGAGGATGGGAAAAACCTGTCATCTGGACTTCTGGAGTAGCACTTGTTGTGCGCTAGACTAGAAACACTTGTATATCTTACTGACAGTTGCAGGCTAAAATTGACAGCACTAGTTTAAATCCAAACAACAAACCTATGTTACCCTGCTGAATCATTTTAAGAGAAAGGTGTGTCAAGGCTGAGGATTGTGCTTAAAGATGGGAGAGAGCCAAAGGTCTGAAAGCTTTGTCAGCTGGAGTAAGCAAATAAGAAACCTATTAAAGCTACTTTTTAGTAAGACATAATTGTGCTTTTTATGGGAATAAGTAATTGCTATTGTGGATTTATATAAGGTCTTGTGTGAATGGTCATATTAAGTCACATAGTCAGTCTTAGCTTAGCACTGCTAGCCATAAGGGTATGCAGCTAAGACCATCAAAATGTTGCAGTGTTTAGGATGCAGGAACCAAAGAAAGAGAAAGCAGATGTATATAGGAAAGCAAATTCTTTATGTACCACTATTAGTAGTTGGCTATATACTGTGGAAAAAATGTTCAGTGGGAAAAATGGACAAAACCTAGAAAAAAAACCCCCAAACTGGTGGTGTCATTGAGGTGATAGTCTTGTCTCTAAAAGCTGAATCAAGCATGTTGTATCCGTGCTTAATTAGACACTGCTACTGTTGGTCTATGTTTGGCCCAGCCACCTGTGGTTTGTACTTTTCCTGCCAAGTTATGGGAAAACAAGGCCTGATAAATGGGAACTTTGTCCTTGAAGGCAGCACTTTGCATAAACTAAAATTAATTGGCATCTCACTGTTGGCTGACGGCCTTCCAAGGGCATTTGAAGGAGAAGTGAAGAGGAGGAGGAGGAGGATGAAATAAGCCCCCAGACTCATTAAGGGAAGACCCTCCAAGGTGCATCACGCAGGGGAGGGGAAATTCCAGTGTCCACACGTGTGCGCAGAAGGGGCACCACTGACATAACGGAGGAGGGACCGAGGGGCTCTGGCTGGGCGGTGCTGGCCACACCTGCCCAGGTAGATGTCACTGGCTAATTGGATAAAAAAGCAGGTGGCTCGTGCTCGGGGGGACTCACGCTTCACACGAAGGACCACGTTGCCTTTTGTGGGGATGCCCGCGATGTGTGAGCCAGACCCTCCGAGGATGCAGCTGCTACGGAGAATTCTTGGTATTCGGAGTTGGTAAGATAACCTCGTAAGTTACACCTGCGTGGTGTGGGGTTTACTGAGGGCTTATTTCCCTCCTCTTTTCTCTGTTGGTTTCTTGTTTTGTTGGCCACTTCTTTGTAATAAATATTGGGGTTTTTTTGATCTTTCAGTGGTGTTTTGGTTTCAGTCCCGGCATCCCTTCGAACCCTCCCTGGAACACATGTGTTAATATTCACCTGTGTGTATCTGTTCTCACCTGATGGGGCTCTGCAGTGAACTTTTAGGGCTTACAGACATCCCTTTACCTCAACTGCAATTTAATTTGCTGAACGAATTCCGTACTGTGGAAAGTTATCGTGTGTGACCATGACGCTCCATTAGCCCGTTACATTTATGACCTTAGTAATACACTGCAGAAGTCTGTGAAATTTTAGACTTGAAAGCTAAGAAGTGGTGATGATGGGGCAAACATAAGGTATCTGTAGTGGTGGTAAGCAAAAATGGTTACAGCTGATGAGGTGGAACAGTTTATCCTTTATCCGTATGTATATACACATGGTATGTACCCAAACATGCCTACCACAGGACTAAGGCCTGTGTACTTCTTTAGCCTTTAGATAACTGTCCCTACTTCTCTGAAAGTCAGTGAACAGCACTATGCCAGTTCAGCTTGAAAGTTTGCCCTTCCAACATAGGGCATGTCAGCTTCTTTTAAAAGGTCTGGATAGCTGCAACTTAAATGTCAGCATTTATACCATTTATTTAGAAGACTGGCTTGTTCTTTCTGTCAAGAGTGATAAGCATTCACCCTGCAGTTAACTTTAGTAAGGCTAGACAGAGCTTTAGTAAATCTGTGGATCTTCTAAGAAGTTAACATCATAAATAAAACTGATTTGGAAATAAGTAGTAAGCAGGATTTGAATTTAAATACCTGAATATTTTTATACTGACCAGCTGTGTAGTCATATTTGTCTAATGTTTAGACTTTCTTTTATTAGTCGATTTTGATGTGTTTAAGGAACTTTACACAAAGTTTTCATTTTTCTCCTAGGAGTTACACTGCTGAAGTGCTTTTTAGAAGTGTGAAGTTAGGAGAAGTTTTATTTACAGTCAGCCAGAAGGGTGCCATCCTGATGATTAAATATCTTTGAATGTCTCAAAATCTGTAAGACTATAAAACACACATTTAGATTATTCAAGAATTGGACCAGTATCTGTTGTACTTACTGCAGTGTACCAAGTTGTATGAATTTTAAGAAATCCTATTAAAATACCAAATGAGATTTGAATCTCTGTAGCCATATGCTAAATTGCAAAACTAGAGCAGAGGACAAAAGGTTACTGTTTTATTTATTAGAGTTATAGAACTTTCTTTGTTAATTATACATTCATCCAACTCTGAATATGCATCCTGCCATCTAGTTTAATTAAGTCATTTAGAGTGCTTACCCCATATTTAGAATTTAAACTTTTTAAAATTATGCCATTAAGCGTACTGGTTTTTTGACAAAAAAAAGACCCTGATTAAATGTTATTTTCTGTGTGCATATCTTCCTTGTCTTCCTGATGCTTTTAGTTTTCTGCAGAAGTTTCGAAATGTATTTCTTAGGGCATAATTAGGCAGAGCCTTCTTTTTGTATCGAAATTTAGATGTACAATGAAATCTTGCTTTTACTTAATTGTTGCATTAGCATGGTTGTTTTGAGTTTTTTGTTTGTTTGTTTGTTTTTGTAGATTGGCATGTCTCTCTTCTCTACCCTCCAAAGAGTTTATCATTGAATCGTAGGATGGTTTAGGTTGGAAGGGACCTTAAAGGTCATCTAGTTCCAAGCCCTTTGCCATGGGTAGGAACATGTTTCTGCTAGACCAGGTTGCTGTGAGCTCAATCCAACCTGACCTTGAACACTTTCAGGGATGGAACATTCACAATTTCTCTGGGCAACCTGTTCCAGTGCCTCACCACCCTCACAGTAAAGAATTTTTCTGTAATATCCAATCTAAACCTACTCACTTTCAGTTTGAATCCATGTCCTGTCACTACATGCTCTTGTAAATAGTCTCTCTCCATCTTTCCTGTAGGCTCTCTTCAGGTACTGGAAGGACACAATCATCTACTGCATTTACTTATCCTGAGTCAACGAAACAACAAAATCTTGTGCTCAATCATGATCAAGATTTTTCTTTTTTTTTACTGTAGCACCAATTCAGCGTTTTAGCTGCGTGGCTTGTATGGTTTATATCATCTAATAAATCACTTTTTCAGCTTAAATAGAATTGAATAACTTGTAATGCAGTATTTTAATTGCAGCACTTTAATTACACTCATCTATGTACTTGTATGTTTAATTTTTCCCAGCCTCAAACACTAAGAAAAAAGCTAGTATAGATTATATCCTTTGCTAAGAAACTTAAGTAGAAAGAAAATAGAATTTCATCTCCATGTTTCATTAAACTTGTAACTAGGAAGAATTAAGTAATTCTGATTATTACAGTTTGGATTTGTGAAACAGTCTCTCCTCAGAGCTGTGATTTTGCTTTTTGGTGTTGCTCTCAGAAAATAATCAAAGCTGTTTTATATGGGAGTCGTAATTTATATTATTTTTCGGTGCTTATAGGATTTCTAAAACTTGGTTGATTTTTTTTTTTTTTTTTAATACTGTGCTTAAGATGAAAAGATGAAATTGAAATAGTCCTTGAGAGAAATGGGCTGTAGCCAAGCTTCCCCTGTCTTCCATATTAAAAGCTGAAAAACAGCTCTCTGCAAATGTGGTGTTCAATCTCTGCTTGTTTTCTAAATGTCAAACTGCAAGACGAGTTTATTTAAATACTTCCTCAGTGTTACTTGTTGACATAGCAGTTGTCTGAGTTCCCATCAGGGTATCATTTGATCACTGTTAGGAAAGGCGTAAATTAGACAACAAAAAGAAAAAGAAGTTGGGAACCTTAGAACTGGAACAGTTTTGGTGGCCTATAAATACTTGTCTTCATTGGTTTCACACTCTTGGGACTTGGCTGAAACATGCTTTCCAGATTGAGCTAGAGACGGGGTTGAATTAACTTTATGTAAGCTTTGTTGACTGCATTGCAACATTGTGAAGGTCTAAAAACTATTGTAGCTAAGATCAGTCAGGTTTTCCCTACTTTGTTTTTTTAGATTACCCTGCATAAATGTATATGTATGTGCATACACACATCTGTCTATATAGATAGATCATGCATGTATATATGTTAGTATATAAATGCTTTGTAACCTATATTGGCTCAATAACCTGAATCTTGCTGCTTTCTTTTTACTTGTGGTAGCTCCACCAGTGCAGGTAAAGCACTGCTGCATTTATGCAAAATCCCGTGAGTCCCACAGATGTTCTTGTGGCTGGCTTTAAATGCCCCATGGATTTTTCAAACAACCCTTGTCTCCCCACCACTGTCAAAGTATTAGTCCTGCCTGCTAAACCAGATCTCTTCTAGGAATGTGGTAATGCCTGTGTGGAAAAAGTATTAATCTGGGATCTCTCTCTTGGTCTTTTTTTTGTTTTTATGTATATATTAAATGTCCTGGGTTTAAAAGAAAATCATAGTTGGGTGTTTCAAAGGATTGCTTGAATGCCCTTGATTTCTATGGTAGTAATTGTTAGAGGTGGTAATCATTTTTCTCCCTTTTGTAGGGGAGAGTAAGAGTGTATTTGCACCAAATATTTGGTGCACCTGTTGACCTATCTGTGACTTGACTGGAGAAAGGGACTCATTTTTAGTCTTGCAACTGCTTTGATCTAGAGAAGAAATAGCATTGCTTGGTTGTAGAAAATAACACATGTAGGTGTGTAAAACAATGTTGTATTCTGTCTCTTCCTGTTCTGTCACAAAACCTGCTTTTTTCTTGGAAATGTCAGTGAACTTTTCATGGGGAAGGAGAAAGGGGGGATCTCAAGAAACAAAAGTGCATAAAATGCGGGTAGAGAAGAAGTGGCACCTTAAAGGGTGATAGTTGCATCTGAAATTAGAGATAAGTAATAGTATTTGAAAGAAAAATACTCTGATTTTGGCTAAACTGGACTACTAGCCGACAGCATAACAGGGGCATATTTGATGCAATATACTCTCTAAAACAAAGGTAATTTCTATTTCATCAAGCAAAACTTATTTCCTATCTAGTTACAATGTATCAAGCTTTGTTGAAACTGCATATATTGCTCTGGAGATTTAAAGTTGTATGAATATCATATTAATTGTTCCTTTCCTATGTGTTCTTCATTACAGACCAGTCTTTCCATATGGGGATGGGGAAGTCTTGGCCTTGTGCTTTTTCTAGTAACTTTTGGACCCTTCGCTATATTTTACTTTGCATTTTATATCCTCTGCTTTGTGGGTGGGTAAGTATACTACTTAGTGTTTTGTATAATTATCTACGAAAGTAAAATTTTAATGTGAATATTAGCAAATAACTTGCTCTGAAGATGTGACTTTATGTAATTAATATTTCCACATTTGAGCTGCTTTTTATGAAAATTTTTTTTTCCTTGAAATCTCAATTTAACTATTTATAATGGGTGTTAGAGGACAAATACTCACATAAAACCAATGTTGATTTCAGTTCCTGCTTTGTAATACTGTGTTAGTTCTTTTCCCAGGTACTTACTAAGTAACTATGTCTCCCTTTCTATCGCAATCTTGTTTCCCTACCTAAGATACTTGATTCATGAGGAAAGCTAGTGGATGCTTTCCTGGGTGTTTGGAAATGATGCTACACTTGGAACAAGTAGATCGGTTCAGCTGCTGTAGGTATTTCATACTTTATATAGACAGGAAGGAAGCAAACAGGTGAAGTTTTTATAGTCTTTAGCACCCTTATTACATTGAATATTATAATGTCTGCCTTGTAACAATTAGAACTTTAATTTTCAATGCCAAGTCAAAATGTCTTAATGACCTATTCCTCCTCCTCTCTCATAAAACCAATCTGCAGAATAACAACATTTCTAGGCTCTCCAAGACCTGCTTGATTTCTGATGGGGTGTATGGGCTATCTTTAAGTTTTTTTTACTTCCTTTGGAACACTCTTTTAACCTTCTTATTCAGTACGGTACAGAATGTATGTACATTCCTGTATGTCTCATCAAAAAATGGATAGTTTTGTAGCTAGGATTAGAGCTGCTATGCATGGGTTTCAACTGGATTAAGTTTGGCATTCCATCTCCGAGAAATCAGAATAGTCAGTCTTCTAGAATGAGGATTTAGTTAATGTAAAACTAACTCCAAGTAAATGCTTTTGTCTTTTTAAATCTTGAATGCATGTATGTTTATCATATTTTGCTGGCTGTTTGTCCAGAGGAAAAGGCAAAGAGTCTGTCCAAAGGGCAAGATTTCCTCTGTTTACTGTTTTGTGCTACCACTTCCTTAGTATTTGCGGTATGAAAAATAAGAGCTTATCCTTCATTCTTGCTCAATTTCAGTAGTTTGGCTTTTCAAAGCTAGCAGTCAAAACAGCCTCTCATAGAGTAGGTCTGAAACAAGCTACAATTTGCCACCAGGAGAATGCCTGTGGTGCCTGTGCTCACTCATTCTCAAGTCAGCTCTGTGGTTCTTCTGCTGCTTTGGTTCATTTTTGTAGCTAGTCAGTAAATATTGATCTTATTAAGGATAAATTCATCTAGTGGTAGTGTATCTATTAAATCAGAATTTGTATCCATCTCCCTGTTACGTGTTTACTTAGATAGATGTCAAGTCTCAGCCCTTCCAGTAGAACGTCACCACTTCATTACTTTAACATGAACATTTTGGCTAAGGCTGTGATCTGGCCGTTTTTTACACTGTTAATCTTTTTCAGTGACACACATTAACATTCAGCACACAAAACCGTGAGTGCCAACTAGGTCAAATAGGTTTATATCAAAATTATTCTTGCCTGCTTTTTCTTTTTTTGAATTAATTCCCTATAAGTTTAGCCAAATACTTAGTCATGTTTCTCTTAGAAACAAACAAATTAATGTTACAAAGTAACTTTTACGATTTGCAATTTTATGCCATAACATCATTCACATAAATTTAGAAAATAAAAATGTAGGTTTGGTTTCTGATTATAAAAGTGTCCATAATATTTACCATAGCCTTTTCTGGACCAAAATAACAATTTTGGACGTGGATTTTTATGCTAGAATTTTATGGTTGAATTTTATGTTTCTTCTAGATTTTTGTACTTTGCTCAAAAAAAAAGTGGCCTGTATCAAAGGAAGTCCATCTGCTGTCCAATTTTGCAGTTTAAACAAAAGAAAATGCTGAATCGTAGCTGGTTGCATTCTTAGTATTGACCTAAGCTTTTAAATTATACACAGTGAGCTGTGCAGGAAAACAATGGTGATGCCATATCTGTATCAATATAATCAGTCTGTTTATACTGTTTAACTTCTATTTTGTGCTAGTTATTTCTTTTTGATTTACTCTCAACTGTGTTTGCACAGATCGCTTGTAGTAAATGTACTATTGTTTTTGTGTGTACATGGAAGAATACTGAAACTATTTGTAATATGAATAAAAGTTCTAAATCAAAATTTCTCCTTGTTTCATTTTGTTTCAAGGCTGATTTATGATAGCCTTTTTTGATTTAGGATCTGGTAACTCATCACATAGAAAACTGAGCTCTTTCCACCAAAAGCAGGAGGCAAAATATAGGTATTGTTTCCTTAACCTGTGTAGAGTATTACAGGATGTTATTCTTCATGAAATACTTTTTGCCTCTTTTTCAAGTGTTAGTGCAGAGCCTTTAACCTGGGTGCTGGGCCTGTCAGTTACCATCTGCCTTTTTTTACTAAGCATTAATTACCTTATTTTCTTTCTTTCTCTCTCTCTTTCTGTCCTAAGGAAGTAAAATAAAAATTATGTGAATTGTGGCTCTCCTGCCAGGTTTGGGCTTCTGATGTGGCAAGAACTGAAATTTCTTGGATCATCGGTGTCTCAGTTTAATGAGACAGAAGTGTTTTGCTAAGGAGGATGAGTTATGAGGAAGAGCAAAACTCCTCCCCCTAAGCAATTGTAAATCTGAAATTAAGAGGCTCCAACTGAGAAAGTGTGGAGAAAGGAAAAAAAACAGTCCTTTATTAAAGGATATATGTGTATTGGCAGAACAACAAAAGAACACGAAAAACCCCCCAGTCGAACAATAATCCTATACCCAAAAATCCCTTTCAATGGAAAGTAAACAGTTCAATTTGTGCTTTTGGTGCAGTTCTAACCACAGTCAGCAGGGGGCGCTGTTGGATCTCTGGAGGTGCAGAGCCTGCAGTGCTCGGGGGTGGCCAACAGGAGGCGCTGTTGGGCTCTGGCAGTCGCCACATGGGGGCCCCTGGTGTGCTCGGAGAGCCGAAATGGAGCCCTTCCCTCCCCATCACCGGCAAGCAGAAAAAGGTGAAAGAAGGGTTCTTCCCAAAGGGGACTCACGGTGTCTGTGGCTGGCCATATGACTTCTCCTTCCTTTGTTGGCGTGGACAAAAACCGCTGCCAAAAACACGGGAGCAGGGAGGGAAAACAAAGGCGACTCTCCTCCCAAATAGTTCATGTCTGATGAAGTCCAACCATGTCCGCGCTGGGGGCGGAAACCAGGGTGCCGGCAAACTGGGGCCAGGAAAACAAAACCAAACCAGCCAGGTGGCCAGGCTGAGAACAAAGCAGCCTCTGAGCTTTTCCAACCCTCACCTTGTCTCAGGTCAGGCAACAACTGTGTCGTTTCCCCTTGAGAGGAAAAAAAAACCCAAAAGAGTGTCCTGGCCCCTCCCCACAGACTTTACGAGGCCATCAGCCTGGAATGTCAAATCTGCTGGCCAGTTCTTTTGTGTTAGTCAAATACCCAAGGTAAAACCAGCCTGCCCGTTCAAACATCCCTCCCACACAGTGGGGCAGGGGGAAGGGAGAAATTCCCTGTTTAGTTGTTTTTTTTTTTTTAGAACAAGTTGAACCCATGACAGTCGGTTGCTTTGTCATTTAAGGGAATTTGCTCTGTCATCAAAACCCATAATTGATATTCAATCACATTCATATATATGTGATTGGCTGCCTATGTTTATGATTCTAAATGCTGACCAAATCAGGAATGGTTCTGAAGCTGCTTTTTGACTTTCACAAAGCATTCAGCTGAGACTGTTACTTTTCAGACTCGAGGTGAAAATGATAAATCTGTGGTCTTCATTTTTCTATCTTTTACCTTTGTTCTGTTGTTACTCTGTCCTTGAGAAAAGCGGGCCTTCCACTAATCTTTGGAAGAGTTTAAAAAAAAAAATTAAGTAAAATACAGTCTTTTCCTTTTCCTGAACTATTCATTTAGAGAAAAATAAAATGATTTCTCATTCACCATATTAAGAATCCTCTTGATGAATTAGATAAGCATTTACACTTCAAGATTCTGGTTAGCTAATAGATGCCCTGAATAGTCTAATTATGTATCCTTCTCTAATGCACACAAGATTTTAAATTAGGGAATTTCTGCATAGAAGCGGAAACTCCTAGTATTTCTAGCTTAAAAGTGAAAAATACTTAAAGGCATCTAAGAAGATGAGTATAATTTTAAACTATATTGGTAGTATAAGTGTTTTTGAATGAGTCATTAACTTTAAGAATATCAAAACATTTGAGAGAAAACAGAGTTATAATCTATAGTAGTTATTTCCAAGGCTTCAGTCCTTTTGAATGAAAGAAGAGAAGCAGCTTGCTAATAAATGTTTGAAGTTAAAACTGATTTTAGGCCAAATTTGAGTATACTGCTTTCTTTAAAAGACAACTGAGGTTTCTAGTAGAAAAATCATAGATAATCAAAAGAAAACTCAAACTTTTTAATAATTAAAAACAAAACACCCAAATATTAGAGAAAATAATATTAAGATTTTTCTAAGCAAGTTGTTGTCCTTGAACTGAATTATGGTGCCACTAGCACCATTGATGTTACGATTTTAAAGTTACCTGGAGCAGAAGGACAATTTAGACCTGCTTTTATTTTTTACTGTCATTTGGCAGGTAAAGACGGCGATAAGGAAATCAGGCTATCAAGTGAACTTTTCTTACGCATTGCCTAGTTACTGGTAATAATTTTGTGTAGCCTATTTTTTTTTTTCTCTCTTTCCTGGAGTTGTTGAGGTATAAGTGACACCTCCCTACTTCCAAAGTACTGAGCCTCTGGGGGACTTAACAAGAACAGTTCCCGTTTTGGACATTAAAAATTTCAAATGTCATATTTTAGCTTGGATAGGAATTTTTCTCTAATCTTGTGAGTATCATGTATCAACAGCCATCTATATTAAAAGAAAGTATTGTTTCACCACATTTCAAGCCTGGAATAGCTTTGTGAGATCCTGTGGTCACAAATACTGGTCAGCTGGCCTCTAAATTGAATGCTTTGAAATTTGTCTAAAAAGCTATGCATGTTTAGCCATCCCAAGACTAGTCTGAGCAGCAGTGACTTTTTTTTTTAATACACTTGATGTTTCAAAAGCTTCGTACTTTGCTTATGCTATAGTTGGCACAAATGTTAGGTTTTCATTTCTTTCTTAGTAAAACTAGCCTTATGTTTATGGTTTTTTGTGCCCTAGTGCCATAAGCTGTAAATAAATTATTGCTGTTGTAGCAAGTTTGAGTGCAATCTTTAAACATACGCAATCAGTGGTTAGTTATGCTTACTACATCAGTTTATTCCTGGACTGTGCTTTTGTGACTTATGCTACAGTGGAGCGGCCTAAACATATCACTGAAGAGTTTATTTCTTCATAGTGTCGAAGTAAAAGAATCTTTGTATAAATACAACCAGAGCAACTTCTGCATATACCGCTCTTTCATATTTGTGAGCATAGACAGTGTGTTATCGCAGGTTCTTCTCATGCAGCAGGCTCTGTAGTATACACTGTGCTTTATAGAGCAGCTATGTGGTAAGAATATATGAAGACACGTAAAATACAAGACTGGGAAACTTCATACTTAGTATTGTGTCAGTTATTTTAAGCAGCACACTACGCTGTGAAAGAGTGGGAGAGTAAGCAAACTGTCATATATTGTCATTTTATAACTTGTTGTGAAATATCTTCTAGAGGTGGGGAAAGATGACTTTTGTTGTAGCTGGTCTTTCTTTTCCATTTTAGGGGTTTTGTGGTTACTCTTTTATTTGGAAAAAGCAACTCAGAAAAATACCTTGAACAGTGCGAACATTCATTTCTCCCTTGTACATCAGTTGGGATCCCTAAGGTAAGGAAAGTTTTCTGGTCTTAACTTCTAGATCAGGTTTTATAACTTGGGAAGTTAGAATGACACTAATAATCAGTTTTAATCTAAGAACTGTACCTTTTTCCACTTTTCAGCTTTCCTTTTCTGAATTCTTAACAGACACATCACTGTGATTGATGGACCTAAATTTACGGTTCCTCATTGGATAAATCTGCATCTGTTTAGTACAGAAAAAATTGTTAGAAGCCAAGAGGTAGAATTTCTAGGAATTGCTAATTTATGAACCAATACATCTTGGTAGCTCAGAAGTTTAGATATATCTTGGCCTAACCATTTGCGTGCATTAGAATAGAGAAAACAGTTTAACCTCAAGATTGCTAGTTATGTTAGATTTAATCTTATAGCTGTTTTTACTGTTACATGCTGCTCTTTCTTAGCTGTCAGGTAACTACACTTCATGTGGTGTATGAAGGGGCATGAGTCTTCAACGTTATCAGTAGTACACAGAAAGTTATCTCGTGATTCAGTAGTATGTTTTCTAATCACAACTTTTTTTGTGATGGGTTGGTATGTGGCCTTTTCACTTAAATTGTTGAATCTGTTGAAATAAATCTATAACTTAAGTATGTTCTAAACCGTAAAATAAGGTCACTGGTCCAAATGAAAAACAGTTAAGGCTGAAAAAGGGAAAGTCAGCAATCAGCCAATGATTCTGTTCCGTTAATGAAACCTCATTTTACAGGACGAGGTTTCTTGGTGTGCTATAGATTTTAGTGCTTATATGGAGTGTTACTTACATCATCGTGTTTTGAGAGAAGATTTAAAGAAGTTTTTCTGTCAAATTTCCAATACATAGATGAAAAATGTTTTAATAATAATGTTACATTTTTTTTATCTCAGTACACGTGTGCTCTGGTTGCTTTATAAGAGAATAAAATCTTGTGGAGGTTTTTTTGTAATCTTTGCATTTTCAGTAGTTTCACTTCTGATTTGAGTATGGATTATTGACACATCACTTTTCTCAGCTGACCTGCCTTGACTAATCTCTGGGTTTAAGTTTTGTAATACCAAAGGTATTTATTTTTAGCTGACTTACAAAATGCTTTTTGGAGCTGTTCACCAACTAGAATCTGTTTGTCTTTTACAATAGTGTTTTGCATTTCTTTTTTGCCACTGTATTAAAATGGCATTAGATAGTGTAGCTGAGTTTTTCAGTAGCAGTGCAAGAAGAGATGAGTCCTAACCAAAACCAAATTTGTAGTTTGCTTGTGATTCCTATTTGCTATTTCTGCATTAAATTTCTGCTGACTTATCTTTATGGAAAGTAATATTTTTAACTTGAAATTGTTATCATGTTTAAAACCATTGTGACCCTAAGTGGTCTTGAACTAGGAATATTTTTTCTAGTGGCTAGTCTATATAGGTTATACTTCTTACATGAACCAAATAGAAACTGAATTCACCTCAATATAAAATTATTTTGTGGTGCTCTGAGAAATAATCTGAAATAAATAAGCAGCTCTTTTCAACAAAGACAATCAGAGCTTTATTGATTGTTTTGAGGTTTTTTTGTTATTTTGAGATTTTTTAAAACTAAGATAAATGTTCAGTGCTTGATTTTACAGAAATCATTTAGAATACAGAGCTCCAAAATTGTGGATGGAAATAATGTGTAGAATGTACTGTAAGTTACAACACAGGGTTTGGTGCCAATAGGTTTCCTTGGTCGCTGCCTATTATACTTAATAGTGAGTACATAATGAAAGCCTCACGTTAAGGAGAAATCCTTAATGTTCACTTGATGGAAGACCATGTATCTTTCTGCTATTTTTTTATGTTTGCATACACACAGGGAGGCTTAAAAATTAGGATTGGACTTGCTTTTCTTTTGCAAGTCTTACATAACTTTTGTGTCAGGAACACACTCAATGATGTGATAATGTACTGGCTCTGCAAGATAAGTCTGCAGGCTTATATTAAAACAATGGTGAACGAAGGGCAAGTTTAGAGCCTTCTGAACTGTTAACTTAAATGCTTTTCTCAGTTGGAATTATAGATTCACTCCAACTTTAACAGAAGTGTGGAATGTTTGGTTATTATCATAACCGATGTCTCTATGCTTTGCCCAAAAGACAAGGAGTTTCTGTAGACTGGATATAAGATTGCCAAATTACTGTTAGATAATAGTGATAAAAACTTAGAAGTGCTAGTTACATATTTGATCCCTGACTAGTTTCTGAATCTCTGTAAGTCAGTGGGTCATAAGCTACGTTATGGATTTGATGCAGATGATTAAAGGGATGCCTTTCCTGCTCCTGGAAATCCTGTGACCGTGATTTGGGAAATAGTGGCACAGATTAGACATATTTCATATTTAACAGTTACCCAACATAGTTTCAAAAAAGGACATAAAAAATATCTTTTAGTACAGCAAAGCAAAAGTCTGAAGCTATTCAGTCAATGCAGTTATGTGTTGGTGGAGCCTGGGTTTCTTTGCTCTGTGCTGCATCATACTTCATGAAGTATATGTCTCACATTTCTTGTTAGTGCTTTCTACCTGCTTAAAATGAAGTAAGGAGGTGTCAGATTTAATGATAACAAGTGATGCTTGTTTTTCCTAAGTCACGATTTAATACTGGTAGAGTGCGTCAGACTAATTGTGTGTGAAGTGACAGTTAAATAGAACAGTTGTTGTCATGTGTGTTTGGTCCTTTCTTTAAGTTCATCTTCTATGTCAGTGTCTGGGAGGCAGACTTAAAACCAGCAATGCTTTCCAAGTGAGACTATGGTCAACTGCTATACCTGTAATGGAATAAAAGCATATATTTGAAATTTTAGAAGTCTTCAGACATACCAAAAGCAAATTAAATTATGATGTGAGTACATAAATGTTTTACTGGAGAAGAAGAATATGAAAAAATGGTCTAACCTTCTAGTTAGCTCTGCTTTGAGCAGGAGGTTCGACAAGATGAATTCCTGAAGCTCCAGCCAAAACTTGGGTCATGTGAGCATATGAACATTTAGATTTTTGGCTAATAATTTTGCATATTCGTTGGGTGTTCCTCTCTCTTCCTTGTGGCTGCTCCTTTTTTTGCTGCTGTTTTTCCTCTGTGTTTTCGAAATGTGGTTTTATGGACACAGTCCTTCAAAACTCTTTTTTAACAACTTCGTTTCGCAATTTGAACTATGCTGTGCTTAGTAAAAGTATTTCATTATTCAGTTCTGTATCATTTTGGTGTTTCTGAAACCATCAAGACAAAAATATTTTGCAAATTCATGAGTATATAGCTGGGGTTTGTTTGAATGTGAGTCAACTTTATTCATATTAAATTGCCATTGAATGGTTCCCTTGTCTTAAAAGTTAAAAAATATACAGAATTTTGCAACAAGATACTTTGGTGTTGTGATACAGAGTGGTTAAGTAGCAGGCTGATTTTTTTTCTGGCCTCCGGTATTTCACTGCTGTTCACTGTTAAGTGGTTTGGATGAGTGATACCAAGGGAGAGAGTCACACAGAACAGAAACACTGGATATATGGCTTATAATGTCTTAATTTATGATTTTGGCAGTTCTTCTATGTTTCCAATATAGTGATGAATTTCTCTCTAAAAGAAAAAAATGATTGCTTATTTTGAACAGTAGTGTAAGTTGTTGCATTGTTATTTCTGTGAAAATACAGGTGTTTATAGCATATTTAATCAGAACTGTGTAGAACGACACTGTATTAGTTCAACTTAGAGAAGCACTGATAAAGGGTGTTCTTTTTCACTATGTCACTTGCCTAAACTCAGCTCTGATAAGGTTATTCTTGGAGTTAACTGCTCTGAGTTGCAAGTCCTTCTGTAAAGTAATTTCTTTTCCCCCTCATCAACTGCTTTCCAAAGACTCATCTGTCAAGTAGCAATGGTACAAAAGAGTAATCTTTCTTCTGGCATACAGAGTAAATTGAGATGGATAAAGAAACCAGAAAAACCCAACTGAACAATTACCTCCCTGAGATTTCACAATCAAGTAGGGAACTGGAGTCTTGCACAAAAACCATCTTGTGCTGCTGTCGTGTCTCCCTCTTCCCTCCTTTTCTGACTATTTGAGTTTTATTTCTTTCTGATTCAGTATTTTAGTAAACATTTGCTCTTTTACAGTGAGCAAGAAGTAGGTTTCTAGGTTAGTTCCTCACCATTATTTAATATATAGAGAAAAATAGAGATATTATTGTTGCTCAGGGAGGTGTTAGATGCCCTATCCCTGGAAGCATTCAAGGTCAAATTGATCAGGGGAATTGATTGGATTAGATGACCTTCTAACCCAGATGATTCTATTAGATTCTTTATTTTCTGTAAATTATAATAACAGAGAAAATGTTGTATAAAGTCGTTACTGAAGGTAAATATATTATAAACAGTAGAACTATTTTTTAATTAGAGCTTAAACCTGCAAAGTTACATTTCCCAATCTCTTTCAAGTGCATAGAAGAAATGAAACGTGAAGCCAGACCTATTAAGATTGACAGAAGACTGACGGGTGCAAATATAATTGATGAGCCTTTGCAACAGGTAGGTTCTAACCAGGACTATTTAACCTTT
>VXAY01006797.1:278996-516912 GCA_013399855.1 Oxyruncus cristatus | reverse complement strand
TTTTTTTTTTTTTTAATAAACTTACATAATACATAAGTAGTTGAGCAACGAATAGTATTTTAAAAGTTTTATCATATTTGAGAGTGGTAAGTGAGAAAACACTGAGGATTGGTGAGGATATTGGTCAATATTTGAGTATGTTTTGCCGTATTCGTCTGTCAGTGTAGTGGTGATGAGATGTGGAAACGAGTATTAATAAGAGGTTTAGGTATGTGAATATATTGTTTCACTCACAATTTCATGATGGTAAGGGAGTATGGCTCACTGTGTTAACCATTTAAGATTAGTTCCCTTGCATTATCAGGCAGAAAAATCTATTGTTTATTTTTTTAGTCCTTTTTTATTAGTTTATATTTATTTTTCTCATTCCAATTTCAGGTAATCCAGTTTTCCCTGAGAGACTATGTGCAGTATTGGTATTATACACTAAGTGATGATGAATCATTTCTTCTGGAAATTAGGCAGGCTCTTCAGTATGCACTTGTTCAGTTTTCTGCCAGGTAAGATTATTTGTATTTACAAATCAATACACTGTGGGTTGTATGGTAGTAGATAAGTGATATAAGTTTATCTATTGCCATAGTTCAGTACATTTTACAGAAAGAATGTGTAAAATTTTAAGATTGTAATCTAAGAACTACAGTCTTTTGCTGACCCCTTAAGGAAATAATGGAGATGATGTTTGTAGTCATGGTCTTTTGCAAAATGACCATTTCCAAATTCAGATTAATGTGTAAAATTACTGAATAGCTTTTTTTTTTTTTTGCAACTTATGCACTGAGTTTGTGAATCATCACCTCTTTGTACTCAGGTCTGTTTCATTTAAGAGTAGGGCCACTACCAGGGTAAGTCAATCTGAAAGTCTTGAGTTCAACTTGTGTATCAGCTCAGATAACTTTTAAAAGTGGTATTGCTCTTCAATTTGTAAGAACAATGGGTATTTTTAAATGAATAGTAGTCTGGGGAATGAAATAGTATGTCATATATCTAAATTATTTTTTAATAGGGTTGATTCAGAACAAATGGATAGATTATTAATTTCTCCATGTTTTTTCTGCTCTTTCCTGACTTCCTGCTACTTGATTAAGCAATTTGTCTGGGAAATTATTTACCTTCCTTAGTATGGCTGATTTCTCAGCCCAGGTACCACATGCCTTTAAATCCACCTACTTCTTTGTTAAATTTTTATTTCAGTATTCATCTGACTGTGTTGATTGTTACCTGTTTTCTCTTCAGAAGAGGTTGTGGGTCACCTAAATATAATTAAGTTCTTAGCAATTTTAGGGTGTGCTACCCCCTCTGTCTGTTGAATTGAAAATGTAGGTCAGTGTACTTTTCTGGCAAGAAGGGTCAAAGATGTAGATCTAGGTTTAATACGAAGAAAAATTCATTATAATATAGTCTTACTGATTGTGGAATAATGGAAGTCCTAGGAAACAGCGTTGAAAATAGTGAAAACTATGCTAATAAACGATATGTTACAACAACCAAACATAGGGTTACGTGAAATGGACCTGGCTACCCAGGTACTACTGAGTTTGTGTCAAAGTAGGTCAAATTATAACAAATTTATTTTTCTTTCCTACAGCACTATAGCACTTCAAAAATAGGCCACTTCTCCAGTACAGTTTTGTTCTGCTGCACAAAGCAAATCAATTTTCACAGGGTTGCAGCAGTTCTTATGCAGAGAAGATGATGTAGTGCATTTATAACGCCTGTAGCTGGATATAGCTGAAACAGTTTAGATTAGCACCATCGCCTCTAATTTCATACAGCCCTGTGAGCTCCTGGAGGGAATGGATACTGTGGGAATTTTTTTTTTCCCATGAGAGGTGCACATTTGGGAACCTGGTATAAGGCTGCCACCTAGTGGTTTGGTGTGGTTCCATCACTGGGCGGTTCGTGGAGCAGGTTATCGACTGCCCTTTGGTCCAGCTCTGCTTCTTATCCCCACCTAGATTTTGCAGTAGACTTCCCTTTCTTCCAGAGTTCCATATTCCTTTCGAGGGGAAAGAAAGAGCAGGCGAGGGAGCAAACACAAAAAAGGAAGTCTTGTAGAAGGATTCTGCGATAACAAAGTAGGTTTCTGAGAGAGTTCAGGGCCAGAGCCACCACTAACATCAAGCTTCATTAAATCTGTAATGCACAAGTGCATTTTGTGTTTGGCTAGTAAGACACAGACATTATAAGAATATATCTTTATCTTTTTCATACTAATAAGGAAATGGTTTTATGCAAATGTAACAGTGACTATATTCTGAGGTAAACCTATGGGCATTTTTGGAGGTGTGTGTTAATTACCTCATATAAGCTGTGGAATCAATTGTTGATAATATTAGATTACTTTTAGTTTCAAGTGAAATGTGTGTTTTCTTGCTTGTGCCTATACTGCAAATTCAGAAGAAAATTATTTTGTTTAGGTGCCTTCCAAAATGGTAGAAAGTGTGGCTGAAAAAGACCTAGAGAGTATTTTAGTTCTAGGTTGTAAACTGTTTATATCAGGACTTCTCACAGATATTTGGCAATGTCATGAATCAGAACACTATTGCAGATACTAATGTTGATTTAAAACTAATTCAAGTATAAATATTAATGTGGTGCAGGAGTGGTATTTTACAACATTTGGTTTGTTTTCAGTGAATAGGCAATTAGAAGACTGATTTATTTCTTTGCATTACCATGTTAACTATCAAATTTGTTCTTGGCAGGGAGGAAAAAAAGTAGAAATGTATTATTGTTCTTTCTGTTCAGAATAAATTCATTTTCTTGGATGTCCTTGTCTAATAGGTCGAAGGAAACAGATTGGCAGCCTTATTTCACTACACGACTTGTTGATGACTTTGGCACTCATCTTCGAGTTTTCAGAAAAGCTCAGCAAAGGATAGCAGAGAAAGGTGATCAAATGAAAGGTAATGTAAAATATTTTTTGATTTGAGTCTGAGTAGGCCAGTATCTAACATGTGTGAAATATTTTATAGTTAAAGTTTACTTTCAAGTTTCTAATCATTACAAAAGTATGATTCTTTTTATTTTCGTTTGTATAGATCAAGCTGAGGAACTTGTAGATACATTCTTTGAGGTTGAAGTTGAAATGGAAAAAGAAGTCTGTCGTGATCTGGTCTGCACTTCTCCCAAAGATGAAGAAGGTCTCTTAATATTATCTTCTGACTAAATATTTTAGTATGGGAGACTAAATTAAAATACTAACAGTTGTGTATGCAATATGAAATATATTAAAATCTTAGCATGTGGCTTTCACAGTGGGATTATCTACTATACACATATATTTGCTCTAATTTGTACATATTATTGCTACAATTACAATGAACCTGTACATGTATAAGTCTACCTCCTTTCACTGGAAGAATTTTAAGATAGAAATATGTTTTCTGGGAGGCAGGGTATGGTTTTGCAGATTCTTACTGCTTTTTGTTAGATGTACCTTCCTTATCACTACTCTGTAGTCTTCACTGAAAAAAAAAAATCAGTTAATCCTTTTAGGCAAAGTGTTGAAGGAGGGGGAAAAAAACCCTGTAAATATAAAGTAAGGAAAATATATAAAGTTTGTTTTTTGTTTTTGTTTTTTTTTAATCTTGGAATTTGTCTTTTGTTGTCTTGGTTTTGAGGTAGATCTCTCTCAATTACGTTAACATCAGTGCTGTTTATACTCCATCTGAAAGGTGCTGCTGTGATTCTCTGACTGTAAGACATATATGAGTGTATCTTTGAACTTAAAATTAAGGATTTATGTATAGGGTTTTATAACACCAGGTAAGGTGTGAAATAACATAATATAAAAATATTGTTCTCCCTCTCTAGGATTCCTAAGGGATCTGTGTGAGGTTTTACTGTATATATTGCTACCTCCTGGAGACTTCCAGAACAAGATCATGCGATACTTTGTCAGGGTAAATACAGACTCTAAAACCTGTCCCAATTCTTTGGATTAATGTAAAAAAATTTTAGATCTAGTCTGCTACTCTTATGTTCTAAAATTGATCTAATTTAATATTAGGGTGTATTAACTGCAGTAGAGTCTTGATGAGCATTTAGTAGCAGAGAGCAGTTTGTGTGAAACGTTTTTGAAGGTTGTTTTAGATCTAGCGACATTACAAAAGCATGATAAAATGGATGTTGCTTTTCTTGAGGAATTAACATTTTGTAATGCTAACTGGAAGAGAATATGCTAGTACCTATTAGGTGTTTTCTGTAATTACATTTTTTTATTTAGTTTCTACACAGTGATTATTAAATTGTTGCAGTTATGTTAGCATTATGAATAAATGTATGAAATGATTTATTATCCTTTATTTTTCAGGAAATCCTCTCCCGAGGAATTCTTCTTCCATTAATAAACCAGCTCAGTGATCCTGATTATATTAATCAGTATGTCATATGGATGGTAAGATTTAAAATGTTTAAAAATAATGCTATTTCCAAAATATTTTCATATGAAGTTTTACCAGTATTCCCTTTAATTATGGCAGATAGATGTCTGATATAAAAGTTACCAATGGATATATTGGCAGATAGTGAACTTATGGCTGGTACTTTAAATTTTATGCACTCACACACTCACCCTCTGTCTATATTATGTGCACTCTTCATTGTGATTGTTTGTCAAAAGTTGCCTGACTTAGGGCAAATGTATGACAAAGTGTAAAGTTGACTCCACTGACTGTTTTATTTGCCTGTTTAGGAAATACGGCAGTAACTGTGGAAGTTTTCCCTTGATTGTGTTTTCAGTTTGTCCTTTAAAGCTTAAGAGGCCTCAAGAATAAAAAGCAGTGAGATTTATTTTTTGTTTTCTGCTAAGGAATTTCAGGGCAGTTGTTTTAGCACCATTTGTGGTAACCCTTTATCATTTAACTGAATGGGAAGAAATAAAGCCTTTAACTCCCTAGTGCACCCTCAAAAAAGCCCACAAACTTTTAAAAGTACCATTATATAGTAAAGTTAACATAAATAGAATATTCAGGTTTTAGTTAACATTACTGATATTTTACAAAGCAAGTTAAAGGTTACTCTTACAGTTTTTTATCCCTTAGAGTTCATTAATCAAATTTAATTTTTTTTCTTTCCCCAAGTTCTCTCTATTTTTATTCATGTATTTTAGTCTTATAGTGTCCATTCAAATACTATGCTGAAAACACCCTTGCATTTCTAAGTTCTCATGTAGGGAATTATGGAACGAAATCAAGTGTATGTGTACAATGTTCCTTCACTCCAGCCTCCTCCATTTCATGTAAAAATTTGCACACTGCTATTCAACAGGAACCTAACTTTAGTGAAAAAAAAAAAAAAGCTTATACGGACCAGACTTTTCAATTTTTGATTCCCCTTTCCTCCTATGCATGTTCTTTATTTGTAACTCGTCCTCATTCTTAATTTACTGAGCTCTGCCTCTGGCTGCATCCAGAGATAGAATTATGATTTTTTTATAAAGCTTTGTATTACCATGGCCATGTCCCAAATACTAATTTTCTCAAAAATTGTTTGAGATGAGGAAGTGAATGTGCTGGGGGAAAGATAATGAAAAATAAATGCTTTCAAAAATTTGAAAGTCTTATGAAATGAAGATTGTTGCAGAAATTAAGGTCAGAAGTAGAGATGACTGAAATAAATCCTGGCTCCTTTTGGAACCTTTGACATAAAATCAGATTTGAATAAAAAAATCGGTTTTTGAAAAAGAAGTTTAATTTCAGGATTCTAGGCATACCACAATTGGATACTAATTCTCTTGCAATAAAATACAAAGCTTCAGTATAAAATTAAAGTTAATTTTTAACTTTTCTCTTCTCTGTGAAATTCACATTTTTACAAAATGTTTGAAGTTCAAGTATTGCTTGTACTATTACTTCTAAAACCAGCTTTCTGTGGAGATTTTTCCATTAACTTTGATCAATGGTATCCAGTCTTCATTCTCTCTGCTTCATGCAACTCATGTCAATGCAATTCCGTGGTACGAACCAAGTATTACATTTCCATATCAAAGTGAGCATTTATAAGAGATGTGGGTGAAGTGACTTTTTTGGGCTTCAGATAATAAGGACAGCATTAGAACTTAACCCTCAGCACCTGCATGCACATGCTGTAAAGCTGCCAACCTTTCCCTGGTCTCCATGCTGCATTCACAACACAGTTTCCAGTGATCTCGGCAGCACAGCAGGCTTCCTTCGCTCACACAAATTCCTTTGAGTCCCTAGAGCAGGTTCACTCTATGCCAGTAGTGGTAAAATAGTATGTATTGAAATAGCTTAATAGTATTTGCAAGGCTATCTGAATTAGGGATCCAGAGAAGGTATTAATTCAGTTATTTTTTTTTTTCCCACCCCTCTGTAGGTTATGATTACATTATAGACTGTTTTAATTCTTTTTGGAATTCTGTATCTTAAGAAGTCATAATGTTGGGAGCCTGTACACTTGCAGGAGACCTTGGTAAAGCTGAACGTTTTCCGTGGTCTCACCATTTTCTGCCTACTTAGCTAAGGAGATATGTAATAGCAGAATAAAGTTTGGGTTTTGGAGAAGATCTTCATTAAGTAGGTTGATGGACTTTCCATATGTCTGTGTTTTATTTCTTGAAAAGGGAAAGTGATGGTGTGAAATAGGTTTTGACTGTGCATGCTTTTTCCTTCTTAGTCCATGTAAAATTTCTGTATCAAAAGGAATGTTTAGAAGCATCAAAGAGCTTTCAAAATTCCACTTTGCAGTACTGTATCAAAGTAATTCACTTTATGAAAAATCATGTTGTGTGCTTTTAGCTGTTTTGCATAACTCACACTGTAACACTTTGTGTTTCAGATTCGTGATTCCAACTGTAACTATGAGGCCTTTATGAATATTATTAAATTAAGTGATAATATAGGAGAGTTGGAAGCAGTGAAAGATAAAGCAAGTGAAGAACTGCAATATCTTCGATCTCTAGATACAGCAGGAGACGGTTAGTGCTGCATTGCTTTGTGAAATATGAAATGCATTTACCAGCATGATCTCTGAAGAATATTCCAAAAATTTAGAAAATAATAGCTCTGATACAGTATGGTATAAAATATTTTATTTTAAAAATAAATAAATTACATGTGAAGTGTTAAAACTTAAATTTTCATAAGTGTTTCATTGGTTGGTGTGTTTGATTCTTTGTTTTAAATATAGAGTATTTGTTTAGGTAAGTGTATTTCTGTTAAATCAAAACTGCATGCCTGGTGGTTCTGAATTTCAGTAATACTTGAGGTATCGATGGGTAGTCAGTTACATATTAATCTGAAAAAGGAAAAAGTATTTTTTGTTCACTTCCATTAGTAAGGTATTTAAACTGAAAAAAACCTTCTCTTGGAAGGTGATGTGTTTTGTGTGTGAATTCACTCTTTGAATGATATTTTTAGAGTATTTTAGAACAAGTGTTTATTTACTCATCTGCATTGCTTAATCCTCTTTGGTTTTGCTTTCAGATATCAACACTATAAAAAATCAGATAAACAGTTTATTATATGTTATAAAAGTATGTGATTCAAGAATTCAGAGGTTGCAGTCAGGAAAAGTAAGTGTTCTAAAATTTTTTTTTTATTTCTGAAAGATTGAAGTTGCAAATGACTGACTAGTTTTTCTGTTTGCTTGTTCTGTAATTTGAGGCTGACAGAGTTGTATATTTGACTTCACTTAATTTCTTGACTCTCTTAATTGGACCTAGATGTAACTCCAAGATAATGTAATATTGGACATGTTGACAGCTAAAATGATAAAGGATTCTACAGCTGGACCCAGAAGCATTATTGTAGTATCAAGAAATGTCATACTGACAGAAAAAAGTTAGACAGAGATGAATTCAAATTGTGGTAATCTGCAGCCCGTCAAATGCTGAAATTAATTCTTCTTGTAAATTATTTTTCTGCTACTGTCACTGTTGGTTAAATTGGCCTGTGTAGTATTACAAGAACAGTAGTATTAACAGACAACTTCTCATGTAACAGAATAACTGTAGCCCATGTTGAAGGCAAATAGTTGTGAGAACGTGACCTTATAATCTAGATCTTCACTTATTAGTGATTGTGAAAATAACTAATCATTGAAAGGCTACTTTATTATCTGTAATGGTTTTTTTTTAATTACATTTGCTTTGTGGTAAGTAGAAGTTTTGAAAGCTAATTAAAAAAATAAAGCCTATGAACACACTGAACTTTGTCTTACAGGAAATAGATACTGTGAAACTGGCAGCAAACTTTGGAAAACTTTGCACAGTCCCTCTGGACCATATTCTGGTAGACAATGTTGCACTACAATTTTTTATGGGTAAGTGTTACTTTATTTGTTCTGTTTTATTTATGAAGAGTATGCTAACTCACTGGACTGTATGCTTGGAATTGCTAAATGTCATTAATGAGAATATCCATGTTTGTGGTGATATTCCTTTTAATGCAGTAGGTGGAAATACCTTACAACAGAGAGGAAACAGTCCAAGAGGTTCCAGGAGTGTGTAGAAGATAACTCCTTGTCACAGTTGGTGAGGCAGCCAATCTAGAAAGGTGCCAGTCAGAACCTGATGTTTGTGAACAGAGGACTTGTGGGTCATGTGATAGTTGGGGACTGTCTTGGTCTTGGTCAAAGTGATCATGAAATGAACACCCTCATCACCCTCAGTCAGTTTGAAGATGACACCGAGTTGACTGGGAGTGTTGAGCTGCTGGAGGGTAGGAAGGCTCTGCAAAGGGATCAGGACAGGCTGAATCGATAGGCCAAGGTCAGTTGTATGAGGTTCAATAAGACCAAGTGCTGAGTCTTGCACTTGTGTCACAGCAACCCCACGTAGTGCTACGGGCTGGGGGGGAAATGGCTGGAAAGCTGCCCAGCAGAAAAGGACCTGGGGATGCTGGTCAACAGCTGCTGAACGTGAGCCAGCAGTGTGCCCACGTGAACAAGAAGGTCAATGGCATCTGGGCTTGTATCAGAAACAGTGTGGCCAACAGGACCAGGCCAGTGACCTGCACTTGGCACTGGTGAGGCTGCACCTCGAATCCTGTGTTCAGTTTTTGGGGCTGTCATTACATCAAAGGCATTGAGGTGCTTTAGTGTGTTCAGAGAAGGGCAAGAGAGCTGGTGAGGGATCTAGAGCACAAGTCTTATGAGGAGTGCTGAGGGAGCTGGAACTGTTTATCTTGGGAAAAAAGGAGACTCGGGGGAGACCTTATCACTCTGTACAACTTCCTGAAAGGAGGGTGTAGTGAGGTAGGGGTTGGTTCCTTCCAAGGAACAAGTGACAGGACAAGAGGAAATGACCTCCATTTGTGCCAGTGGAGGTTTAGATTGGATATTAGAAAACATTTCTTCACCAAAAGGGCTGGAACAGGCTGCCCGTGGAAGTGGTGGAGTCATGATCTCTGGAGGTATTTAAAAAACATGTAGATCATCACTTACTAGTGACTGTGAAGACAATCACTTTTGAAATCTTAGTGACATGGCTTAGGGACATGGTTTAGTGGTAGACTTGGCAGTGGTAGGTTGATGGTCTTGAACATCTTTTCCAACCTATTCTATGAACCTTATTTGTTAGAATTCCAGTTTGAACTTCCTCTTTGTTTGTATCATGCTGTACAAGCCTGTTACATCCACACTGTAATGATGGATTCACTTTTTACATGTGTATTTGCAGATTCATTGCTCAGTTCCTAGACTTTGCTCTCAGTTTTGTTTACTGATTATTACCAATCTGTATATAGTAATTTTTTAATTGACTCTGTATGAAAAGCATTCCAGATGTATAACCAGATCCTGGAGTTCCATGTGTACTAAATGTCATAGAGAATTCTTATTCTAAGATGCACAACAGTAACTACGGTTGTGTGGTGTCTGTTTTCTGTAGATTACATGCAGCAGACTGGTGGCCAAGCACATCTGTTTTTCTGGATGACAGTGGAAGGATACAGGGTTACGGCACAGCAACAGCTGGAGGTACTTCAAAGCCGGCAGAAAGATGGAAAACATCAGACTAATCAGACCAAGGGTCTATTAAGAGCAGCTGCATTTGGAGTTTATGAGCAATATTTATCAGAAAAGGTAGGAATAACTTATTTTTGCATTGTTTGACATTTGTTCTTTGTACAGATACTTCTTTGATAGTTACAGCAAAGTTAATATGAAATGGTTGTGATGTGGCACAAGTTGTTTACTCGTTACGTGTAAGCTGTTGTGTATCTTCTCTCTCGCTCTTCTTATGTCAAGCAGTAAGAAAATGCCATCCTCTTTTTTTTTTCCTTCTTCTACATTTAAAAGGCTCATACTGCCACTGACTGTCCTGTCAAATGCTCTGAATGTGTTCCTCAGAAACTGACTTTCTAGAATAGACAAACTAGAGACCATGTGAAGACAGAGTAAAAAATACTGTCTCTTTGCATATGCTGCCCTTTCCCTTCCTTTACTTTGCCCTCCAACCTTGCCTGTCCCCTTGGAGCCCAGTATTTGTCTAAACTTGGATTAAGATTGGGTTTTTGAATGAAATAACTTCCTGTGCCTCTCTACAACTGTCTGTAAATTGCTCAAATATCACCACTGGATATCTTCCAATAGGCAGTAATGTATTCTTCTGTGAAAGGAACCACTAGTCAACTTGTGTTAACAAAGCATCTTTGTTCTAAATTTGTGTGTGCATAAAAATCACTTCTCACTTGAAAGCTTCCTTCAAGAAATTATCCCTCATATATCCTCAAATATCTAGTAATGTTCTCTTTCCACATAATTTCTTTTACTTTGTTTTTTCACTTCAGTTTTTTCACTTTAGTCGATCATCATGGTGGTCTGTGCAGAACTTGCTCTTGAGCTGACTGCTCACCAGTTTGCAGTCAGAAGCCACCTAACACTAGCTCTATTCCAGGCTGATAAACTCAACCTCTCAGCTAGGCTATCCAGTAAGCTGTGCTGGGTCTGGTTTAGTGCTGGCTCTCTGTTACAGAAAACGGGGAAGGTGTGTGAATTTGGGCCCATCTAAAAGAATTCTTTATGGGCAGTGGTTTGAAATGTCATACCCAGGAATGTCTGGGAATCTCATAGATGATGCTTGCTACTAGCATGCTAGTAGCTGTGATAGAGTCTGCCTAAAAAGTTACTATGTTTACAGTAACCTCTCTGGAAATTGGCAGAGTTGAAAAACTGTTACCCTTTCCTCAGATGTTTCTGGACATCATCCATTTACTTTCTTATTGGCTTGTTCTTGATTTTTGAATCTAGATCTTTCTATTCATAAATAAATAAAATCTGGTTTTAAGTCTTAGTAAATCTGGTTTAGATACTGCTTCAAAATAGTATGCATAAATTGTTTTTGAGGCAATTCCTAGTGTTTAATCTTGAGAATTCTAAGTTTAGATACACACTCTGAAGTTAATTTGGGGGGGAGGATGGGGTCTGACTCCTGTTGTATGTTCTACAGATAATAAAGATATTCATCAAGAAGAAATTTAATTAACTTTAAAGAATTGCAGCATTGGATTGGATTTTTTTTTTTTTTGTGTGAAAATAGAACTTTTTGTTTTTATGCTGCAAAAGTTGATTTAGATCTCTATGACAGGCATCTCCGAGAGTTAATATTGATGACAACTTAGTAGCAAAACTTGCAGAAACACTGAACCATGAGGATCCAACACCTGAAATCTTTGATGACATTCAGAGAAAGGTATACTCTATTCATCCTGTATTTTGTAAAAACTGTTAATGGTATAGGGTAGTAGACATCGTTACAGACACTGAAAAAGAAGGAACTCAAATATCTAAAACCTGTTTTACCATTTTTCTATTCTGTAAAAATCACGCTCTAAACTGTCAGCTTCTACTTAGCCCATGGTTTTCAAGGCGATAGACAAAAAGATTAGGTATCCTGTATGAAATTAATTACGAAGCACAATTTAGAATTATGGTATTTTTATTTGTGTTTATGCACCAGTTTAAGAAACATGCCATGTGTAGAATAACTAAGAGGTACAGTTTTGTTTCAGTTATAGCTCTTTTTCAAAGGTTGATGTGATAGTCCCATATTAAATTCTATATCTCTTTCCAGAAGTTAATTTGACTGGTCTGTTTCTGCAGACCTGCCCAGTGTAGGAGTCAGAAGCAGCAAGTACTGTATTAAAAACCAGTATTTTTACTACTTGCATACATGGACTTTATCACTCAAGTCTAATATATGTATTTAAAAAGGAAAAGTGAATGCTTAATATTCTCACAGTAACTTCCATACCCAGTCTGAGAGATTTTTATTTTGGGTCATTAATTTAATGTTCTCATTCATATTAAAAACTAGTGATACGAGCTGTAGAACTTAGAATCACACTGTTGTACTTGAGACCCACATGTAAGACTATTGGAAGCACCTTTTGAAATCTTTATCGTTAAAGTCAGCTACAAGGACAGTTTATCCTGAGGAGCATAAATTTCTTGTGTTAGAAAAGAAATTACCTTCCTCAGACCTGCATGAATTGTTTTTCTTTTTTTCATTCTTGCCTGGTGATAGCACTTGAACAGTGTTCCATGAAAAAAAAAAAAAACCAAAAACAAAAACACATTAAAATATTCTAGAGTGGACATGAGTATCCAAACATTATGAATTAGTTTCTGCCATGTATGGATACTTGTTTAACTGTATCTGTTTCTGCCATGTATAGTACATGTATATATACTACATAGGCTATGTAGTTATGTTTTTTGAAGTGGTGTTACTAAATCTTTTTGAGTAGGGTAGTACTGTATTGGCTTAATCTGGAAATTGTCAGGAAGGTAGCATATGGTGTTTTCCTACCCATCCGTTCCCTCTTCTCCCCTGTTGCCCTGAGTGTTTGGAGGTCCACCTTTATAGTTTATCAACAAAGAAGGACTCAGAGATGACCTGTTATGAAATGGATAGAGACCAAATATGTTTATAGTGCAAGTGGAAGTGTTAAGAGGAGAGGATGGAAGCATTTACAGCTGTTGTGCTACTTCCCTTCCTATGTGTGCATGTCTCACTAGTGAGATATTTTCTGAGACTGTGTTATACTTCTGGCACAATTAGCTCTCGTAACTTTTCCACTAAAAGTAAGTCAGAGACACACATGCACAGATACATGTTGTTCAAGTAGAATTTATGAAAAGTAGTCTGATTAATTAAACAATGTTAAAAGTGTTTCTGAAGGTGGCATTTTTGTTTCAATAAGGTGTATGAGTTGATGCTGCGAGATGAAAGGTTCTACCCTTCGTTCAAACAGAACGTGTTGTATGTGCGTATGTTAGCTGAGCTGGATATGCTGAAGGATCCTAGTTTCAGAGGATCAGATGATGGTGAAGGAGGTGAGCTCTATATCTCTAAGGTCTGTTTCCTGGGACTGTTCTTTTCTCTGCTTTAAAATGAAAACAAGAAAATTATCCACACTGTTTCTAAGAAATTAAATAGTTCCTGTGGTGTCTCTGATATTTAAATTAATGTTTCCTCCTTGTGCTTTTGTGCGTGAATTGTTTTGGGACTCATTGTTTTCTCTGTCGTAAGTTTATTAATCTCATATAAATTTTTGTCAGGTCTTGATAACAAGTATGTCACTAAACTAAATATACAACTCTTCCATTCTATTTTTTTATTACAAAATATTTCAGATTTTTCAATATCCTGGGTTGTTTTAATATACAACTATACTCTTCCTCAGGAAATGGAAATTAAAAGTATGTAGGACATGACTTTTTAAAGAAAATAAAATCATTGTTCTTGTTACTGAAGTACAATCCAATGAAAATTGTTTTAACTGTGAAACTCACTCCTTAATGAAACAATGTCATTTGGAGATATAAACTTAAAAAAATGTTACCTGGAGTATTTATTTAGTATCTATACCTTTATAAAATTGCATTTCTTTAGGTATCTTTATTGGAAGCTTGAAACACTTGTATGTTAGGTGCAACATTTTGCCCAGTACCACTATTTTCCTTTATTTTCCATAATGCTTTTTCCATGCATTTTTATCTGTGTGTGGCCCTACAACAGGGGAAAAGCTTCTAACTTGTTTTTCCCTTCCCTCTTCCTCATTGCTCCCAGAATCTTTTAATGGGTCTCCTACTAGCAGCATAAATCTGGTAAGTGCTTGGATTTTTGGAACTTGTTTTTTCTTCTTTAACAGCACAGGAAATGTCATAAAATAGTTTAAGTTATGTACGTTAGAGATTTTACTTCACTGCAGTTTAATTTCTGAAAAAGTTCTTGAATCAAATTGAAAGACACGAGTTCTTAATTCCTCTATAAGATAAAACTGTCCCTTTTTTCCTTTATGGTGTTTAATGAAATTTTGCAATGTTTCTCAAAGAAACAGTTAATCTGTGCAAAGCATACTTTCTTATCCCTGTTTGGTTTTCTTAAATAGAAATAAATTCGGAGTTAGGTGAAAACAAATCCTTTGAAACAGAAATTTCAAAGGATAAAATTCAAATGGACTGTTAAATGAGCCATTTAATTAGATTTTTGTAGGGTGGTTTTGTTTTTTTGTTTGTTTGTTTTGTTTTGTTTGGGGTGGTTTTTTTTTGCATTAGGACTTGATTTGGAAATGTGAAAGTATCAGGAGTTTATTCTGAAAATGTATCTTTGTTTTCTAATCTGACCAATTTCAAGTTCAACTTTTGGGGGGTTTTTTTAAGTGATTCTTGACTGTGTCAGTTGGTCAGAACTTTTTCTTTGAATATACCAAAACCAAAAATCTTATATAATTATTTTAAAAAAAATCATCATAAAAAATTTGATGTATATCCGACCCTTCCTCTCAGTTGTTTCTTCAGACTATATGTAGCTGAGCAACAGGTTATGCAAGGTTTAACTGAGCATATAAGAGTATGTTTCCAAAACTTTTACTTTTATAGAGATTTACATAAAGAATTACAATCTGCATGCAATTTCCTGCTTAGGTGATTCATAGGCTCTTATAGTTCATTCCTGGAAAATGTTGTAGCTTCTTTGGGGTTCCACTGCATTGATTAGATCATGATGACGTGCAGAGGAATAAGAGTGTATTTTTTAAAGGAATACACTGAGCATTAATGTAAATGTGTTTCTGTGTGAAGTTGTTTCTTTGTGGGGTTCAGTTTTTTGTGTTCTTTGGGGTCTTTGTTGTTTTGTTTGTTTGTTTGCTTTAATTTAAATTGGGATTTTTTTCCTGCTCTTTTCCTTTTGTTTGTGTTTTGAAATGCAAAAAAAAGGGGAGTTGATTAGCTGATACAATATTAGCTGATATAATTTATGCAAACCTCCTGCAGAAGAAAAACTTTATTTAGCCATATTTTTTATAAATTTGCATACAATTCTGGTTACATTTCACAGGAGAGTCTTTTAATTGACTGATCTCTTGAAAAGATGTTTCAGATATTTCATAAGTACTTTTTCTAATAATGTTCTGATCTATCAGAGTTATATTTTATTGATGGGGATTTGTCATTGTGGTGGCTTATCTAGCTAGTGGTTATCTGCTGCTTAGTTTCATGTGACTTTCCCAGCTAAGCTAGAAAGTCTTAAACCCTTTATCAAGCACTCTTGCAATACAAACAGCTATTTGCTTGGGACACTTCCAAGACTTGATTTTTGTTTCTGTTGTGAAAGGGGTATTTATAGAATACTACATTTATTATTTTTATTAAGAGTGAAGAACATTCTAGCAGCAATGCATAATAAATTTCTATTTATGCAGAACTACTTCTGCTTTTCTGTAGTCTATACTGTTCAGGGTGTTCAGTGCTTTTACAGGTGTTTGAATAGTGGTAGATTAGTTTTTCCTGGCTGAATTCCATGTCAAGAGTAAATTTCTGTACACATAGTTTAGCTCCCTTGTGTTAGTCTGTTGCATAAAGAAAAATAGACCTTGGAGAGGTTACTTCAAAGGTCAGGGAATTTCTGTACTTGTAGCTAATGGCAATGTATTAAATAAGATTGAGTTGTGATGTGATATTTTTGGGTTTTTAATTAACTTGTGTTCCCGGGAATATACCTGATGGCAAAGATATTAGATCATATGAAATGTCTGTCTGTTGTGTTATCTGTTCAGGTTTCAACCTTTTCATTTGCTTGTATTAATTGTTGCTGTATAGGACCTTGCCACAGCAGTCGAGTGTTTCCTAAAGTTTCTATTGTAAAATATGTCACCTGCAGTTTATACTTTCACTGGAAGAATTTGGAAGAGAGGCTCAAAACTATTTTGAGGAAAAGTTATTTTACAAAAATATCTTAATTTCTGCGTTTTAATTTGGCTCATTAGTCTACTCTATTAAACCAGTAGGGCACATTTTGAGGGTATATAACCACTGTAAATATTTATAGACTCTTGCAGATTTCCTCTAAATGGATCCATAATGGAAGCTTTACCTATTGCTTTCGCATTGAGTAAATAGAAGGAGTTACACAGGTGGTTACCTATCCAAGACCTTGAAGGGCAGAAATGATTGAACTTCTGGCACTCCTTACCATATGTCAGCTTGAACCCTGTTCAGTTTCCACAAAGAAAACTGAACTTGAGGGACAGTGAGGAGAAGCAGGAAAACAAGAAATAATGATGCCTTTTAAAAAAATATAACACTACCTTAATGTTGGTATTTTGTAGCAAAGAAAGTATTTGAGCAGTTGACTGTTACTTGCCTTTTTTTATAACATCCCTTCCATCTTACTGTTTATCAAATCCTAGAGCTTTCAGAATATCTTATAACACTTACCAAGCTTCCACAAGTGCCTGCTGTTTGCCAGTCTCAGGTGATACTCTGCTCTTAAATTTGGACGCTGCAGTATAGTGCAGTGCACCTTACAGCGTCATTACTGTCCAAGGGTGACTCGCTTGAGAATGGACTATGTTGGAGAAGGTCTAGTCCCATGTCCAACAATGGCCAAAAGCAAGGGTAGAGATTAAAGGAACAGCCCACTTATGGTGATACTTTAGCAGAATACTCTCCAGCATCCAGTAACTTACAGATTTGCGAATTCTTGAGGCAAAGATGATGTCTGCTCTCAGAGTAGTTTTGCATTAATTCATCTGTTCTACCATTCAATGGACATAAACTTTTAGCACTGTAGCATGCAGTGGCAAAACAGATTTCCTGAAAAAGCTTTTCTTTCTTCTACCTTTTCTCAGTCTGGCACTTCAGTAGTGTAAATCTACAAGGTGAATGATACTTAGGAGACTCCTTACTGCAGTACATATTAAAGCATAGTTGCTGTGTTCAGACCCTTTTAATGCTGCCTTTTATTCAGTATCTAGACTTTATAACAGAAATGTTACATACTTTGCCTTCCATAGTGAGGGCTTAGGCAGAGGCTGATTGAAATGGTTGAGGCAGAGAAGAGCCATTCCCTATGGAGACGTAGAGGAGAAAGGCATGGAGTATTGTGTTGGGATATTGTGGAGTTGATAAAGATTCAGATGAAGAAGGGGCAAGAACAGAGTCTTTAAATAATTTATGTTTTCAAGTCGAACCTATCTTTCAGTTGTAATTACATAGATTGTTTTATGTTTAAGGAAACAGGAGTTTTGGAAACTGGATTGATGTAGGTTGAAGTTTTAGTTTGACAAAGGCATGGCACTGCTTCCCTGTAATTCCCATTGTAGGTAACTTTTTGTGGCAAGTCACTGTTAAACTGGCTTGGTTAAATGATAAAAGATAGCAAATAGCTATATTCTTTCTGAATCTGTTTCTTTGGAGAATTTACAATTTGGGGGTAAAATATATAAAGTAGCTGGGATCCCAATGTCTATGAATTCTACTTAAGCAGCTCCAACTGTTAATTTAAGATTAGGATCACATGTGTAGTGGCCCATTCAACAAACTTGAAGAGCTTTATTATGTTAAATCTTAATAGCCAGATATACTAATTTTATATAATAGCAAAACTTCTCTAAAAGACCTTTGGGTCTTTTTGGGCTTGGGCTTTTTTTGATCCCAGCAATTACTGAATATGGAAACGGGGCATTAGCCAGCTGAGAATGTACCTGTTCATTTTTTACAACAGAAAACATTCCTGAGAAGAATATTTGCTGGATTTTTTACGTACAGTGGATAATCTATTCAAGTTCTACTGCACTGTAACTTTCATGTAGTGTTTTAAGTCGTTTGAAAGAAAACAGAATGGTATAAAAATAAAACCAAAAGGTCTGTTATAAAATATCTGTATCTCCCCAGTTGTTTGGGATGTTTTTTTGTTTTTTTCCTTAATGCTCAGTAAAAGGCTATTTGTAGCCATACTTCCATTAGAGTTGCGATATCAAACTAAAGTGGCAAATATCTTTGATCAAATATGAGCGATCACAAAACTATGTGTGCAAATGATAAGGGAAACGAAGGGCCTTACACTCTGTAAAAGAAAGGCTTTGGTAATCAGGCAGTACTAACATTTATTTGCATTGTTACAGTTCATTAATCTATACTATTAAAGTAGTGAACTGAAAGTTTGAAAATTAAATAAACTAATCAAAACACATCTCAAATGAAACTGTACCTCTGATCTTTTTTTTTTTGCCTGTTTTTTTCCATCTTCCTTTTCTCCTCCAACCTGTAGTCCTTAGATGACCTTTCAAATGTCCCTTCTGATGAGACAGTTCAGCTCCATGCATACATCTCAGATACTGGTAAGTGAATCTGTTAGGATGTCTGCTTACTTGTTTTCCACCATTTATTTTGAGTTTTGTAATATTACAGGCCCTTGAAATCCTAATCCTCTGATTTTTTTTGACCTCGTAAAACATTTAAATTCATATTTTCCATTAAGTCCTAGTAAGGGAAATCTTTGCAGTATTTGTGCTGTAGGTGATAGGCTATATATTTGTACTTACAAAGTGATTTAATTTTTGTTGTTTATGGTCATATTATTACTACTTCTATCTCTGGAGAATCATTCATTAAACTTAATATTGAGTAGTACTTATTTTAGCAATTACTTAAATTCTGGAAGCCATCTCTTTCTAGTCACGCAATTATAATTCTTGACTGTTTACTCCCCTTATTATAATATTTCCCCCCTAATTTTTGTGTTTCCTTATTGACATAGCTTAATTTAAGGAAATTACGTCAGTCTTTATAGTTTATCTTTTAAAAAACTCTCAGATAATATTTGCAAATTCTAGTTAAATGAGATTGGGTAATTAAATTGTGAATTAAATTAAATTGAGCTTCAGATACTTTTTTGGGTAGATTTTACTATGGAATAGGCTTTTAAATATGTTCATTTTTACAGTGGACACATGAGCTGTGAGGGAGAATTCAGCTACTCAAAAGTTTAATTAAAACTGTTACTTCAATCCACTGTGAGAGCACTGTGCAACCCAAGTGTCATTGTGTCATTGTAGTCCTCAGAGAAAGGGGAAAATAATTTGAAAGTTAAGAATCACATTTTGCTTTGTTGTTAAAATGTTATGTGATACCTTTTTCAAAGTTAAACTTGGAAGTTTCTGTGTTTTGACCTAAGAAAAATAGGTAAACTTAGAACCACATGAATGGTAAAATGTATAGTCTTGATGGCAGCATGTATTGAGAACTATTAGCTTGACTCTGTGAACCCATAATATTCCTATTGAAACAGGGAATGTGTACAGGTTTGTACTGTAAGATGGTATTAAATTGGTATAATCTTCCTCTTCACCTCATGTTTGAACAAGTCCCTGCTTTGGCAGTAGGTGCATCTTGCATCTGTGAGCAGGCTCTTTTCCTCTACAGTTACTATCCTTTACTGTGCCTGTGGGGTGTATAAAAACAGGATTTACCTCCGTGTGTTTCAGGACTCACATTGTCTTGTGTTGCAAAATAAATACTTATTAAGAGACTGTGATGTAAGGGGCAGCAGGACAACTTCTTTCAGTTTCTGCCACTCCTGTCCTGAAGCGGTTCTCCTAAAGGTGCAGCTTAGCAGTGCCCCTGAGATGTGGTCTGGTGACTGCACAGCAAAGTGGTCAATGTGAATGTGGAGGATAGGGCTTGTGCAGTGTCTGTGGGGCTGGAGTTTCCTGGCTCCACTCTCTGGGCACCATCCTGACTGCCTGCTCTTCCCTCTTGGGGTTCAGCGCTCAATATTCTTCTTCTAGAGGGTAGATGTCAAAGACAAGATGATGCTCTGTGCCCATTGTACACCTTTCTAATGTATAATTTGACCTCATCAGCAGCTGTCACTATCCTGTAGGTGCTTCCTGGCTGCTTAGTCATGAGCATTATACTTCAGAGATGTCAAGACTGGAAGCACCACAGAGGATGAAATTGATGATTTGTCAGGAAAAGCGTATTTTTTGGCGTGTGGCTGCCTTGACAAATTCACAGACCTTGATTAAAAAATATTTTCATCTAGCCACGGGGAGATTGTGGGTACTGGATATTGGCTCAATACTTAGAGATACAACATGTTGCTCATTTAAAAGATGTGCATTTTAAACAATATTGGTTCTAGGTTATTCTCCTGACTAAATGAAAAGGTTTGAAACAAACTATAGTGGGAAAATTCTATGATTGAGGAATGTCTAAGAGGACTTTTATATTTAATGAAGATCAGAAAGATGCTTGTGTCTGTTTCAGACAGCTGTCTGTATTCTCTTCATTTGTAAATTGACTTTTCCATAAAATGTGTGTACGTACAGAGAATATATAATATATATATGTACAGATACATGTCTGTATGTATAGTTTCTGTTGACTAAAATAGTGTGGGGAGTGTTTTTTGTCTTAGAGTTAATAACAAACTGCCAAGTTAATAAACTGCTGATGCTAATGACAAAACTGAAGGCTTACAGCTTGCTATAATTGTCTTATATTTATAGGTTTTTTTGATGGGCAGACTTTTACAATACAATTAGACTACTTTGCAGACTGGAATTTCTTCTGGTTTCACAGTTGTTTTTCATTCCCATCTTCAGTTCTTTAGGTTCAAATATTTTTTAAAAGATCTATTCACTATTTTAAAGGAGACTTTTTTCTGTTTAAGTTTTGCATGTCAGTGAAACTTGTCTTACTTTAAAGCTGCTTAAACTCTGTTTAAGTTTACATAATAAGTTTTTGGAGAGTGTCACTTACACAGTATTTTGGCTAAGAGGATAGCTTACTCTTCTTCTTGCATGTCCATTTTTGTCTTTCAAGTCTGTCATTCCAGACATTTCTTCACTTCATGTTTGTGTCCTTTCGTCTTCCTTCTTTCTGTTTGTTCCTTTTTTATTTTTGTTTTTAAAACTACTAGTCTATGCTGACTCTGACCCATATGCTGTGGCAGGAGTGTGTAATGATCATGGCAAGACATATGCTCTGTATGCCATCACAGTCCATCGGCGAAATCCAAACAGTGAAGAAATGTGGAAGACATATCGACGCTACAGTGACTTCCATGACTTTCACATGAGGATCACTGAGCAGGTGATTAATCTCAAAAAAAAGTCTTTATAGGTGCATGTTTCTATAGTTTAATAACCAATGACTGTATAATTGCTCTGTCAAAAGGAAATGGAACTTAGAAAGTTTCCCCCCACTACCTTCCTGCTTAATTTTACTTTAAAACATTTGTATGGAAGTCGTATTGGTCTCAAACAATTATGTATTAGAAATTAAGAAATAAAAACTGAGCTTGGGAAATAGGTATTTAGGTTTTAAGTGAAGTGTTAAGAATTGGTGGGGTCCCAAAAGGGACAGCTGGTAGCACTTCACTATACTGCTAGACAATCTGCCTTCACTGCTGTACTTGTATTCTCAGGCTCTTAACCCTCCTAAAATGAAAAAAAAGAATAGAGTTGTAATTTACCAGCTGGTACAAAGTAGAACTGCTGATATGAAGAAATAATGAAAATACAATGCCTTTAAAAGGAGGCTGAAGTACTTTTAAACCAAGCCTTTGGACAAGTCAGATTTGACGGCATAACCTTTTGAACTAGTCAGAAGTGTCAGTTTATATCCCTTTACTCTGTTATTAATAAAGAGGCATGGAGAACAAATTCTGTGCAAGTAGGTTAGCATTTAAAAGTTACAGCAGTAATAAAAATGAAAAAGGCTTTACTGAAAAAGCAAACGTTGAATATTTGGATTAATTCTAAACAAAGTCTGACTTTCCTTTGAATCTGTGATGATCTTAGAATGTTGTAAATAAATTTGAAATACCAACCTTTGCACTCATTCAAATTGATTTTTTTCTTTAAATGAATTCACTATTTTGAAGAATCCTGGATCTTACAGTGAGTTAATGTTCTACTGATACGGGGCAGTCATTTAAAACTAACCTAACTGCAAATGACTGAAAAGAAATGGCAAAAGTGAAAATGTTGAAAATATGAAGGCTCAACATCTGTTGTTGCTAAATCTGATTTCTTTGAATTTCAAGAGAATAGAAACATTATCCTAGAACACTAAGATTTCAAAAAGTAAACAAATTCCTGTGATTCTGTGTAGCAAAACTTCTAACAGTTTTACTTTGTCTTGACAATAAAATAGACATCCTTACTGTCTTGTGTGCTTGTCTTGAGACATTTTTATTGACATGTTGAGGATAAGGGTTAGGATCATTGATTTAATAGGAAGGGCAGGAATTGTTTATGTTTTTCAGAGAAAACAGATAGTTGATCCAAAAGGGAATTGTACTGTGTACAGTATCCGTATAAGTTTTTTTCCTTAAAGTACTGAATAGATACACACCAGTGATTATAGTCAGTCATTTGAAGTAGATACCTGTATTTAAAATAGAGGCTGTTAATTGCTTACCTTGCTTCTGCTTAGGTACGAATCTCCAATTAAAAACTAGACCATATTCTGTTCAGTTATTTTCCCACATGACCTACTTGCAAGGGAATGGGATTTGTGAAGTTGGAAAGAGTTATTTTTTGGTGCTTCCTACAGACCATAAATTTTATATGAGCTTTGTAACCTTACAAAGTTTAATGATGGTAATAAGAGATCTTGCATGGAATCCATCTCATTAAATCTGTAATTTTATTTTCTTTTCTGGAGAGAAAAGGATGCAGTCTGTTTCCAGGTTGTTTCTTAAAGCCTAGATACTCTGTGTTTCTTTACCGCCTTAAGAATACTATTTATTAATTACAGGAAGTCTGGATATGTGGATAGTCCTGATTCTTCAAGCGTTTATTTTTGTGCATTGTACCAATTATATTCAGCCTTCTTAAGTGTTAGGGCCTCTTCTTTCCCTGCTGCTTCCCCAGAACTTCTTTCTGCAAAACTGGAACAATGGAATACACGTCAACCAGTGCCAATCACGATCATTGCCTGGAGAAAAGGCACACGTGATGCCACACTGAGCATAGTATGATAAGCTATGTGAGCTGGGTGCTCCATGTCTCCAGGGATGAAAGCTTAATAATTCCTTAGTAGGCTTGCTCAGGATAGGAAAGGTAAGAGATTTTAGAAAGATATACAAGTTCTCTTGACATAGTCTTGTAACTCTAGTAACTTCAACTCAAATAATAATGATAAATTGTGAGCCTAAGCCTTTTGCACACTGTATTAGTCTGTATGTCAAAAGTGAGTATCACGTGTGAGTTCAGAAATTACATTTTGCCCTTGATAATCTCCTGGGAGTTTTTGTGCATTTGTTGACAGTGTACCTTTCATTTTGGCTTCTCTGAGGACTCTGAGTGCCAGGCATCATGCAGAAATTTTTTTTCAGGTGTTACATGGTTGAGTAGATGAATATAATGGCCTCATATGGAGACTTGAAACTCTTGAAAACAAAAAAAATCTTCTCTTTTTTCTAGTTTGAAAACCTTGCAAATATACTGAAACTTCCTGGCAAAAAAACATTTAATAATATGGACAGAGAATTTTTGGAAAAGAGGAAAAAAGATTTAAATGCTTATTTGCAGGTAAGCTGTTACTTTTTTTGGCTCTGTGCTTGGTTGGAATTATTAAAAAAAAAAAAAAAAGCTGTGTCATAGGTGGTACACCATCCTTAATAATATATCATAAGAACTTGATATTGTCTTATAAGTTTACCTTTTCTTTGCTGTTTTGGTTTATTCTCAGCCAGTTCTGTCACAAGTTTTCTGAGCTGGTGAGGTTCCAGTTGCAGTGGTTTTGAGCTTTACACCACTGACTTTCTCCATTAACACACATTTGTGGTCACTTCCTCTTGTGCTGTTGCATAAGGATTTCTGTGGCGCCCACTTTGGTGGTGTAGCAAACCACACAACTCCTTCACACACGGAAGGCTTGTGTCAGCCCAAGCCAAGGAATTCAGTTGTCTTACTTCATAGGGACTTCTGGTCATTTTGCATTAAAGTATGTTGACCAACTCAATGGACACATTAACAATAAGTAATGAAGATGAGTAAAATACTGTTAAATGACAGTTTGAGTGTTCCTAAACGTGTGTATTTTTCTGTGAGATGCTATAATGAACGTAGGGGTTAAAATTACGGGAATTACCAAGAAACCCATTGCTTTAATCTTGAGAATAGTGTAACGTTGGAATAAAATTGAGGAATGAATGAAAAAATGAATTGCAAAATGCATTGTCTTTGATTGTGTCTTGTTCATTATTTATTAAAATAACTTTTATAACTTATTTTACTCAGCTCTTGTTAAATCCTGAAATGATGAAAGCTTCTCCAGCCTTAGCCCATTATGTGTATGACTTCCTGGAGAATAAAGCCTACAGCAAGGGGAAGGGGGATTTTGCACGGAAGGTAAGAATGTTTTGCACTGTCAAGGGAACTTTGGAGCATTTGTTCGTGCAATGATTGCATTAAACAGACAAGTTGAACTGATAATAAGCAGCTTTATAGCACTTCAAAAGCAGCTTGCAAGTGAGTTGGTTTAATACTTTTGAGTGGCAAAGTATCCAAGGACCTGTGGAACCAAAAATTAGCATTTTTGTAATGAGTAAATTTTTTTTGTATGACAAGGAAACAGAATTTTCAAATTGGACTTAACACCAAGACAGCTCAAAAAGTGTGTTCATTGCAAATTGCTTTTTGTCTGACATTTGTGATTTATTTTTTTTGTAGTCTCATTCCTTCTGGTTTCTTTTTTCAGTTCTTTACTCTGTATTTGCTGCTGTTACCATGCTTTCCACTCTTCAGCCCAAAAGATATGTACTTCCCTTCAAAAGCACTGTTACGTACTTAGGTATTATAATCATTCAGATTCGTTGGTCAAATTCAGAGCTCTGGGCTGTGCATCCTCTTTGTTAAGCCACCATAACTCTCTTCAGACAAGTGATTCTTTGTTCAGTTGACCAGTTTATGTGGGCATGAGCTTTGCAAACTTTTAGTGATTTTGGTATAAAAAGCATCTGTGACACTGTTGTCACTTCAAGTTGTTGTTCTATCTGTATTGTTTAAATATTTAATAGTGAAACAGTTAAATATTTATCAAGTTTTATATAATGGCTCAGTAAGATGTGATTTCCAGCTTATGAGATTGTTTATAAACTTAACTTTTTTTAAGGGCATTACACTAATTAATATTTGTGCCTCTTTTGGACTGAATTTAGAGTATATACTAAAAGAAAAATTGTAGCAGTTTCTATGGAACTGCTTTATGGTTTTAATTATACTTGCTGTGATACTAAAGCATATTAGTCCAGTGCTGTTTAAAAGAGGCATGTTTCAAAGATGAAGAGTTGAAAGCAGAAGCGAAACATCTGGAAGTAGAAAGCTTGGAAGGGAGAAATGGTATTGAGTGGAGAAGAAAAGGAAAATAAATTCAACCTAAGAAAAGCCAAGGGATGGGAAGTGGAAATGACTCAGGAAAACATCTGTTGTAAATAGCTACAGTAGGGCTGTAAGGAATGAAAAATACCAATGGAAGTGAAGCTACAACTTTATTCTGCATTCTGTAATGAAGTTCAATAATTTGAGTTTTCTTTTATATTATTGTTCTCTGGAACGGTGTGATACTTCTCATAGTGTATTAATATACTGGTGTCCTCATAGATTATGCAATTCTGGTTAAACATCTTCCCCTTCAGATGGACACATTTGTAAACCCACTGCGTAACTCTATGAGAAACGTATCAAATGCAGTCAAGTCTATCCCTGACAGCCTGGCAGAGGGAATGACTAAAATGTCAGACAACATGGGTAAAATGTCAGAGAGATTGGGACAAGACATAAAGCAGTCATTTTTCAAGGTAAGAAAATATTGGTAGTTAATACATACAAGTAAATTAATAGAAGATTCACTATTGACTCACGTAAGCCAATGTTATATATTATAGAGTCAAGTCATTAAACAGAAAACCGATCTGTTTTTTACCTGCACCTTTTTAATAAGGTTCAGTAGTCATTATACGACAGAGTTCTCTTCGCTATTAAGTAAATTGTTTTAAGATAGCATCTACAGACTGTTACAGTGATCCTTCACTTAATTCAATGCACCCACTTGAGAAGAACATGAGATTCACTGATTTTCTTATTTTTTTAATGAACCATTCTCATAAAGCTAATTTACTGCATCTGCTGCTTTTATGAGGAAAAAAACCACCATATATTTTGAAACGTAGAATAGGGAGATAGCCTCTTTTCTGCTTAAATTTTCTTCCTGTTTTTCCAGCCATCTTTCCTCATCTCTTACATTTCTAGGATATAATAGCTTAGAGGTGGGGCATGGTAGCTTGGCATGCCATCTGAAGTCCTGTGAAAGTAGTAATCTTTATAACATGTTCATCTTCCCTTTGTTTCTCTTGTCTTCCTCTTTCTGTGTGTAGCTGTGAGGTCTGTGGTCAGGGATTGTTCCCTTTTGTGTTACCAAAGCAGTTACATTTGACAGATGTAAAACAGCAACTGAGATGAGTGAGTTAACCCTTAAACCATGAAAGCGAATAATGAATCAGTAGCTGGGGGAGGTTGGTGGGGTTTTTTTGTTTTGTTTTTGGGGTTTTTTTTAATTCTTGTGGGATAAAATGACTGTCTCTGGACTTTCTTATTGCTGGTAACTTCCCTGTTTTGTGACCAACAGTATATCTGCAGTTGTACTCACTGAGAAGTCCGTGACTAGGCAGGACTTAAGATCAATAGAAAATGCCAGAAGCAATATCAGTCTCATGAGTTTTTAGGTGGGTTTCAGTTGAAACATCAGACACTTGAGAAATTATGTGGATTGTCTTAAAGAGGTTGATAGCTTTGATAGCTATAGGAGGATATTTACAGACTTGATTTTTGGTTTTGGAAGGTGAAAGGACTGCTGTATGTTTATCTTTTGGACTTTTGACCAAAACGTTCTATTTTCACAACCAAATTGCTTATGAAAATTTATCTGATTTATTCATACTCCAAAGTGTTTTTTCCTTCATAAACATAACCTTTTTTATTATAGGTGCCACCTCTGATCCAGAAGACCTATTCAGATCCTGACCACTGCCGTGTTGCAGCGCCAATTGATGACAACGTGAGTCTGACAGTTGTCCTTTCAAAGTTGGCTCCTCTGAAACCAAATGAATGAGTTTGTAACTATTCTATGTTAAAGTACACTTTTTATTGTTTACTGACATTATACCAGGCCCTTACAAGCAGTTCTTAAATTCATAAAAGGAAATTTACATACTTGTAAAATGAACATCTTTGTTAGTACTGAAATGGTGTGCACAACATGGAATAACTGTGAGAGTGTACATACTGCTGCTTCTGTGTGTTGCGGCTGGGGGGTTGTTTTGGTTTTTTTTTTTCCCCTCCTCCCTCTAATTTCTACCTGTTCAAAGATAGTGTGGTACCAGACTGTTAGCATAATTTCAGCTGGCATTTTATGGATCCCATTTCTGATGGGACCTATTAAAGAGCGTTTTTTTAGTGGATCAAAAGAAGTGTTTGCTATGTTATTGTGGAAACAACTTTCAGAATGTGTTTCTGAATAATGAACTTTTGGTATGTGGACACCTAAAATGTGTAAAGTAGTAATATTAGCAACTTGAAAATGAAGTTTAAGCTCCTGGTGTTACCATAAGCTATGGTATTTTGTTATTGTTTTGATTGAAACATTGATCATATATGTGCAAACAATTGGAAAAAAAACCTTTTATCTCTAAGTAGGACAGAAAAGCCATAAGATTACCGGTGATTATATGCAATTTGCTATGGTCATAAATCTGCACCTGCTCTGCCCTTCATGTTTCGGGTTCTTTGGTCACATCACAGCGTTTCAGTTTGTCTTCCTGTACATAAAAGGCTTGGAAGATGTATTTTTCCTCAGCTAACATAGCCTTGAGTTCTTCTGGATTTTCTTTTTCCTCATTATTTTTCATTAAATACTATGAACCCGCTGTCTGTGTTCCAGGTGTATCTAAAGATGTACTTGTGTAGTCCACCAAAATAATAATACTAGCGTGGTTTTTGTAAACTAATCTTTGTAACGTCATCTGTTAAATAATGATGATCCTTTTCTTAATCTCCAAGCATCAAAGCACTTGATAGCTGTGCAGGTTAGAACAATACCTAAATAAAAGGCAGTTTATTGCCATGAAATGTCGTTTTTAGCATCCATAAGAAAATGATGCCACAGAAAAGAAAAGCTTTTAACAGAGTTTTCGTGTTAGGCAGTTGGAAGCATGGCAACCAAAGGAAGAGGTTAGGGACCAGCTCTCTCTCTAGGACATGTAGTAATTATACTCAGCTTTTTGATAACTGTTGACTTTTGAAATAACTATTTCTTCTTATTTTAAAAATTTATTTTATCTAAGTTTATCTTTAATTTTCAATCTTTCCTTGGTATTAATGGTGTTACAGATGATTTAGGGAAGATTTCATATTACAGTAAAATCCAGAACAAAGTGTTTCTGTCATTGTACTTATACTGAGGCATTTTAACTGTCAAATAGCTACTAAAACTGTAGCTCTCCTGAACAGAAATAAAAGTTTACTAATTTTTTTTTTTTTTCCTGGTGGTCAGGTGGATGACAATATTCCACTGAGAGTAATGCTCCTTCTTATGGATGAAGTCTTTGATTTAAAGGAAAGAAATCAGTGGTTAAGAAGAAATATAAAAAACCTGCTTCAGCAACTTATTAGAGCAACATATGGTGACACAATTAATAGGTACTGCTTTTCTTATATTGAACAGTTATGTGAGTGAAACTATGTAGTCTGTGTCTATAAATCCTTCTTGGTATTACTAAATATTGTGGTTTAAATCTGCATGCATTCCCCTTTGAAGAGGATCAATAGACCAAGTACAAATGTGGTGCAAAATGGAGATAAACACAAAACATTGCTGAAAGACAAATTCTAGTAACTCTTATATGCTGGAGAACTTACAAAAGAGCTTTTACGTACCAACAAGAATTCAAATTTCTGTGAACATCACTTAGTACTGATGCTTTTTGCCCTGTGTTTTACACTACACTTTTTGTTAATAGTATTATTTATTACTTTTGGCACTATTTCTGCTTACATCTCTTTCATGCTACAAATGATACACTGGCACTCTCAAATTATGTGAACTATACTGAGTTGCTATGTCAAGTTTCTGCTGTCACACTTTGGAGATGAAAGGGGACAAGGAAAAGGACTCTTGTCAGGTCTGTTCTGCCCCCTCTATTTGCTCTGTAATTCCCATGTACCATCATTCATGCAAATGCAAATCCAGTTAGTAATGCTAAATAAGTAATGTTTCTTGCCTTCAGCTTAGAGAAATGCCTTTCTAATAATTTGTTTCTGAAATGTAAACAAAACTGTAGAACAAAAAAAATTCTAGATGCAGATTTAGCACTGCATTGTCACTTTGGATTTAGTGCCATGAATCAAAAACTTTCTAGCAGGTGAGAAGTAGTTTCCTATTACTTTTTATCAAGACATTCCTAGCTGTATCATTACTTTTTACCCTTCACAAGTATATTTGTGACATTTTCATCATCACTGTTAAACATACAGGCTTGTGGTACCAGTAGGGATTTAACCATGTAATAAAATGGCACCTGGTCTTTCTTAAAAAATGCCTGTTGGCCATGTGACAACTACCTTGAGACCTCTGCTTCCAAGAAAATGCTGCCCTGTTAAATGACTCTGAATACTTTTTCTGTTTTGAGATTGTAGAATAATAGCAGAGTTTGTGCACAACACACTGCTTCCTTATTGGAGAGGTGGCTGTAGTACTATTTTGCTTCTGCATTTGGAGCCATTCTAGATACTCATGGCTTCATCTGCTTCAGCAGTCATACCTTGTCCTGGCAAGTTCTTGGGATTTAATGGCATTCTGCAGCAAAATTGTAGGGTTTTATTTCTTAGAAAACTAAATTCAAATTGTGGTTAGAGAAACAGACCCAGGATTTTGGGGATGTACTGATGCATATATCATTTCTGTAAGCATCCTAGATTTGGATATAGAACTGTGTGTGTATGTGCTGATGAATGAAGGTCTGATGAACGATCAGCTTGTATCTCCTGTTAAGGGTTATGAGGTAACTGCATACATAAGTATGGTGTTTTGAGATTCTGAATAGGTCCTTTGCTTACAGAAGCAGAACTTGGAGTGCTCCATGAAGAGGAGTGCTCTACAGCCAAATCAGTTAACTAATGCTGATGGGAGATGCAACATCATTTTTTCCAGCCAGCTTCATCATCGTACACTTACTGAAAAAGAAAAAAGCTTCACCTTTAGGGAGTGATCAGTGAGCTTAGATTTTTATCTTGAGAATGACTTCCTTACCTATCATAGAACCTACTTATGGAATTGGAGAAAGTTGAAATTATAGTTTGTCTGTCCTAGAGTGCTCTTCAAAGTGCTTCATTTATATGTTCTCCATTCTAAAAATTAAATGAGTGTCTTTGTTGCTTTGATTTTAGAAAAATAGTTGATCATGTTGATTGGATGACGTCTCCTGAGCAAGTAGCAGATGCGGTGAAACGCTTCAGGTGTGTCTTTTGTCATAGATGTTAAATGTGAAGCCAATTGATGTCTAATATCTTTGTATCCTTCCTCTTCTTCTTACGTGAGAAAATTATTATCACTCCAAAGAAGACCAGTTGGATCATACAAATCATACACTGCTTTTTACCTGTGTTAAGTGAGAGAAAGTAATTGTCACATGAAGAAGAGTATTTTTGAGTTTTCTCCTCTGCCTTAAAAACTTTTTAACCAGAAGAACTAGAAGAGTTAAAATATGGGTATACTTAGGAATTTCATCATTCATCCCTACTGGGTGTAGTGTCTTGTTTGCATTGATGAAGGCATGTGCATGCTTTGATTTTAAAGGCAAACAATGAGTACTACAAGAGCCGTAGTTCTATGATAATACTTTTCACATTGGGCAGGTACAGCAGAACTGAAGTCTTGATGGCTTCTACATTGTTGTTCAGAGAGAGTTACCAGGTTTTTTTTTTCCTATAGTTTGCTGTTTTGTATTGGTGTGTTTTTTTGTTTTGTTTTTGTTTGTTTGTTTGTTTGTTTGTTTGTTTGTTTTTGTTGGGGTGAAAGTCATAAAGTAGGGTAGTGTATTCACCAAAGGGTCATACTTTACCAGTATTCTGTTATTCTTTAATTAAACCAAGTAAGAAAGTACACTTTTTATTCAGAAAAAGATTGTCATTCACTGAGGCAAAATAGCTTATGAGACAGAGGCATGTCTTTTTTATTGGGCTTTATACTGCACTGAAACTACTTGATCTTACCTTTAGCTTGTTGATCGGCTAGCTAGTGTCAAAGATCTGATGAAGCAATTAATAGTCCTAAGCCTAGAGTCTCTCTCAGTGACAATAGAGACTGATTGGTAAAAGCAAGGCTTAGGTCTATTTTATGTAAGAACTGTATGGTATTTGAATGGTTTGGGTGTGTAATATTTTATTACAATTTTATTTCACCTGATTCTTGTATTAAAAAAGTATATGGTCTACTGATAGGTTGAGTGTGTTGTACTACTTGCTTTTGATTTATTCTTCACCTTTTCTTTTTCTTCTTCTAATATTTGAAGTGTGTGCTTAGGTTGTGTGCAAATTACTTTCTTGTATTTATTTTATGAGATAGCTTTGAGGAATTTGAAAAAGCCTTTCACTTGATAAAATGCTAATGTATTTTGACAGATTTGCTTTTGTTACAGAGATGCTTTTTGGCCCAACGGCATTTTAGCAGAGACTGTTCCACGAAGGGACAAAGCTATTAGAATGAGAACCAGAGTGGCAGGAAAGACTAAATTACTGGAAGTAATGCCAGGTGAGTGAGCCTGGGATTGAAGCCTAATAATCCTTACCATATGTTGTTACTGAAATTAATGTCAATATTCTTCTTGATTGTTTTAAGTATCAAAAAGAAATACTGAACATATGAACTGTATTTAAATAAAAAGATTTCTAATTATTAAATCATTGGACATTTTCATGTACTGTGAATTTGCAACTGTAATTCTCTTAGGCCAACCCAGTATTTAGCTCCACTAGAGGATTTAAGTTTAGTGTGTGAACTATATTCCAATACAGTATGATTTCTTGTAAACTAATGTGGTTTTCACGTATATAGGGTAAAAGTGAAGTAATTTTCAGAAATCCTTTCTGCTGTAAGAGAACCTTAAGTTTAATCATGATGTGTATAATAGAGGCACTGTGATGCTACAATTTCAGGCTACATAGTTTGAAAGACTTAACATTCAGATGAAGTTTGTTAACATGCAGAATTTAGTTTAAACTTCTGGCTAACTACTATTTTTGTAGATGAACTGAAGCACATCATAGGCGCTGAGACTACACGGAAAGGCATTCTTCGGGTCTTTGAAATGTTCCAGCATAGTCAACTGAATAAGAGAATGGTGTACGTGTTTCTGGAGAGATTCCTAGAAACCTTATTTCCACAAAATAAATTCCCTGAGCTCTTCAACAAACTGCATTCACGGTCAAAGCAGATGCAGAGGTATAAGCAGAGACTACACTCTACTCAAGCGCCTTCCTTACAGAAAAGGTGACACTTCAAACCTATTAAGCTGGTGTATGTTTGTCCAGGACTAATTACTTGGGCATATTCTCTGGGGCTTCAAACTCACATGCTGTCATTTCTGCACCAGTCTTTTAGTGTCACATATTAGATTATTAATGCATCTGTAAGACCTGTGGATCTTCTCATCTTCACTTGTTATTCAACCACTCAGAAGGGTTTGTGTGTCTTAAATGATTTGGTGCGTCTTCATGCAACATTGAGAAGAAAACTGGCCCAATATACAAGAATGCTGATCCCTTCCGTTCCTGAGTCAATGTTTTGCCAGCAATGAAAAGTGCCAGACTGTTCAAGTAAAGCACAACTATGGTGATACAGTCGAAGAAAAGGGTGTTTTGGCACTGGGAGATGATGCAATGCGTGAGAGTCAGGTGGAATTGTTCTACATTAAGACTGTTGAGGCTCTGTAGGGCTATTTTAACATTCCTGTAAAGGCTGAGCTAACAGGAAAAGCAGTCTCTGGAATAGTAGGTTCGTAGGAGAAGGGAGAAATAGCTATAGCCCCATCATAGAAGTACATTTATTAAAGAAAGGTTCGAGTAATGTGGCTTTTATGCCACATTTATGTCACCTTTCATGTTTCGAAAATTAAACTAACATTATAGAGATTTTAGTAAAGGCAGAGATGCAGTAGAAACAAACCCTTTATTCCGAGAATTCTGTAGCTTTGAGGGCCATATGCTGCTCTTACAGCACCTGGCATACATTTTGCATGTAACTTCAATGGAGAGGGAGCATCACATTTATGTTCGGTTGGTCTATATGAACATACGTCAAGTTGATAGCTGTAGAAGGAAGGGGGTATATGTTTCAAAGAGGATGGATGTTGTGTTAGAAGCTGAGGAAATTGCACTAAGACACAGTTTACACACAACTCCCCATTAAAATCTGGAACATTTTTGGGATGTAAAAGACTATGTCCTACTTAATTGGAAGATTCCTTGCCTTTTAGTGTGTAAGCCTCGTATGGAAAAATGTTAGAATTAGTTGGTTCCTCACAGGTAAAAGATTTCATTTGTCATATGCAAACACTTGGAAATTTCTGAACGCATATCAGTGTATATATGAAAATAAAAAGGAGATAAAACTACAATATTTTTTTAAATAATTTTTTTATTTTTTGCATAGTGTAAAATTTTAATACAAATTTGACATCAAGGCCCCACATCCATCTGTTTAGTTTCAGTGAAGAAGTTCTGTCCGGTTAAAAATACAGTAACAACATATCTTGTTTGGCCACAGCATATCTCAGTTTGTGTTTTCTTTTTCATAGTCCCCAACTGTTTCAGCATCACTATCTTGGGTGAACAGAAAGTAATCTTATAGAGTCCCTTTTTTTCCTGAATGCTAAACACAGGGTAAGATACAGCTATTGAGCAAGGATCCCAAGGATCCTTGTAGTAATTTGTGTCTTAATGGGAACAAATGGTCCTTTTATGCGAGAGAGGAACATAGACCTTTTATGAACGCGTTCTAAGAGAAAATAGAAGGCTCTCAAAGGACCTAGTTAAATTGACTGAAGCCTCTATATAGATCATTTTTTCTCATGGACTCTATTAATGAAATGTAGCCTTTTATCATACTACTTAATGATGATCATATTGTACTGTTAACATTCTCATACAGTATGCATGGGCTCAAGTGCACTTGTTTTTTTTCTTTATTGCAGAACTAAATGCTGTAAATTAAATCCCTTTCTTTTGTAATCCTTAGGAAGACAACTTCGTAAATATCTAAGAACCCCTCTCCCTTCCTCTCTGCAGATTCTGTAAAAGTGTGACGGTTAAATGCTTTTGAATTTAACAAAATCCTTGAGTTCTGTGTGAAGTAATCAACATAGCCAGATCCTATTGTTTACATGCCTATATCTTCCTCTGATGTCAGGGTGCTCAGGCATAACTGATATCTGACTGATGACAGATCGTTCAGCAGTTCTTCTTGGTGATACAGTAAATATCTCATTAATCCTGCCAAATCTAATTTATGTCTTTTAAGTCACCGATTTGTTATTCAGTATGAAAGTGGGAAGTTCAAATACTGTTTTGTCAAATCTGTGGAACCTTTTATCTATCTGTAGGTACCATGAGAAATTTCAAGAGGATAGTGATAATAAACAAATTCAGGATTTTTAAAAAAAATTGTCTGGTACATTTCTGTACAAAAATAAAATAATATCTCTAGGAATGTGAACTGAACATAAATACACCGTGCTTATTATTTGTTTTACCTAATGAATTTATTACATACATATACCTATACACACATTTATATGTGTGCATGTGTGCATATGTGTATATGTATTGAAGTTTAGTCTTCTGTATATAATTACAGAATACAGTGGTGCCTGTTGGCTGGCAAGAACCATCAGAAATTAATACTTTCTGTTAAATTGAGTTTGTATGTATCTTTATTTAAATGGTTTTCTTGATGATGATTTAAAAAACCAACCCTGTCAACTCATGCAGCCTATTATTCTAGAAAGTTTCCAAAACTGAATGTTAACATACAGCACTTAAGTGTCTGGGTGTATCTTCTGGCCTTTGGGTGCTGTGACTGGCCGCTGGAAATTGTGCCATTGTCAACAAATGCACTTGTTTTTTAGCCTTAATTATTTTTAAGAGAAAACGAGCAATTGAATTTTTCATTTGGTTCATCCTCAAGCTTGTGCTGCTGGTGTTTGCTAGAACTAAACAGTAAATTTTAAGTTCTACCAGAATGTGTACCAAAATAAAACTATATGAATTCCACAATCTAAATTTTAATTTTGTGCAATATTTTCATTTAATGCATGTGTATTTGAATAGCTGTAAAATAAAAGAATTTTTAATGTTCTGAAGTCTAGGTTAAAAATGTTTTCTCAGCTGAACAATTTTTGCATTCTGTTGTTGCGTTACTTTATTTAAGGACTTGTTTTAAAAGTCTTATTTGTTACTCTTTTGTTAATTCCTTTGTTCTCAATGGTCTTTGCTCACCTGAGCAAAGCTCATATATTACAAGGGAAGAATCTGAAGAACACATCTCATAAATAGAGCTGTTATAAATTACTTGTGCATATCATTGTACAGTAAGTGTCAGCTGTGTGCCTAATTGTTCTATTGATGCTTTTCCCCTCCCTTCCCCCTCCTCTCGTTTCTGTAACAAAGAATGAACATGAAACAGGCTGCCATGGTCAATTCTACTGAATGGCAGAGGACTCTGAATTTTTTTTGGAGTTTGCATTTATGTTCTGTCCAATAGAAAGCTAAAAAATTACACTAATAAAGTATTAACAGTATTGTTATGAGTCTTTGTCTATTTTTAAAATAACTTTTTCACTAGCAGGTACGAATATTTCGCAAGTCTGGAGAAAAATCACTGAAGATAAAACTATTGCTATTTAAATAAAGAAATGGTTCCTTGATTTATTTTTTTTTAATGTTTTATAAACTGGTTTTGCTTTTAACAAATTAATCTCTGCGTTCATTTTTGACCAGTGTTTGCAAAGAGTCCTGTATTTTAAAAGGACTTACACAGAAACAGAGGGATTGTGTGATGTAGGGGGTTTTTTTACTCTTTCTTTTTTTTCCCCCGGGTTTATTTTTGCAGCAGCTGGATCTACCATGGGATCACAATTGTTACCCTTGATATATTTATTCCAGCTGTTTCACATTCATCAAAAAGATGTCCTGAGCTACAGAGATGTTAGTTCTTTGACCCTTGAGTGAAGTGCTTACCACTTTCTCTTGCTTTCACGCTCTTGCTACAGGATATAGACACATCTCAGGAATTTCACTGGTAGATTGAAAGTTCTTATTTGTCGAAGCTGTTATCCTAGGGTAATTTCATGGCAAAAAATACACTACATAATAAGCTTACTTTTAATAAAAGTCTTAAAAATATCTGCCATTTGCTAACTGAGGTTTTTATTTGTCTGTGGCTTATTTAACTCTTCAGTCTATTACATTATATTTAATTTTCCTTTTGACGTCTAGTGCACATGTGAGAAGTGCTAAAGTTCTGTGAAGTTGAGTAGTCAGCATCACTCTGCATTGTCTAAACTACAAATTTCGTAATTTATCTCTTGGAAGAAAGGAAATTACATCATGAAAACATTCATTATTTATTTCAAAAGAAATTGAGCTTCATTTTCATTAAACACTTGAAACATCTATGCCACTGAAGTGTGTCCCTCCCCGAAATATGTTTGACTACTTTTGTATTCAGCTCTCTCAAATAACTGTTTCCCAGTTATTTGAGATATTTGCCATGTCTCTCTGAATTACTATGGCATGTTGGGGTTGGGATAAACTGCACGGGTCAGTTAAATAATTTCATATCTGGCTGAGCAAGGGCTAACTGTAATTCTCATTTGGCATTTTAGAACTGGAATAGTAGGTAAATTAAATCTGAGGTTGGACTTTACAAGTAGAGAATGAGATTATATTGAATTTGTTGGCAAGACCTACTAATTGGAAGTAAGGAATGTATATTTCAAAAATGTTAATTCTGAATTCAGTTGAGCGATACTGTTGGAATTTTTCTGTTGCCAACTAGCTGGAGTTTCAGGTAGGAGATTCTCATAAAATCGTTTGAATTGAGAACACTGTTCTTCATTTAGAACATGTAGAAGATGGTTCTGCCAGTTACCTGGTTACTCCACGAACAGAATAGCCAGAACTTTCACTTTTTTTTGTTCTTTTTCTTAAAATAGCCAGCCTGTATTAAGGTAAACACAAAACTTCATTTGCAGGAGTCACCTCCTGTTAGCAAGGTACCGGTTCCTTATTTTTCAGTGTGATGGTGAAGTTAGAATTTGATTATCAAAGACAATGGTTTTGTTTTCAAGAACTTCATACAAAACATTCCTTTATAGTCTGTTTAAAAAATTGGTTTAATTTCTTACCTGCTCAATTTTATATTATCTATATATATTTAAAACACCAACTTCCCGGTAATCCCAAACATCATTTCTGCAAACAAACAAGGCCTGCTTATGTCTAATGTAAAAACGCAGGTATCTGAGGGAGAAAAGAATGGGAGCTTCATTTCATATTCTACTGTGTTAAAGAATTGTATCCGTGCAAAACTGAAACTGGGATATCATGCATCTGGAAATTCACCAATTTTGCTGACTTTGTGCAGTGCCATGTAAAGGAAACATGAGTTCAAGGTTCTCCTGTGTATCACATAGAATAACATTAGTTTTCTTTTTATTACACGTAGGTTCTAAGTGGTGCTGAGGTTAGTGGTGAGCAGTTGTGCTAAATGCCTTGGAATGTGTTAAAGCCTCACTGTTCTGCTGAGAAGTGGAGCTTTTAGAGTTGTGAGTGTTGCTGACCAGGGTTCTTTAGAACCAAGATACAGACTGTCACCAGTGTGTCACTTGCTGAAGTACCTGAGTGATACTAAGTGATTCCATATATAAACATTTGTGCTATTCCACTTCCTGTAGAATCCATCCTTTTTTTCCTGTTGTCAGTAGCATTGCTAGAACCAAGAATATTGTGGTCTCTATGGGATGTGTCATCTTGAGCCTGAGAAGTGTAGTAATACTTGGTGGATAGCTGTTTGTGTAGGTGGACTCTTGACAGTACTGGGGACAGGAGTTAAATTCATGCATGATGCTGTAGAGGATATAAAGTGGCATTCTTTCCAAATAAAGTGGTAACTTACTGAAGTAAGAATACATAAACAATTACTTGAGCAGTCATATGTTTTCTTAAGTTAAATACAGATTATCAGTAGCTTGTATGGACTAGAGTGCAGGTGGGTACTAGACAAGAAAACATTTGTTGAATATTTTGTGACTGAGGTGGAAAAAAACCCCTACTGTGTTCATTCTGGTGATGTCTATGCAAAGAGAGAAGGTGCTTGTTATGCTCTGAACTCTAAAGGGTGTATGAAAATGTGATTGAGTTTTATTTTATATACAAGATCATCTATTAAATCCATAGTTGAGAAACCTGCATTGCTAATTCATATCTAAATGTCACAGTCACAGCTTCAGCTATCTGTGTTGATAAAAATTGGGTGAAATACTTGTTTTCAATGCATATAAAATGGTGACCTTCTGTGGCCATCATAACTTTCTTTTAGTATTGTGGACTAGAATAAAAAAGAATCCGTAAGAAGCTGCTTTTTAATTTTAAAAGTTACTTTACCTGAAAACTTTTCTACTGATTATTTATTTGATGCCAGGTCAAGTGACATTTTATAAACTGAAAGAGAGGTGCTCTCATAATGGGTCCATTATGCCATTTCTTAGAAAACAAACAGTAAAATTTTGTACACAGAATTTAGAAACAGCACGTGCAGTACAATACTCTCACTAACTTTGTTCATTAACTTAGAGAATTGAATAAACTGAAAACAAAGCACTGCAGAAGAAAAACTGAGGTGGATCAGAAATATTTCTCAACTTCTGATTTATTTTAAAAGCTTAAATAACACACACCCCCAACCTCCCTTCCATCTTGGTACTTTAAGCTTTCACATTGCTTATACAAATTAGACTGTAAATAATTGAATTTTGCAAGTCTGTTAAAATTTTTGTGCATCTCTAATATTTTGTGCATGTGTGGTTCTGAGACTTAAACATTTTGCATTAAGCATTTCACATCAGAAGAATACTATTTCACAAGCAGTACTCATTTCCTTTCCCATTAACTATTTGTATGTTTATCACTGATTGAGAGAAGCACTCTCCAAATAAACTGCCTAGTGTTTGCAAACTGCTTTTGTTGATCACATAAAAATTAGTTAAATCTACATTGACCAGTCAGCTCAGCTAGAAAAGATTTCTCTTTTTGGTGAGACAAAAATGACCAAGTACCACCACTAGGAATTGCCAGACGTAATGTCCACTTTTTCTCTGATTATTTTTTTTTTATCAATCAGCAAATATTATTTTCCTTCTTCTAAGGAAACCTAAAACAAGGAAGTCTAAAATACACATCCATAATCACTTTTGATAATATTAAGTTGTAAATACTTACATAAGTGTATGTGTGCAAAGCATTAAGTACATTAAGCATTGGCATTACGTACAGGCCTCCTTCTGTCCATTTTTGTGGGACTTTGCAATTTTAAAATTGTGTGAAGAGGAACAAAATTATGCTTTCGGTTTTTTTAGTTTAAAAATACATGACAATCTTAACCCTTGTTTTGAAGAATTCTTTTTAGTTGATTATTTTCTTTTTTTAATCTAATCAGTACTTTCAGACTTGTTATAATCCCTCACATCAAAATGGTGAAGGAAAAAAAAAAGAGAGGACTGGCGTACATTTGCATGTATTCTTCTGGAACATGGAGTGTTTTCAGCTACTTCATGTTTTTCATGAAGTTTCTCTTCAAGTACGGACAGTATAAACACCTTTACGCTGAGTGATGCCATGCATTGCTTGAACAGCAGTGGGACTAGCTTAAAGGTAGAAGGGTTGTGTCTGTAGAGAAGATGTGGGCAAAGAATTGTGTTTTATGGGCATTTCAGATGTTCAGAGCATGGAAGTACCTGAGTTGTTAAACAATACTTTTTCAGTATAAATGCAGAGTGAAATCTTGGCTACCAGAAGCCGATTACAAAATAGTAATGCACCCGCTGGTCAAGCACTGGACAGGCTCCCTAGGGCAGCAGTCACGGCACCAAGCCTGCCAGAGTTCACGGAGCGTTTGGACAACACTCTCAGGCACATGTTGTGACTCTTGGTGTTCTGCTGTGCAGAGCCAGGAGCCGGACTTGATACTTGTGGGTCCTTTTGAACTCAGGATATCCTGTTGTATGATTCATGAATTGCTGTCTGAGCCTGTTTCAACCATGTAGCCTTTTGCCTTCTACATGGTGGCCGTTCCTTTAAGTTAAACGAGAAAGAAACCACATTTTGGACTTCTATTTCTGTACCTGTTTTTTATGGGCCTGGAATGATTTCATTTAAATGAATCTTCTCTTTCCTGTTAACAATTCCACATGTGAGTTAAAATCTGTTCTAATAGCCTGCTGCATCTTTTAGGTCATTTCAAGGATATGCAAGGATAACTACCTGAGATTTTCCGTTTTTGCTTTCCACATCAAGTTAAAAAAATTCTACTCTTGTTTTTTTTTAAGTTATGTTTTAAGTAAACCAGACAATTCTTTTATTGTTTGCGCTCAGTAAGTTTTGCAGAAGCATTTGTTTAATCAGTGTAGGAATATCTTTGAAAGACTGGTTTTTGTTAAACTAATCTAGAAAAAAAAGTAAAATATTTCCAAATAAATTTAAACCAGACAAAGCGCTTTTTAAAATGTGCACTATTTCAATTGTACAGTCAAAAGTTAACCATTTTTTTGTTCCTCAGATTGTTTTGTTATAAACCCAATCAGGGGATAGTATGTTTCTAAAAGCAAATATATTTTGAAGGAGATTGCATAGTGCACATGTAGAGTTGAATGATGCATGTGACAAGGTACTCATGAACAGGCAGTGAAGTTACTGAATGCAGTTAGGAAGAAGTGGAGTAGAGGAGCTGATACTCCCTTGAGTTGTATAGGTTAAAAAGAGGTCAGGCAGTGGAGTTCTTGGATCTACACACCTTCTTCATGTCTATGCTTCCTGTTCCCTGCAGAGTGTTTTGTTTATGCTTTATGGCTTCAAAATTCAAGGAGCTTGTCTCCTGGCTCGATTTGCTGCAGACATTTCATAAGAATAATTGGTCGTATGAGATGAAAATAAATACTTTAGAAATATTTATGAATTTTCATCCAAAACTTCATGGCAGCAAGTTCCAGACCTCTGTTCTCATTTATTCTAACCCTGAATCACGTTCCCAGTCCACATTCCTCTCTCTTCACAAAGTGTTTCATGTGCTGTGGTTTTTATCAGTGTGTGATAAGCCAATAGTGCCTGAGATCTGCTGGGTATAAAGAAAGTGATTGTGTATGATCTGTACGTGTGGTAAGGGAGCTGCAGTGGGGGAAAACTGACACACAGCAGGTGTGCAAGAAATAAGCAAAAACATTTTACTATGATAAAGATCATGAAACCGAAGGCCAGAGAATGTGAACTATTCCTAAGACCCCTGATATTTTCATAAAGTGGTCTTATGGTACACGCTTGCCATCATCTGTTCAGCCATGGAAGGTTTTGAGAAAAAAAATGTTAATTCAATGCTGCTGTCTTTGACAAGAGTTTCAAAACTTCATGCTATCGCACAAAAGTCTATAAGCCTAATTAGAGGAAGGTGTAGCTTGAAGTATTTTCTCCCAAAGCACTCAGTCTTCATGCATTGCAGCATGTTTGGGGTTGTATGTGGGTGGATTATGTTCTGCAGTTTGGTTTGAGGGGGGCAGGAGTGAGTGAGTCTGTTTCTGAGCCTGGCAAGATAGGGCTGAATTTTTGCTGCAGCCAGACATGATGCAGGATGGGCATATCCTTGCACAGGTGCAAGTAAATTCCACCAAAGCCATTTGTTCTGATAATTCTGGTGCTTTTGGGAAGAGGGAAAGGTCTGCTTTGAAAGTTGCACTGTGTCCACAGACCCTACTGAAGTTCTCTGATCCCAAAGGCCTGCCAATCCTTTCATCAGAGACTTTTCTGAAATTACCAAGACTGGGGATGTACAAGGAGGTTGTCCTGGATTTAGCAGTTAAATCTAGCATGTCTTCTACTTAATGTTATGCTACCAGAAGGTTGGTTTAGAGTTAAGGACCTCCTTGACATCTGAAGCAGATCAAGAGAGATGACTGGTGTGTTTGCAGGTCCAATTGCTGAAAATCTGCTGTAGTTTCCCTGCTAGGAGAGAGGCTGAGAGTAGGAACAGGTTGTGTGGAGCCTGCACTGAGCAGAAGCCGTCAGAAACCTCAGGTGAGTCCTCCAGCTGAGAGTGGGCCAGGCTCAATGCTGAGCCCATGGGAGCCTGCATGTTTGAACAGAGGAGACTGCCCAGGCACTGAAAGGAGAGTTTTGCATTCCAACATGCAAAATGAGGAGCTGTAGCTCCAGTGGAGAATGGTGCTCAGGTATAGTGGCATTGGGATGATCTCCTGTGCCCTCCCAGGTAAACCCTTTCTTTCATGGAGCCCCCAATGGAGCCAATACAAAATTACTGTTCTGCTTTCAGAGGTATAGAAAGAGCATGAGGCTCTGCAGGGAACAACTTGGCCCATTGCTTTTCACTTTGGTCCTTCCTAAAAACTTCAGGATGGTCCTCCTAAATTTCAGCTTATTCTAAGAACAATTACTAGGAAGACAGCCTTGAATGATGCAGATAAATAAATCCATGACTTTGATAGCCTGGTGCTACTTTAAGGCTTGTGTTTAGTGCTGCTTCTTTAAAAAAGTAAAATTTAATCCAGTTGTAGTCACCAAGCATATACACATATTATTGCCTTGGTCAGTCCAACTTCACAGTAGTTGGCACTTTTACCCTCTTAGAAAAAACTTTCTGGCTACAGGTGTTTTTCTTTTTCCATAGGGGGGTTCTCGAAGGTCACAGAAGCATGAAATCTATCCTAATTCAGCTTAGCTGCTAATCACATGGAGAGAAAGGAAAGTGTGACTGAGTATTGAGTAAATGTCAGTTGGCACCTGTTTTCACAATCTCAATTTGTTTTTCTTCTCACACCATATTACACCTCTTAATTTAATTTGTGACTGGCCTTTTCTCCTCCCAGCTGTCCAGGGCTGCAGGGCACACGTTCCAGCTGGTGTTACCAGGGGCTTTGCTCAACCCAAGGACTGAGCTGAGCAAATTACCCAAGTCCCGCAGCCACCCGGGATCTGGGTGCTCTCTTACTGCCTTATCTCACTTACAGGCTGGTAACTTGATTCCCTGGACCTGAAATGGAGTATACATATTTCAAATATCTTTGAAAAGTCTTTCCCATCCTAACTATGTTGTTTTGGGATTAAAATGGACTTTAGGTAACAGAGTGGCCTATTCACCAGCCTTGCAATAATTACGGTGCTAATGTTGATTTAAGTTTGTTTTTTTGAACAAAAAGATTCTTAATGGTATTTGCAGAAGGGTAGGCTGCCTGGCAGTTGTACTGTGAGTGTGTCACATGTACAGGCTGCATTCTCCTTCCCTCCCGTGTGAAAGCACAGAAAAAGCAGCAGGGCTGGAGAAATCCAACATCCCACCCCTGTGCCCCAGAAAAGTTTAAGGCAGTCCCAAAGTGACATTCAGAGAAGAAGCAAATTTAATTTCTTTGACCTCAGGTTATGATAGCTTAATCCTTCCTCTCCAGAACAGCTATCTTCAAAAATAAGATGCATGGCTGTCTGGCAAAATTAACAGACAGACTGAAAGATGATGAATTCGTAGGATACAGAAGCCAGTATTATCTCCAGAGCTTCTCTTTGTGGAGGATCTTGGCGTTCCAGGTCAGGAAGGAAGAAAATTGCCAGCTCTTGTTTCTTGTCCTGAGCAAATGTTTCTTGTCTTCTGTTAGCCCTGTGAATTTCTAAAAGTTGGTGTGTGCATGTCATGGTGCATATTATTAAATAGGCTATTAATTTGCTCTACAGAAGCTGATCTGTTCTCTGACTACCACTGAAACCTGTTAGCTCAGGATACTTCCATCCTGATAAGCTCATTGTCTTACAAAACTCGCTGTCACAATTGCTGTTACTGCTGTTACCAAGTTGTCCTGTTTTAATTTGGGAAAAGTCCTGTATAGTATAAAACATAGCACTAAACATAGGGCTTTAAAGTAGCACCTGTACAGTAGTACATTCTCTATGCTAAATGATACTGCTCCTTTTTCTCCCAAAAGAGCTGTTCCAAAGGGTGAATATGATAGCAGTTGTCTTTAAATAAGTGGTTAGATTGAAAACATATTTCTGAAAATAGGTCCTAAACTAAGAAGCTGCATGAAGGTTGTTTGGTTGTTTTTGTTTGTGGTTTGGTTTGTGTTATTGTTGTTTGTTTTAGTTTGGTTGGGAGTTTTTTGGTTTGGTTTTTTGGAGTGGTTTGTTTTGGCTTTTTTTGGGGGGCGGGGGGAATATTTGTGACTTCATGGGGAAAAAAACAACAAAAATTTAATTTAACAGAGTTTTGGTCAGCACAGGCTGTGGTTGCAGATGGTGTTGGCAGAGCAGGCATCAGATACATGATCTTGTAGGTGGAAAGGGCAAAGACCTGGATGGAAGTGGTTGTCAGCCCTGCCAGCTCACAGGGGCTATGTAAGGAAGCTCTAGAAACTCTTTCTTATTTTCCCCAACCCCAAAACGATTGCGTTGTTTGTATTAATATCTTACTTAGTTTCAGCAGAGGATTCTCTCTTTCCCTTCTCTATTACTTTCTTCCCTCTGTGCATTTGTAAAAGCTCCTGGTGGGCAAAGGATCTGACATCTATTGAAATGTTACCCCCGTTCTGCATGTATTTCATGGATGTGGGATGGATATTTGAGAAGAAACAATCTTTCAGTCTTCAGGTTTTGATTTTTAGTAAGTCTCTGCTTGCACATGATGACTAAAGAGGAATTTTTAGAAAAGTCACTCTTGTCACAGCCGGTGACTGCTTGAAGCTTGAAACTTAACACGTGTCAAGGCTATCATCATATAGGTTATTGCAGCTTGCTTTTCCCCCAAGCCTTGGCAAGTGCAATCTTGCTTCTCCAGAGCACTGTCACAAAGACCATATTTTTAACTTGGGCTATTATCACTTTCTGCTTTTCCTGCTGTAGATGTGGTGCTTAGGGACATGATTTAGTGATGGACTTGGTTAGTGACTGGACTCGATGATCTTAAAGATCTTTTTCAACCTAAATGATTCTATGATTCTCTGAAAACTATCTGAAGCCTCTGCTGCTGGAAGGAGGTGGCCTGAGCCCTCCCTGGTTATTCTTGTCCTGTTCTCTGCCTGATGAGCAGTATGGAGGACTCCAGTCATGTAGCGCCTGCACTGTTTCACTGCTTCAACCATCTGTGTCCACGTGGATATTTTGGCATGGCTGAGAATTAAAATTGGTGTTTAAGGTCTTTTAATGGCAGCTCTTAATAACTGATAGGTGCTGTTTGTTCAAGCTGCCTTTGTAGCCTGTCTCTTACTGTTCAGGTTTTGTAAAAATGCAATTTTAGGTTAGACATGCTTCATTACCAAATGTGCTCATTAAAAGAAACTTTGCTTCCTCAGGTTTTTATGGCTGACTACCTTAACTTAAACACAGGTGCAGGTTTCCCTGAAAGAACGTCTTTTCCAAAGGAATTGTGACTTTGCTTTTGGCTGCTGACTCCTGTAACAGTATCATGGTGTGTAACCAAGGTAGGAAATACATGCCTATAATTGTTGCCTGTCTTGTATTTCCCCTTCTACTGGCAAGCTCTCAGACAAAAGAAATGTTTAGAGAAGAACATTTGGCAATGTTCTCTGCCAAATCAGAGTTCAAGAAGCTGGTAATATTTGTGTGCCTTCAGACAGAAACCTGTTCTGTCCCTATTCAGCTGAAAGTCCAATTAACAACTTTAACTGCACTGATTTTAAAAGTTAATATTTTATATAAAGAACTTCTGAAGTAATAGTTAAACTGATGGGTATCTAGCATTTACTGAAAGGTGACCAAGGCTTTGCATATGCATACCTAATCTAAGGGCACTGAAATATAACAGTACTACTTTTCACGTTTGAAATGTGCAGATATTGTACATATCCCAAACTGCAAGCTAGCAATTGCCTTAGAAATCATACATGCCTCATTTTATAGATGAAATGCTTGATATTGCAAAGATTTTCCTGGCTGTCTAACTTGATGCTTTCAATCTCTTTCATAACATCACCTTTCCTCTCGTGCAACCCCAAACTCCGCAGAGTTAAGGGAAATGAGAAGAAAGTGATGGTTATACAAAATTTTGCAAGAAATGCACACTGTCACCATATATTCTAGATCATGACTTTTCTCTTCCTTCTCACTGGTTTTTCTAAGGCTCTGCTGGGCTTTGGGTGCATTGCCACCAGTGTCCCAGCCTGTGCTGTACCCTCTGTGCCCTGGTAGGTCTCCTGTTTCACACATGTGCCACAGTCACAGGGTGAGACAGAACTGCCAGGGGTGACCTGGGCTCTGGAGCCTTTGACCCCCGCCATGGATGGGCTGACGGGCAGCACAGCTCTGCATAGGCAGCACTTTGAAATGGGAGTGGGGCAGCAGTTCCCTCAGCAAAAGTTAGTGAGGGGAAAACTGTTCCCAGGCCCAGAGATGTTTCTGTGATCCATTCCCAAAGCCTCTGTGAATACGAGTTGTGCTGTGTTTACTTCTGAGGACTCATGGAAAACTGGCAGAAATTCTTCTCCATCCCCTCCCTGCGGCCTATGATGCTCTTCTATCAGCAAGATGAGGGACTCTTTCTGTCGCGCTATTTTTTTTAAGTGTCTGTGTGACATAATCTAAGTTCAAGGGGAGAAGTTTTATTGTCTGTTTGCAAGGCTTAGCATGATGGTGGTGCCCCCCAACAATTTCCCTCACAGAGGGATGGCTGAAGGGCTTTCTGGCTGTGCAGAAAAGAAGTATGCTGCTGCTTTTTTCTTTTCTTATATTTACCAAGAAGGAGGGGTGATAGCAGCAACCATAACAAACTTGAGCAGAGGGCAATTCCCAATGAGCTGATGACTGACTGGTTTTAATGACCCTCAGCTTTTCTTTGGGTCATTAACTCTCCTAGGTAGTTATTAATCCCCAGGAAACATCCCGGGTCTCAATGTTCAGTGCTTAAAGACAAGACAGTCTCTTGCAGATATTTTTCCTGCAAAGCATCCAAAACACACATTCAACTAAATCTTTTTTTTTTTTTGCTTTCCAGATGTTCCAGTGCTTTTCAACCTTCTGGAGGAATCTTCTCTTATCTTAGTGATTCATTTTAGTCTTATGTTGAGTTGGCATGCAGTTAGTGTAAGTCTGCAGATTGAAGGTTTCCACACCCTTTGGTCTTGGGGCCTTCACTTTCACTTCATTAAGTGAACTGCAAATATCTGTGCACAACATAATGTTTGTTGTGCTTTGGAATATACAATTTGTTGGCCTAATTCTTGCTTTCTGTCCTTTACGGTCACTATGCTGTGCTGATGCCCAGAACAACAGCCACTTGCGGAGGATGAAGAGACTGATGCTCTTACAGGCACAAAGCCATCTTCTGAAAGTAGCTATTAATCAAGTACTTTCAGAGCCAGAGGATGAGGGCCTCTGTGCTTCAGCAGCCACAGCATGGCTAAAATGGATGGTGACTCAAAGAACCAGAAATACTTTTATTTTGCTCTTCTGTGCTCATATTTCTTTTAAAATAGGACTGTCTAAAGTATTAGGAAGGTTCTTTGATAAAATTTGCATGATTATGAAAAAGCATCTGCTGCAAGGCACAGCTGAGCCTTGGAGAAAACAGCCCATTTCAGCTGCTGTCGTGGTAGGTGCGGCCATGCAGTGATGCACCAAAAGCCTGACTTAGCCTGTGTCTAAAGTATGGTGGTGGGAAATCCTGACACTGAGCACATTTCTCTGCTGAGGAGCCTCATTTCCAGGTGCTGTTTGTGGACAAGCTCTTCCGTTAGCATGAACTGGTTTGAAATCTATAACATCTGAAATGAGATGGTTTATTGCTACCTGATTAGACCTCTGCAGAGACTGATCTCTGGGTTTTACACACAGCTTGCAAGAGGGAGTTCTTTCCTCCAAATCAAGGACTTCTTGACATGTTTCTGGGGTGCAAAATACCAAAGTGTGTCAAGTATTGTTTGTGTTACAGTAATCCCTCCAGAGAGCAGAAGTACAGCTGCCACGCCTGTATAAGTTCTGAGTAAAAGTGTTCTCTGTGATACACCTCTGTCTCTTGGCTTGTCTCTGTCCACATGCAGGACCTTGGAAAGGCAGCGTGGCAAAACTTTCCCAAAATGCACAGAAATGCTGTGGGAGAAGAGTAGAGCTGAGGAGTGAAAAATCATCACAGACTTGTGTTTCCTCCAGTTCAGTAGTGATCACGGACTTTGCCGTGGTAAATCTCCCATTTCCTTCACTGAGTAAGGTGTGGCAGGTGGGAGTAGGCCCTGTGGAAGAAGTAACTCCTTCCCCTTTATTTGTGGGAAATTTTTTTAATTTTCTCTGCAAACCAGGGCTGAATTGCTTTGTAGTGTATGCATGTTATAGCTGTTCAAATAAACTTTTTGTGTGTTCAGACACCAGTTAATTTTTTATTACTCCAGGTTCTTCCCGGAAGCAAAATTTAAACCTTTCCCATAAAGAGCTCCTCTGTGCTCACTTTGTGAGGAAGGCGAATCACACCTCCAGGAAAGAAAGAAAAGGTTTCCATTGCACCTACTTCCACTTTAAAAGTTCTGCCTATAAAATAGGCCCATGATCAGTTTCTCAGCCGAAAACGTAATAAATGAAAGGCCAGATGCAAAATAATTCTACTTACCAAGAGCAACTTTAAAAAATTATATTATTTTCAGTTGAAAGGCTCAACTTGAGAATTTCTAGAGATGAGGGGCTTTTTTCCTTTTCTTTTGATGTTGTGCCTATAATAAGACTGTAGCTGCCAGTTTAAAATTGAGTTCTTTTTCATTATTTATTCTGCAGGCACACAGGTCCCAGTCCTGCTGCCGGAGTCTGGCTGGAAACAGCACAAATATGAAGCAAGATTGCCACCTCCTGGTTGGAAACTGAGCTAAACTGGATGCACAGCGATAAGGGATATTTTCATTTAAACAGATTTTAGATGACAATATGAATGCCTGCTTTTCTGACTCTGTGCCAGCTGACTGCATGGCCAGTGAGGTCCCCCATGGTGCTGAGTCTGTGATACCAGGGGAGAGGAGTATCACACAGGGAAGCCACTACCATCACTGCGAGGGTGTTTATAACTTTAAGTCATCTCTGTGGCCCCTTTCAAGCCCTAGAATCCAGGGGGGCACACATAATAAAAAAATCAAAGGTATTAAATAATTATAGCTGTGGGAAACGCAACCAATTAGAGCTATCTTTGCTGCCTTAAAAAGGGAAAAACAACTGTAGTATCTGCTTGTTCCTGTGGGGATAAGAAAGAGGAAATATTTCATATTTGATCTCTTTAAACTATCTCTTGGAAAAATGTGGATGTTTGTAACACTTTTTTTTTCCAGAATTTCTTGTAATCCTTCAACTTAAGCCTATAAATGAAGCTAGCAAATGTTGTTTTAAGCACTGTGATAATATCTCTATTCAGTGCATGACTGTATGGGTAAACACTTGCAGTCCTATTCAGCTCCAAACCAAGGGTGACTTCCTTGAAAATTAGTATCAGAACTGAACCAGTTTGCCAGTGGAGCAAACAATTTTACATTTACCTTGCTACTGCAGATACTGGTTTTAAAGACATATATTTAACAATTGGCATAAGTCAGGCTGAAGAAAGAGGTGCTACAGACCTTATGACACAGTGTTCTATAAACAAACTACATCCCTAATGATTTTAAGGGGATTATTTTTCAAAACTGCCTGGCTGAGAGCACTGTGGGTGGAGAGCCCTGCTGCAGCTCCCCTGTCTTGGCAGGTGCCTTTGCCTTGGCCGTGTGCATGGGTGACAGTGGCCAGTCCTCTTCCCAGCTGTCAAATTATGCTTGTGCTGATTCTTGGCTACTGGTTCTTTCTGACTGATCTGTCCCTTGGGGCACTAAAAACAGAGAAAAGGAGCACGTTTGGCTCTTTGCACAGTTTGCAATAAAACATAATTTAGTCCTCTTGCTCTGCTGTCTTGAAGGGCCACACTCACTGTCAGCTCTTTTCTGCCATCCAAATGCCACCTGAAGTGGCACTTTTGTTATACCATGATAATTAAAAATTATTTGTGAAGTTGCTTCCCTGACCTTTTTTCAGCTGTAAGGGAAGAGCAGACAGACTGTGTGGAAGTTGTACAGACATAGATCCAAACTAAGGATACATCCACTTATCCGAAGTGTGTGAGAAGTGGGTAAAAGCTCTATCACCCAAACAAAACTAGGTAAATTCCTTTCACTAACCTCTGAATACGTTAGTGCATTTTATTTAATTTTTACCTCATGCATTTAGTTTGCACAAGTACAAATAATTTTTTGTGGCTGTAGGTTACAATAGAACTCATATCTACTACACACAGCCTACTGAAATTCTCTTACATTGTTAACGGGCGATAGGGAAAAGTGACAGAAGAAAATCTACTCATGAAAGAAAACTTTTCAGTGTGTATTTTGTTAATGGAGTCCAGAAAACCAAGGTAGAAATAGTGCTGAGGGTGCTGATTACTTATTATTACTACTTATTATTGCTTATTGATGGAACAGAAAAAAAGAAAATTCCTAGGCTTTTAAAAACTGGACCTTTCCAGTACTCAGAGGTGACTCTAGTTTTGTCCAGCATTGTGACTGAAAACTGAAATAGTCTTCTGCAGTGCACATAATGTGGAAGATCCCTGGTAATGTGCTGTCTGAAAGTACCCTCGGTGTTGAGGAGTTGGGCATAGTACTCTAAAATGTGTTTAAACTGATGCACTTTGTTAATGCTCCTGGGTAGTTTGTGTGACAGGGACATCAGCTCACACCGTGGCTGCAAGGTTTCAGCTGCAGGGTTAACCTCCCGCTCACTGGAGTACAGCTGGTTGTGTGCAGCTACAGCGGGACAAAGCTCACATGCACTGTTTCCTTCCCCAGGCTGGGTAAATAGCTGAAGGGTAGATATGTCTGCTTTTATTTATCTGCTGGGAGTTGGACTGAACTGACTGACTCACTTAGGGGAGGTCATTACTAGCACTTTGCAGCTGTCTCAGTCACATTGCTGAAAGGAAGACTTTAGACTCTCAGCCATGAAGCACTTGCAAAGTAATGCATTAACTCCTATTAATTCAGTGCTTGTTCTTCCTTTTTCAGGATTTGCTTGATGAAGCAGCAAAATGAAAGTGTATGCCTGGAAACAGACCTATAGCACTAAGCATTGCTGCTGAAAATTTGAGCAGAGCTGCCAACTAATTAACACATCCAAGCAGCTTAGCTTTCCTGCTGAGTTACAGCTGCCGAGGGACTATTGAAGGAGCTGGTTGTGAGCACAGTAGTGCTCTGTGCCTTTTTCTGAACTTCTGATATGTGAGCAAGTGACAAACTGGAAGAAGAAAAACATTCAAATAAATACTTTTAAAGGGCCTCAGGAATTACTCAGAAGCACACATTCCTGTGAACAGTAACATATTTTTTTTAAAAAAAAAAAGCCCTGCATGGAAACACTAGAAATTTGCTTAATGCAGAAGGGTTGTTTTAGCAGGGATTTTTATCCCTCATATTTATGATTCTGACAGCTTCTAAGAGTCAGAGTTATCCCATCTCCTATTTCATCACCTGAGATCCCGATTTTCAGAAGCAGTCAAACCGGTAAGTGCATTTGAAAACATAATTCTAAAGGGCTCCTGGTTATTTAGAAACCTGCAGCATGATTTACTCTCTGAGTGAGGCTGGAATTTGTCCTGTGGGAAGTCTGGAACTTCCGCATGTGAATGGGCCTTTCTCTTATGTGACGCACCAATTAGACATGAATTGTGGCTTTCATAAGCCCTTGCAAGAGCTTGTGTACCTCTCCCCTGGGTACCTGTCAGATCTACCCTGGCATCCTGGCTTCTCCTTTCCAGGTCTCACCTACAGCAGCGTCTGCCATTAGCTCTGTTTCACAGCTAGACCACAGACCACTTAAAAACTGTTGCTCATGCGTGTAGACCCTTTCTCCTGTGGAATTGGAAAGGAGCTTTATAGCAGAACCTGTCCATGACCTTTACAGCAAAGACTCCCAAGGGGAGTGGGCACTGTCCTTTCATGGGCAACCACTGGGTCTTCGCTTTGACAGTGCAGTGTCACAGCTATTTCTTATTTTGGCTTTACTCTGCTTTTCCTCTCCATGGAACAAGTGCTGGGCACAGACCACGGCAGGTCCCAGCTGCACCCACCGTGTCCATAGCCTGTGGAGAGACAAGGTGCAGGGGTCTCCAGGAAAAGTAATCCACCAAGAGTGCTGGAGAAACAACCCAGGCATACAGCAGGGGCTGCTGCTTTCCTTTGCTATCACAGCAAAATCAGCTTTTGCTTTCCACCTTCCTCTTTGTAATCTGCCTTGTGAATTGTTGACTTACTGACCAAACCAGTGTTAGAAATCAGCCCAGGTTTGGGGGGATTTTACTGCTTCTTCAGTCTCTGCATGGTTTTGTAAGAAAGCCTCGGGTTTCTACCATCCCTGATAATGTATAGTCCTCAGCAGAACGCACTGGGCATTGTGTGTCATGTTATTAGCTCTTCAGTTTAAGAAAACTCAGATTCTAACTTTAATTCCCCTCATTTTCACATTGTTTTCTCAATAAAGATCAGTGAACCTACTACATGGGCTATTAGTTTAAGTTTAAGAATCCATAACTAAATAAAGACAAACAAAATAAGTGCTGCTGTTATTGTTATTGTTATTGTTATTGTTATTATTATTATTATTATTGTTGTTGTTGTTGTTGTTGTTGTTGTTGTTGTTGTTGTTATTATTCAGGCTCCTTAATGGAACATTTAGAAATGTCAAATTTCAGACACAAATGAGTTGTTTCTTTCTCCCCCCATGCTAGATCTTTCAGTCTGTGTGGTTATATTTATAACCCTAACCCTATCCAGAATATTATAAATATAAAGTAATATATTAGATGCTGCATTTTTCGACATTAATTTCTCTTTGAAAAATTGTTTTGCTGCTTAACAGGTCAAAACATTAAGTTAAACCCAGAAAAGTGCTTAAAGAAGGCTTTAAAACATAACAGTGCTTTTCAGACAGACAGCTGCAACAACTAGAGGAGAAAATGCCGATGAACTTTAAATTCATTAGCATAGGACTGATGGACTTGTAGTGCCACCTAGTGAACAAAGAAGAATTAGACACTTTATACAATCTACTAAATGAATTTGGTTTCTTCAACTATATAATAAAGTGTGAAAGAGCAGGTTTTAGGCTAAATATATTTTCCTTGGTTTTCAAGCCTGGAATGCTTGGACATTAAATAACAGACTGTATCTAGGGTACTGTGTAAAAGCTTGTCTATTTGGCAAAGTACTGCCGCAAGGTGATATGTCATGTCACATCATGGACCTTTTTTTCCTATATGTAATTACCCATAAAGCCTATGCAAGTTATTTTTTGTGACGTCTTTGAAAAGTTTCTGATTCTGTGTCTGTATAAACTTGTTTTATGCTTAATCCTGATCTCAGGGGTAGCATGGTGTGTTTAATGGTGTTCCTGAGCAACATTGTCACTGGTGGAGTTTAAGGATATGACAACAGGAAATCAAGATCAGATGGTCTTTTTTTCTGCTTATTTGGTTGGGTTTTTTATGTGTGGGTTTGTTCGTGTTTTGTGGGTTTTTTAATAAAAAGGAATTCTCAGATCTCAGATTTTGATTTGTGATATTAATCCGTATCTGGTATCCATCATCTCCATGGTGACCTGGGGGGCTGGTTTCTGCCTGATAGTATGACTTTGCACAGAGATATGTGCTCTAAATGTTAGGTCTTACACACACAGAGAAGATACATATACGATACTCAGTGTTTTGTCTTTCTTATATATCACAACTTGGGTGAATGCAAGCAGGTTTTTGAAGGTATTTGCTTTAAAATGTGCACACAAAAAAAAAGTAGCAATTCAAGTAACATGGAAAGAAAAAAAATTGCCTCTCTGTATTTGGCAAAAGTGGTTTTTGTACCATTTTTTAATTTATTTATTTAAGCCATCTGACACATACATTTGAGATTGAAATAGTTACCGTAAACAAGAATACTTACCATCAATGACACATTGATGTGTCACAATGTATGCTACCTGCTTTGAAGCAGTTGTCTTTTGCAAGGAGAGAGACTCAAAGAAAAAAATTTTTTTTTGTAGTTTTAATCCATTTGTTTGAATTATTTAGGAAAAAAGTCTTTATTTCTTTCCTGCAGTTTTTGTCAATTTTGGTAGTAAATTCTGTTGTTTTCCTTCTTATACTATTGTCCATATGCTAGGAATTCTCTGACTGTAGTTGAGTGCATGTAAAAGTCCCCTTGTGGCTGGGCATGTGACGACTGGACCCTGTTGTTGCATAGCTCTGATTTAGTTTTATATTATTATTGGGAGTTTTTTCCCCTCACCTGCTCAGAATCAATCCCTTTGGTTAGTTTTACTAGGATTTTAAGGTTTGTGGTTGCTCTGCTTGGCAGTTCTTTTTCAGCCAGAAGTAATGTAGCACTATCCCAAGTGCCTCAAAAGCACTTCCAGGTTGGATGAACCTCTTTTTGAGTGAGGACATGGTGAACTGTTGAAGAAAGGAAATGCAATTAGGGAAACATCAGCCCAAGCACTGAGATACGAGTCTTCAGGAAAACCAACCAACAACGGATACACAGTCTATTACTGACCTCCAAGGTCAAAAAGTGGCACATTTAAGAGAAAAATGCTTTGGTGACTAATGGAACCCTTGCAGTAACATCCTTTCCCAGCCCAGAATAGTAGTCATTTCAGCTTCATCAGAAAACTGCCTCTGGATTGTATCACAGCCCTAATAACTAACCCTTTCAAAGAAGAAACAAATTCTAAAGCATTCAAAGGGTCTCTAATCTTTATCTTGTGGGTGAAAGTGTGTGCACTCTGGGCATGCTGTGGATACGGATGCAATAAGTGTGCTGGCAGGTATTTTTTTCCAAGGAGGCCATTCTGCTTAATGCACTGGATCTTACTCATATGTGCTAAATTTCAGATATAAAACAAAAAGTGGAAATTTAGAGATCAAGTGGCTTGTTGTTACCTTAATAATAACTCCCTTTTGGCTAATGTATATTTGTTTTGATATTGGAGTCTTTCATCTTACATGATATAATCATAACACTGATTAGTCTCACCTACTAATATATTTTATGAGAGTGCTCACTGTATAATCTGTCCTTTTCAATGTGTGCATGTTTAGGGTGTAATGGGAAGACAGTGGGTTCAAAGTCTTAAGATTTAGCCAAGCTCCACGCAGCAGCTCAGTCACTCCCCCAGCAGCAGGGTCAGGGAGGGAATTGGAAGGGAAAAGCTGGAAAATTGGTGGGTTGAGATAAAGACAGTTTAACAAGAAAAGCCAAAACTGTGCGCACAAGCAAAGAAAAACAAAGAATTAATTCACTGCTTCTCATGGGCAAACAGGTGTTCAGCCATCTCCAGGAGAGCAGGGCCCCACTGTGTGTAACAGTGACTTGGGAAGACAATGTCATCACTCCAAACCCTTCTTCCTCCTTCTTCCCTCCCACTTTATATACTGAGCATGATGCCATATGGTCTGGAATATCCCTTTGGTCAGTTTGGGTCACCTGTTCTGCCTGTGTCTCCTCCCAACCTCCCATACACCTCTAATTCCCTTGCCAGTGTGGCAGTACGAAAAGCAGAAAACGCCTTGGCTCTGTGTAAGCACTGCTCAACAATAAGGAAAACATCTCTGTATTATCAACCCTGTGTTCAGCAAAAATCCAAAGCACAGCCCCACACCAGACACTGTGAAGAAAATTAATTCTACCTCAGCTGAAACCAGCATAAATGCTTCGCTAGAATCTGAGGTTCTTGTCCCCAGACAAGGGCAGGAAAAAAAAACCAAAGTAGCAAATGATGAAAATAACAGTCTGGGGAAAGGTTTTGACATCCAGTGTTTATAGGCACAGCACAGAACAGGCAGCTCCAATGGGGTGGAGACAGGCGAGGGAGCACACAGCTCAGACACTCAGAGAGGGCACATTTGTTTGGCTGCAGGGTCAGAAAAAAGACATTTATTTGCCCTTTGGTCAGTTGAACCAATGGCTCACCAGGTGTTGTGTCAATGACAATTTCCCAGAGCTGGGGATAGAATCTTGTGTTACATCCCTGTCTTAAACACCCCTTGTATACCCTCTTCCTAATCTAAGAAAAGTAGTGTTTGAGCAACTTCTCACCATGGCTGCATGGAGAAGACATTGCTTGGTAAGTACCAGCCCCTTCATGATTCCACTATAGTAGAGTCGCTTTTTTCTTCCCTGTCTTGCTAGTCTGGGTCCATCTTGAAGGAACAGGTTCACTCGCTGTGACTGCAGCTTGGCTTTTAACATTGGCCTGCAAAAAGTCCACTTCACTCCAATATAAATAAATCAATCAATAAATAAAGTTAACTTAATATGGTTGAAGTGCTCTACTGTGTTTTGCCAGTTGTGCTATTTTTGGTGCTATCAGCAGCTTCAGAGGCACTTTAGCTTTCTGAGCACTCTCACCTTCTATTTGGTTAGCTGCGTGTGGGCTGTCTTTTTGGAAGACAGAGGAAAAAGACCATCAATAAGCTTTCAAGGCCATTTAATTTTTATCCTTTCCAGCTGAGATAGCTATCTTTGGTCTTAAATGACTGTAGTCAGATGGTGATGAGAGACTGAAGTAATTCTTTGCTATGAAAAATGTACTGAGGGTCATGTATGTTCATCACTGGTATCATGCTGCTGTAGGCAGCTTGCTTCAGTGGGTCTTCAGAGGGTCAAAATCAGAAGCCTAGATTTTTATATGCAATGCAGATGGATATAGATATCGACTATGTATAACTGCAAACAATCACTTGGGCTGATGTGACTCCAGGGAAAATTCATCTTACTTCCTTAGCTTTGATTTCTATGCCAGCTAGAGCCAAAATTTCTGTGTGACTTTCTTGTTTATATGCAGTCTGTGTTTCTATTCTGAGTGAAGGTACAGAATTACTTTTTTTGTAGTGGTGTATTTACTTGTTTAACTCTGCTGAAGCTGGTGCTAATGGTGGAAGGATTTATAGTTTAGACTGACTTTCCTGAGCTGCTCTTATCAAGCAATGCTTACTCTTTGGCATCAAGTGTTTTCATACTTACAAAAGTAAGTGCTTTTGTAACAATTCTCAGTTACCCTTGCTGAGAGACTCTCAAGAGATATTTCTACTGGACCAGGATTTTCAGAGAGATGCTGGGAACTTCAGCCACTAGCTGGCTGGCTGATGCTGTATCCCTGTGGTTGTGATGTCTGTGCACGCCTGTACCAGCTGATGATTGAAAGATAGCTCCTTTTCCACTGCTAGGTGGCATTGTATGTTAGGGTAGAAAATTCTGCAAGACTCTATGCTCAGTTTTATCAACATATCCTTTCATTTTGTTCTAGCAGCTGTTTTTGTTGTTATTTGTTTCCAACTGGAACATGTTTTTTTATTCTGATGCAAAATACCTATTCAGTTATAGATGTGTTATTACTATGGTTCCTAATATGGGGAAACCATATCTCAGAGGCTTTATTTATAATCACTACTTTCTAAAGGTAATTAGCAGCCTTGGGGTAAAACTTGGCTATCTAATGATGTACTAATGGGCAGAGTTGTACCTTTGGAAAGCTTTCAGTCTGTTGCAGAATCATTCAAAAAAGATGACTTGGGTACTAGTAGTACTTTGGTACTACTAGTACCTAGTACTACTAGGTACTTTGAAGTACCTTCAAATTAGAGTCATCCATTCACACACCTCCTAAGCTCTCACAGGCTAATATAAAAATGCATCTAGTTCCAATGTAATCTTGCCTCATTGAGGGCTGGCATGCGGAGAGAAAGGAAAAGTTACACAAGGAGCAAAGAAGAAAATTTATGGCTTCAACTGACAGAGGCTTGGCACAGTAGGCTGACTTCAAAGTGTACTAATACTCTGCAGAGATCAGTAAACATGATTAATATATAGTCTCTGGGATATTATTTTCTCTGTGTGTGAAGTTACATAAAAATAAATACAACTTTTATATTTAATGTCTAATGTATTCCATCTGAGGGAGTGTGTATCAATGTGTTCCTATTAAGGGACAGATTAGGGACAAAATGCTTAGTAGTAACTTAGTTTGCAAATAGTACAATAGCACAGTTCTAATGAGAAAATAATTAGCATATGAGGTTAAATTTCCCATATCAATATGTTTAGAGAAGCAGCAACATGCTTCTCCGGATTTTTTCCTCTGTGCCACACCTATTGGTCTCCTTTAGCAGCAGCCGGGGGAACCATGTAGCTCTGACACTAATTTCTATTCTGTGGTGGGTCTGCTTATGTGGTCTGTGCTACTCATGCCAGTGTGGCTTTACTGGAAATTCCTTCCCAGAAGCCACTCTTCCTTTGTGCATCTTAACTTAGCTTAATGGGTAATACGTCTTCTCATCAGCAGATGCTATGAGCTTAAAGCAGTGCGCTGGTGGGTCTTGTGTCTCATTTGGTAATCATGCTCTAATTCAGGTGTCCTGAGTAATTTCTTCACCTCCTTTTGCTTTCTTTAAATGTCAACATTTCTGGGATTTGTGAATTTGTATTTTGTATACTTTGAAGAGTCTCCTTTGGCTATCTGTATGGTAGTTAAATTCCAGTCCTTTTTCTGTCTATCTAAGGGTATCTGTGCTGTTTGGTTCTCACTGGTCTTTCAGCTGGTACAGCTGCCTGTAAATAGCCATGTAATTTTCCTACAGTTCTCTTATTTCCTTTTATAATGGGGGGGGATGGGGGGGTGGGGAAGGGGGAAGGTATGTTTAATATTTTTTCTTTCTTCCTGCATTTCTCCTTGAAATTATTTGTACCAAAGCTATATGCTGGTTAATTGTAAAGTTTCCCTGTTTCTCCTTTTCTCTGCAGATACTAAACAGTTGGTAGCCAGCTGCAGCTAAAAGAAGAATTTTGAGGGTGTTTGTGATTTTCTGCTGGCATTGGGGCCAGCTCTGCCTACAGCCCCACTTGGGTTTGCTAGGCTTTGTGCAGCGTGTACGTGCTCTCTCTGCTCTTACTGCTGTAATTCCTGTGAGCCTGGAGAACACAACTTTTCCTACTGTTATATAACTACTTTGACCAACTTGTGTTAGCTGTGCTTTCATCCATAGGCACTACCTATTATTTAAGGGACTGTTATTTAAAACAAAGCATTTTGAGTTGTAAGTCTACTGCCATGGGTCCAAGAGAAGTCAAGCAGGTGGATTTTATGATGGCTTCAGTTCGTTCTTCACCTGTACTCTGCTCTGTCAGGCCAGTTGGTCAGGGCGGCAAGGCTGGGATTTGGCCCTTTGTTGTAGGATCCTGCCACTGCAGAAGAGGTATCACTCTCTGAACTTCACTTGTCCACTTAGAGACAACCCATGGGTATCCTGGATGTTGGAGCTCTCCTGTTCTGGCTTTCATGCTAACATTGCCAAGGGAAGTCACCCAGGGCTGTGTTTCTGGAGGAAGACCCTTGTTCATCAGGCTGAAGAGTGGGATTGCTGTGGAGCATGGCTTTCTTGCAAGATGGAGAGAAATGACTTAGGGTGTTTCCAGTGCTGTGGAGTTACCAGTAGTTGTGAGGATTTAAGGTATGCCTGTGAGGTGTTATGTGTTATGTTAGGATTTTTATTTCTGATCTATGACATGAAGCAAGAATAATAAAAACAGTAAACATTTGCAAGGATTTGGGTTTGCTACTGTTGATTTCATTTTAAGTCAATTACTGAAATTTGTAACTACAAATTTTAAATGTATTTTTATTGTCCACATGGATCAGAAAAATAAAACCCTACTATACCGTGCTGACACTGGAAATCTGTATAAGATCCATTCAGTCTGCTGAAATCTTATAACAGTTGGGAGCTTTACTCAATAGCAAAAGACAATTAACCCAGAACCTTCTATATGCAACCTTTCCAGCGGGGTTGCCTTGCTTTTGCAAACAGCCATGTGCATCAGGCTTTGACTAAATATACTGTGTAACCGGCATGTGGAGAAAATGAATATATGAGGTTTCTACTGGGGGACGGTAAACCCTGGGATGGACATATTTGTCCTGTTCATATTCCATCAAAACCAAAACAATTAGGCATATAGTATTTGTGCAATGAATACCCGCTTTTCAATGGACTGGCTGCTTGTTCAATGGAATTCTTCTCTTGAGGATGAAATTAAAAGGCTTGGGGCGCTATTGGATGGTAAGAGATCAGACAGTGAAGTTTTCCACGATCTGCAGGAGTTTTTAAAATTGAAATCTATTCCCCTTTGTCATCTGCTATACTAATCTTGATTTGAAAAGCCTTTAATGGTCCCAGGTTGCAAAGAGTTAAGTAAATATTCAGATGTTTCAATTAAGGATTTCCCCCTCTGGATTTTATAGTACTATATCAAAGAGAAATATCACAATGAACTAAATATTTTGGAAGATATTTCTCCTCTGGGAGAGAGACATTTACAGAAATTCCGAACATTAAAATGTCAAATGTTACTCATGCTCTCTGAGGCTTTTTTCCCCCTTTTTGAAGTATATTTACTTCCACTTGGTAGCTGAGGGTGTCACTGCTTGTTATTTGATATGTGGAACTGGGGCACACAAAAGGATGACTAATCCCATTTACTGGAATTTTACAGTTTTCATCAAGGCCACAGTTTCCATTTCAAGCTTTATAGTAAAAGCAAAACACCAACTGGCAAACTGACTTCTGTTATTGTTGTAGTAAATTAATATGGATTACTATTACAGTAAAATGGTTCTTTTTGAAGGTTGCTTCTTGAATTGAAATGAAATTTCATTTAATATTGAATAACATTTAAATATTTTCTCTGGGGCACTTTATAGTAACCACATACTCAGTACAGAAGGCTCCCTGTCCTTCACTGAGCAATACCAGCCAGCATATTGTTTCCCTTTGTAAATATACATGGTCTCTCTTTCTGTGTCTCAGTCTCCCTCTCTCCTTCACTCTTTAATTTCATGGTTTCAAGATCAATGGTTTACATCTAGTCTGAAATAAATTTCTGGTTTTAGCTATGTGACTCACATAGTTATCAGTGAAAAATGCATGCATCCCTTGTGTCTTGAATATTTTTTGCTTAACATTCAGCAGATCTTGAGAAAAAAAGAAAATCTCATAGTCACTGTCTTAAACTGTTCCTTGCAAAAACCTTTCCTTCTTCCAGTTTCTCTAATGCTTCTACTGCAGTGGTGTTTCTAGAGCATCAGTGAGGACAGCTAGTGCAAGGCTTCAAAAAATGGTCTGAGCTTATTGTGATAAATCTGACTCCCCTTTATTAAAAAAAAAAAAAAAAAAAAAAAGAAATCAAATTTCTAAATAGTCATCAGTTTGTATTCCAGCACTAAGCCCCTTTCACTTATATCACTGTGCTGGTCTCTCCTCAGTAATCTCAGATCATATCTGTTGCTTATCCTTCTTTCCATTTTTCCTCCTGTGAGTTCCAGTAAGTACATATTATGTTTCCTTCCATCTTGCACTCTCCATATTACACCTATTGTGCACAACTGTGTGACCCCCTTTTAAGTGAGTTGCTCCAAAAGGGCACAGCCTTCGGAATAACAGCAGACATACAGGTTCGATATACATAGAAATAAAAACAGTGCTCACTTACCTTTGCTTTATTGCAAATCCTACAGTACCTGGTAATTCCAGAACATCCTGCTGCTGCCATGGTTTGCCTACCTAGGGACCTTACCTTCTGAGTGAAGCTGGAGGACCTAACTAAATCAGTTCTAAGGGATGGAAGTCACAAGTCTGGAAACTTCATGGGTTTTAAACCATGGTCAATCCTGATAATACAAGATCTTTTTTTTATTCCACCGTGGATTTTTCTCCTATTTTCGTCTGGAAACTCTGTCTGCATAACTAAGTCTTCCTGATTCCTTTTTTTGTGATGTTAAGTCCAATTTATTTTTGGAATGGTAAAGCACCTTTTGAGGTACAATGAGGTAAAGGATCTACCAACACACAAAGGATAATGGAAACTTTTGGAAATAAGTTAAAGATTGGGCTAAACTGCATTTGGAAGATTTCTATAGTAAATTCATCAGACTCCTGAAAACTGAAGTCCTCTCTTGCTGGCAGCACTGGGACAATTTACAGTTTCTTGAGACTTAATACAGTTGTTGTCTATGTGCTAGTTCCACATTGAGGCCGGACAGACCAATTGGGCAACCTGAATTGCTCTGGAGGTTGGAAATCTGGGATGTTCCCATGTCAGGTACATTGGGTACAACCTATTAGCATGGGTGGCAGGTCAGGCCAGAGTTTGTCCCGCTGCAGTGCCAGCCTGCCCCATCTCACAGGGTTGAGGGCTTGGTGACAGCAGCACCCAGCGTGTGTTTTGGTCTGGGCTGAGTCAGTACCAGCCAGCTGGTGGGTTTGGGCACAAGGTTCAGTCCCCTATGAGTACAGCTGAGCTCACCTGACTAATACATTATTTTGATAGTTGTAGTGACTCTTTCCCATGTAATACCATTTCCTTTCCACATGATCCAGTGTCCAAATTAGAGGTCAGACCCTCATCTGGTTCAAATCATCATGGCTATGCTGATTTCATGCTTACGTATACTAACTAATAAGCTGGAAATTTACAACACTGTTATACAAATGGATGGAGACTCATGGCACAGGGGTCATCAGTGACAACGTGAGTAAGAATTTTGAGACATTTTGGAGTTTGTTCTTCTGACGTCAGTAGTTGCGAATTTGGAAAATCACCCTGCCATACTCTTTGTGGGGGCCTAACGGCTCTGCTTTTGGTTAGATTTCAGCTTTTTGTAATAAACTTTCTCTACTCCTACACTCTTCCTGGACGAGCTGTTCATCACCATAGCGCTGTTAACGAACTGAACACGGCCATGCCCAGATCCCAGACCTTCCTGGTAAAACTTGCATTTGCTTAAATGGCAGTCAGACTCAAAGCCTTTCTTTTTTGTAAGTTTAGTGAGACACAGCAGAGCCACTCTCATGACAGTGGTCTCAGAAACCACTGTCGATGCCGTCGTAACTCCTTTGTGTGTTAAACATTGAGGGAGCCGCAGATGAAACCGGGAGCTGTGCCATGTCAGTAGATTGTCAGCAGCTGAACTGCTCTCTGGAAATGGTAACTGTATTTTCACATCTTTTGCTATTCTCCTCTAAGGGATTTTGAGGTTTTTTTCCCTGTTTCGCTTGCCTGACCGAGCAAGTTGCCTAACTACCTGCATCTCTCTCAGCATATAGCAACATTTTTAGACAGTATTTCAAACAGAATAAACTTTAATCCAGCAAAAATAATTTCTTTTGGGTTTATTTGTTTTTATCTCTGTGAGATGTTGAGAGGAATGTGATATTTTGACTCCTCTACACTAGAGTACTCTTTTAGGAGGAAAACAAATATGACCAGATTAATGACATAGCGGTAGATTTGGTTTTTTTACAGAGAACTGAAGCCATAGGGTGGCTGTAACAGCACTGTGAATGTATCTGAACATCAGAAGTCTGCCAGGAATGAGTGGTCCAAAGCTGATCTGTGTTGATTCACATCCATCCTACACACACTCTCTTCCTCTATGGAGCAGCTTTCTGCCTCCTCCTAGATTTTTCCAGAAGGTGTCACTGTAAGGCAGTGATGGTCAAAAATCTGTAGATTTAAAGAAATGAGTGAAAAGGAATTAACGGCTCTTATTTTGTTGCCATGTTTATTTACTCCTAATAAATCAACAGCAATGGTTTAAAACATTAGAATAGGAACAAGAATTGGGAGTATCAAAGTTTCTTCATAGTCTGAATTTACAGTCTGTCTGAGAACATGACATACCAAACAAAATTCAGCTGCTCAGGACATTAGTTCAATAGCTGAGAGTGCAAAATTACCAAAATGACTGAGCAGTTTTAAAGCCTGCTCTTTTAATGCTCGTATTATGTGTGTGCAAACAAGGGTGCATCTGAGAAGCACATCTGCACAGCAGAGAATGCAACTTCATGCGGAAAGGCTGAAAACAAAAATATCTTTTTTTTCCGGGTATTCCATGTGATCCAGCTTGTTTGCAGATTTCAGCTTCCCCTGGGCTGGGGGGCTCAGCACAATGCACGGGGGGCCCTTACAGAATGAGTGGGTGACACAGATTTGGGAAATACTGCTCTTGTGGGTAGAAGGACAGGACTGTAGCTCTACAAGAGGGTTTGAGCATGAGGGTTCCAGCCATCCGAAGGGAATATACGTGTTAAGATTGAATGCAAAGGCTCAGACCTAGGAAGAATAAGCCAGAAGCATGTCTGTAGGCAATAAGTGAAGAGATGAGAAGAAACTTGATATGGTGGTGTCTAATGGGCTGCTGATACAAAAAGTAATTATGACCTAGAATCAAGGAGAAGACTTCCAGTGAAGCTGGAAGACCTTTAGCACCTCTGACCCGAGCCTGGCTGAGCACCCACCTGGAAGGTTGAACCCAGCTCCAGTCCTTTGCCTTGGGAGGTGGAGGGTAGCAGCTGGAAGTGGGAAAGCACTAACATGCTTGGGGAACCATGACGGAAACACGATCGAGGAAAGTGGCAGCACAGCCTAGTAGAGGGATAGTGGCCATTTGAGCTGGAAAGTAGGGAAATAGGGTTTGTGGACAGAACCTTCTCTGTTTACTGTAAAATTAACTATAGTCTGTATGATGTCCATACTTATAACTCAAGACTGGAGTTAAGAGTTCTGAGGGGACTGTATCCTTCCTGTTTCTCCATGAGATAATAATATGCAAATGTTGGATCATTCATTTCTGTTCCTCCCTACACGGGATAGGTGAAGCCCCAGAAGTGGTGCTGTGTGACCTATCATCTGTCTCATGATATCCTGAGCGTAAACTACCCTGGAGTGTTCCTGGGGAGGAGGCAGAGGAGAGCAGCCTTTCCACAGCACACCCCGTGCAGACATTGGTGTGGTGCTGGTTTGTCAGCAAGGTGATGAGGCCTCCAGGCTTCTGCCAATCTTGTTTGTAGCCAATCACCTGTTGCTTATTTTGGAATGGAATCCATGAGATAGGACAGTGACTTTGTTCTTGTTATGGTAGTTTTCCTGGAGGAGCTCTGTCTTGTGAAAAAACATTGTGGCAGGAGCAGTTTTGGGACCGGGGCGGATGGGTGAGCTCTTGAGGCTTCATTGAGTTCAATGGGAATGGGATCCCTGCAAAAAAAGAACAAAGAGTGACCACAACAGTCCTGGTTTCACGTTGTGCAGACTTGGTTTGTAGGCCCTTTGGAGCGAAAGGCCAACCTGAAAGATGGGTACCAAGCCATAGTGCTCCTGTGATTTCTGCTTCTCTAGGACAGTCATCAGACTGGAGGGAGGAAGGGAGAGCAGGACGGAGTGGGGGGAGGCAAGGTGAACACTGGAGTTATGTCCCTGAAGGACCCTACCAGGGCAGAGTTTCAAGCACTCATTTTTACAGCACATTCTTTAGAACAAATTTTCTATTTAACCAATGTGTTGACAAATCCTGATTTGAATTTGTACATTGCTTTGATTCTTCAGGCAACTCTTCGATACATAGACAGATTCTTAATATAGAAGCAGCTGGAATTAGGTCATTTCCGCCCTTCAAATACTGTGAAAAAGTTTCCCTCTGCTATGGAAGAGAGGGAAAATTTTCCCTGTCTTTTCATCTTCCTAGGTTTCTGCTGTGCAAAGCACCCTGTGAAAATAAATTGGCATAAAAAAAAATTATTTCCTTTTTCCTTCAATTTTACTCTTCATCAGGACAGTTTTAATGAAATCCATCTATTTAGTTCGTGGGATTCCAGTAATATACCTTCTCATTATACCATAAATAATGGCAAAGTAAGAATCTTACGACTATTACTTTTAAATCAAAGTTATGGGTTTCTTAATGGATTCCATAATACAGATTTCAAAGTTTACAGTAGTTTAACCATAGACAAACATTGTATCCTTCCCCCCTTTGTAATTCAGCTGGTCTTTATTTTCTTTTCCAGCTTCATATGGTTTAAACATCTGGGCCTTCAGAGCCGTTCCATGCCTGCTTGCCTTATTAGAGGGTTTGGTGCTGGAGCCTCCGACTGAACGCCAGGGTCCTTCCCTTTGTGTTCCTCAGTGACGTACACAAGGACTTTGAGGTGGTGTAAGAACAGAAGGATTCATGGCTAATAAATACTTCATCTAAATGGGTGAGTGTTTGAGCTGGGCTGTTAGCTTAATTCTAACCATAAGGAGCAATAACCGCAGCATACTTTGGGTGGGAGAAGGCATCAATCACTGTCACTTTTCAGCAGAGGAAAAGGGGCAGAGAGGGAAGAAGCTGGAGTAGATTTTAGCTTTTGGAAACTGGGATGTAACCTTCTCACCCAGTCTAATTCTCTTCTGGGTTGTCAGTGCTCCTGAAGTTTTATTTCAGTGGTAAGATTTCTCCTGTTACTTGGTAAAATAAGATAATTAATATGTGTATTATGACCAAGGCTGGCTACTGATATGTTATTCAATTGTGTTAGATCTTAGGAAGGCCATATTGGTCCATGGTTGTGTCTGGCGGTTTTCCGCAGTAACTCCCTTGATGTATCAGAACTGACATACCTCTGTTGTGCTCTGAAGTTTATTCCAAATTATTCAGGTGTGGGAGAAGTCTTGTGACTCTTGTCACAAATTAACATGCTGCATATCAAGCATTCAATAATTTCAGAAGTTTCTTTCTCATGGTCATTTTAAGCTTTATTTACGTCACCATTGGTAGGCAATGTAAATATTTGCTTTTAAATCATCATAGTATGTTCATGGTGAAGGGGCCAGGGCGGTGTTCTTTCTGATGTGGAAATTATTTGCTCCCTTAAGTAAGTTTTGCATTCACTGTTTGACATGCAGAGGGTGGGCTCCTGGCCTTGCAGATGCCAAGAGAAATTTTGCCCTTGACTCCAGAATTTCAAGACATCACCTTCAGTGCAGTCTGTCTCCCCATAACCCTAGATTCCCTGACAATCTCCTCAGCGTTCCTATGCTTAATGAAAAACTCATTGACACTGTCCCTTCCTATTTGATCTTTGGACACTATGTGCACCCAGGGAAATCTCATTTTCATCAGCAGCATCGCTCCTGTCACTGGCATGGGGAGAGGGGCAGCTGTGGCAGTGCATCGCTGTCTGTGCCCATTACCAATAGAGGAATGAGATCTCGTATATGTCTTATTCATTTAGAAGGGAGCCTTTTTCTATTGCAAACCTTCAGTCCCTTAACTCTAATCACCATAGATGTTTTTTCTCGCAGACATATGCTGCCACATTGAAGCAGCCGAGTTTTTGTAAAGAAAATGCATTTTCCTCTTTCTTCTGGAAAACTGCTGGCATTCAGATGAGTTGCTACTTCTTTTAAGTCTCTCCCTCTGCCCAGTTTGAGAGCCAACTGAGTCATATAACAATACATAAATGAGAATTAAATGAGAAGGGCTTTTGCTTCCCCTAATCATTATTACTCTATCCATGTCAGCTTCAGATTTACACCAGATTAAATTTTGAATACAAAGAAAGCTGACACAATCCAGCAGGATCTCCTAATTAAACTCTTCCAATCAGTTGTAATTTTTTTTCCTTCTTTTTGTAACTTTTCAAGTTTTAATGGCCTGATCAGGTTGGAAATGTTCTGCTTATATCTTTTATAAAAGCATGCTTGACATTTCTGTACTGAAATGGTCCTGTACAATTTTGCCATTCACTTCAGTGGAGCTAAGATTTTTTTTTTCCATCAGCAGAAAACTTGTAATTCCTGTTGATAGTGTTTTATATTTAGAAAATAAAAAAAAAAAAAAAGGAAAAAGGAACATTTATAGCTTTTAAGGGCAATATAAATAAAGTTTCATAATGTATTTTTTTCCCAAGAAAAGCATTTCCTAAACAGAACTTTTTAATTGAAAAGGCTGGTTTGTTTTTTTTTTTTCTCTTTTAATTTCAGCCTGAATGTTTAAAAACTAGATTATTAATTTTTTTAAAAACTTTGTTGTTTTTTTTCTCTCTCCCACCACCTTTTATTTGAATCTTCCTTCTATATTCCATTTGTTTTGTCTTCTAACTGGTTTCCATTTTTATTTGCTTATTTACATCTGTATGTATGTATCCGTTTTTTTTCTTTTACTCTTTATATCTCTCCATTATTTAAAGCCTCCGTTTCCTTCCTTCCCCTAACATCTCTCTTGCCCTTAATCATACTTCTGCTCTGTTACTGAGCAAGCGACTGGAACCTCAAAATGTGTTTAAGATCAACGTTTTACTCCTCTCATTTGAAAAACTGAGTCTCTTGGTACGTCCATCTAGCATGCAGCTGCTAAGGAAGGAAGGTAAGTCACCAGGCAGCTGGGACCTGACAGCAATACCTAAAAAATGGAAATGGACAGTGTAAAGCACAATTCCTGAGCTGGTGTTAATAATTTAAGTGTTGGAGGAAGAGAAGACCACCAACCATTGTACTTGGCCTCAGCCGTGGAGAGATTCAGCACAAGGTCCAATGGAAAGCTGGTGTATGGAAATCCAGCAGAAGCCTGGAGAGTATTGGATGGTTTTACTGGGTCTTTCTGAACATGCCTGTGCATGTAGAACTGGTAATTTGCTTTGATACCTGCAAAGCTGTAGATAAATGCACGGTGGGCAAGATCTACAATAGTAGCTAAGCTGCAGTTTTGGTAGTTTGGTACACATGCAGAGGATGGAGAGCTAGAAATCTGATGCAATAGCTCCCAGAAATGACTGGCAAAAGACATTCTCAGTCTCTTGAGATGGTGACTGGAGTGTGCATCAAAAGCTTATCTGGTTTGAATAAACTCCTGTCAGTAGCCTGCCTTATGCTTAATGAGGTTTAGGGTCAAGAAATTAGATTTCCTCTTTCCTTAGTTATTTGAAAGTTTGTTTCTAGGTGTGTGATTTCTAGATTTCCTAATGCACAGTGATCACACATGATTCATCTTAACACATTGGGAGGGGTGTGTTGAGCAGTCTTTTGAAAAATAACCAGAGAACCGAGTGCTTTTTCAGAAAGTGGAAGATTTAGATCCTAAGTAATTTTCAACTCTGAAGTTTTTTAACAGCATTGTACACATAAAATTAATAATCTGTACTTTGAAGAGTACCCTAATGATCTTCTCTAAGTATCTAGATACAGTCTGAACTATTTTATTAGTGTGGTTTCACTTTATGCAGTTATCTGAATATTTTTTGAAATACAGAAATAAAATACATTCTAGCACAATAGTTAGGTCTGTTGCCTTGGGAGACAGGAAAGCAGATTTCAGACCTGTGATTATTTCCAATTACTGTCTTGTGTTTTAATATGAAGTGAGGAAAAGCAATGAGAGATTGAGGGTAACCTTTCCAATACCAATCTACAACTTGATTGTTCCAGTATTTATTAAGGAACTAGATGACATAGATTTAAACCTCCTTAATAAATGTAACCAAAGTCCCTATAGCTGTGAGCATCATTTTATGGATTTTTTTGGCTATCAGAAGAAAGCCTTAAGCATTTTTAAATCTAGTATTTTGTTTTTCATACTCTTACTACAGACACTTTAAAGGATGTACTTTCTTTCTAAATCAAACTTTTCTAACAGTCTGTGACACGTTCTTTTAAAATCCTTTTTTTCTTTCAGCCAAATCAGTATTTGTATTTCTTATTGTTCTGCATCGTTTTGTTTCCTTCAAATCAGTTATCAAATTTTTCTGATTACCTTTTTAGGTCATTTACTTCTTGGACATAATAAGTGAAATGAAGACTGACTGCTTTGAAAAATTCTGTTCTTTGAAAAATTCTTTCTTCTGGTACATAAAATAGAGGTAGCTGACCAGACTAAGTTTGCTCTTATTCTTGAAATAGTTTCCGACTGGGAACATTCAGCACAGTGTTTGATATATCAATGTGTTTGCCACTCAAGAATAAACATCTCCATGCCTACACTGTAAATAAAATACTCTCTCTCCCCCAGATACTCAAGTCCCCTCATGATCTTCCTTACTGACCAGACAGAGACAAAGCACATCAGCACGGAGAGCTGTAGTTGATTATGTCAAAAGGAGAATCCAAACCACATATCTAAAAGTTATGTCAAAACACTTTTGATGTTGCTAAACCTGAAGACTACTTGTTTTGGAATCTCTCCGTAAATGACCATCCCTCACCCTTTCCAACTAATTTATTAAAAATATTCTGCAATATAATCTTGACAGTTTTCCAGTTTGTTAGCTTAGGAAGCATAAGCTCCCTTACAATAATAAGGAAATTGATCTTGGCATCCAAATTACTTCTGCCTATTCCACACTGGATCTCTCAAATGACTGCTACCACTAATTCTCTTGTAATTCATGTGAGTTACTACATATCTTTTAATCCTGTTAAGAGGAGAATAGTGATTATTTTGTTAAGGAACCCATTGGAAAAAATATCTAAATTGTGCTCTGAATCATTAAACAAAGCCCATAATTGAATTATGTAACACTGCAGAAAAAATTCTATGCTTATTCCAGTGGGTCAGCATGGAATATCAGTTTCAAATGTATTTAACTTTGACTACAAATATGAAAAAGGATTTATTCTTTGTTAGTGTTTCTTACTTTTACCCACGTCACTACTGAATTAATTTAAAAATTTGGATTGATTCTAAAAAAAATATTGTCATCCTCTTGTAATTCTTGTGAGCAAAAGGCAACATCTATCAACTCAGCTTGATGACATTGTGACAATTCACCTGCTGATAAATGTAGCCCAGGTCTTAATGCATTTGAAAACTTAAACTTATATTGCATTTGACTTTTGAATATATAAACTTTATTTCTGTTGAATATAGAAACTGATGCACCGCTGCTCTCTCAAACCCCACTACCCCCCAGCTCCTCAAAGATATTCATTGTTCTACTGAAAAACTTGCCTGCCTCTTCACCAAGATCCAGTAAAAGCCAAGACACTTGAGGGAAATTTCAAAGGAATGGTAGAAACCTGAAGTGCAGTGGTGAGTGTGTCTTGAAAAGATCTGACCAGTCGTGCAGGAAGGACATTTATCTACTTATCTAGTATGACAAATGACAAATCAAACCCTGTTTTCAACTGTGCTCTTGTATGACTATTACAGCACCAAATGACAGAGCAGACCATGATGTTTAAATACCTATTGATTAAATACCATGATTAAATACCTATTTTCAACACTATAAAAGTTGTAGGATTGTCTCTTTACCCCTTTCTTAAATCTGAAAATGTTTCTGTAACTGCATTTAGCTTGTTAAGTAACAGGGAATTTCAAACCCAGTGTTAAAGCCATAGTTAGTGCTTAACCATACATCTTCAGCAATATTATATTAGGCATATGAGAGCAAACCAGTGTTCAACTAGCAAGAAATACAAAATACAGTTTCACAGACCCTCTCTCTTAGTGCTTTGAAAGAGCTGTTTCATAAAGCTGAAAACAATTAAGAGCTAAATCATTTGGGAGAAAGCTTTTAAACAGAAAAATGTAAATTATAATTGGGAGCTGCTTAGGAATATTTTACCAAATGCTCCAAAAGCCGCAATTGAGAGAGAAGGGCGTACTGGTTTAAAAAAAAAATACCACCCAAACAAAACACAACAAAATTAAAAGAAACTGTGGCTCAAAGGGAAAGTGGAAACAGATATGAAACCAACCAACCAACCAACCAAACAAACAGGAAAAATGAAAATTTATTTAGAAATTAAAGAAATGTGAATTTGATAGTGGTACAAGTCAAAATCATAGTATCACAGAATGGTTTGGGTTGGAAGGGACATTAAAGAAGGTAAGAATCATTTAACACTTGTTGAGTAAAAAAAAAACCTCACAAAGAGGCAACATGCAGAGTGTAAGAGGGAAGTTTTAAAATATACTAACAAATCTCACAATAATATTGTTCCATTGCTAAAGGAAAGTGTCTATAAAGACACAAAGAGACAGAACTGCTCTGTAAGTAATCATGTTATCCAGTATTTAAGAAGGATATCAAACAAATACCATCAAAGCTACATATTTTAAAATAAACCAGCTTGATAAACCCATCTCTAGACATTTATTCTAACCTAGAGCTGGGAAAAGTTAATCCCATACCAATATTTTAAAAGAACAACAGAATGATCCCAGTAGCTGAAGGATTTGTGGGAAGCTGCTAAAGAACTGCTACATGAAAAATGAAAGGGAGGTCCTAGTGTCAGCATCCATTGACATAGGTTTTCAGAAAAAAACTTTTAGTATCTTGTTTTTAAAAAATGGAGATAAGTGTCATTGAGAAAGACAACGGCACTGAAGTGTTCTTTCATTTGTCATTCTGGTCAAGACATGAAATTGGTCAAGACGTGAATTGGACAATTGGTAATATAGCATAGACTAAAACCTTGTCACAATGTCTCAAATTTTAAGCATCTCAGGGAGCTGTCACTAAGGGGACAAGTGGTTCTTGGCCTTTACATTGGTAACACTTCTATCACTGATATAAAAGAAAATATGAAAATTATTTCTGATAAAGTTTTTAGAGAACCCTGAGACTGGGGATGAAGGAAACCATTAAAAAAAACCCAAAACAACAAAAAACCAAAACCAAACCAACCAACCAACCAAAACCACACACACACAAAAAAAGAAATAGAGAATAATTTATTTTTGTTTGGGAGGGTTATTCATCAAAGGATAAAATGTTAGAGCAATGCAACAGAGGAGCTAGTGACTGTGCAAAATGGTGACAATCCTGTGAGCAGGCTCAGAGGATGGCTCTCCTGAAATGATTGGTTTTGGCTTCTCTGTCTAGCAACAAAAAATTCATTAGTGTGGCTAGCAAGTATAGTCACAGTTTGTCTATTGCTGCAATTCAAGGCACGTTTGGTTTGGGAATTAATTGTGGGAAGTTCTGCAGCCTGAGAGTGGCTCAGGCTAGATTGTCCCTTACAATCTATGAAGCTGCAAAGGAAGAAATGACCATCCAAATCAGGAAACCCATAGGGGTAAGGGGAGAGAACTACCCAGGTCTGAAAATACTGCTGCAGATGTCACAACTCACTGAACATTTGGAGAGTTTTACACTAATGTAATCCATTTATCCATTTCTGTAAAAATGACACATCTGTTTCCACTTTCTATTTCTTATATTATCTTTCTAACATCACTGTAGGCTCCATCTGGAACTGAAATTCTCTTTAATTTTTTTAAAGCAGCGTTCCTGATAAAATTTGGCATTGTAATGATTTGGAGGCAAGGATAAGCTTGGAAAAAGGAACATTTTCTGTTTCCTGCCCATGTAACTATGATCCTTCCCTCTCTGCAGGCACACATGGTAAAGATATATACAAATATGAATGATTTTACACTGCATGTATACTGTGAAGGAAAACCCAACACAATTAGATTGAGAAAATAGATCCTTGCTTTGTATTAATACCATTGTACTAATCCTAAAAACAAATTTGAAGAAGTGTTCTAAATATTAAAATATTTCTAACACCTTAATATTAATAATTGTGTACTGTTCCTTCTTCTTATTACTCATGTTTTAAAATCTCCCTTGGCTTTGTAGTCAATCCAGGCTGCTGGGGCTTGGTCTTGTCTTACTGCAGTTTAAAGGAATTTTCTCATTGACTTCAGTAAGAGCCAACTCTACTTTTACTTTTGCTTTGCAGCCTCTTTTAATTTCCTTTACTGTATGCATTAGCCCAGACGTAATACTCCCAATCCTGTTATGGAAAGATACTTTTAAAATTCCAGCATTTAACTGTTTCTTTGGAAGTGTGAATCATTTTTGTGTGTGTGTGTGTTTTGATGATTAGTGCTGAAGGGACTGTTAAACAGTATCTTTAGACTGTTTATCTATGCATTTAACTGCAAAAAATATATTTGGAAGTCTAAAAATGTTTTTGGTTAATATGGAGTAATCCTTGGTGTATCTTATTGCACTGGGAAGAATGAATAAATGTGATTCCTGGAAAACCTGTTTAGTCTCATATTATGTTTCCCCTAGAGGTCCCAGTACCAAGTCTCCTGGAGTCAATGAAGGGCTGGAGTGCAAGTATTCCTCCAGTGCCTTTGATTTAGCAATAACAGTGACTTATTAATCTTCAGTTGCTAGACTAGGGTGGATATCTTTCCAGGAAAAAATGAGCACTAATATTTTGCTCAGGGAAAAGGAGGAAAAGAAAAGCAATTAAAAAAAAATATTTTTAAGCAATAAATCCACTGAACCCCCTTTAAACTTAAAGGGAACTAATCAGAAGGGTTTTCTGGTAACTTAGCAATCTCTCTGCGCCTTTTTCCTGTCTGATTAGTAAGGCACTTCAAGGTTTTTACTGGGCAGGAAAGGAAAGAATAAGCAATATCAATCATATGACAAAATTTGAACATGGAGTAAAAGAGGACAGCTACAAGGAGGACTGAAGACCACTTCTTGCCGAGATTCATAGCTTAGTTTAATTTGGATTTTTTTTTTATGGAGGAAAGAAAGGAAATATTTTGCTGTGTCACATCTGATTATAGTGGGACTGTCTCTGGACTTCTCTTTCTTCTTTTGTTTCCTTGCGCTCCTGTTTCCTGCCTCAGGTTTGGGAAGGAAATGCACTACAGTCCCTATACAATGATCTAGTCCTTCACAGGGTGCAGGAAAAGTCTGAAAACTTGTTAATGGTGGTGGCCTGGCAACATCCTTTCTCTCCTTACGAGAGTTGGCACAGCATAACTCGTCCTTATGAGTTCACTACTGCTTTTTCCCAGTGACTTATCTATGTGACAACACTCAGAAGGCATTTTGTCTGGTAAGATCCAAGTAGCATCTCGAAGCCATAGTCATTCTTCAACTTTTCCATCAAAGACAGAGAGGAGTTTGAAGTGTTTTTCCTGCACCCAAACCAAACAGTAATGTACCATCAGTCCAGCCTGTCCACCTAGAACTGATAGTTTTACTCCCTCCCTCCCTCTTTCCTAGGTATCTACTTGTCTAACCTGAATAATTATCTATCAGTCTGACCTAGATAGATAGATTCGTTGATAGATTTATAGATAGATAGGTAGATAACTAAGGAAATCAAGAACCTTTTAAATTGTACTAGCTTTTAAAACATCCCAAATGGCAGTTCAGGTTACAGTTCATGGGGCTATTGAACCCTTTAAAAGTCTGTCTTTCAATAAAGATTAAGTACAGAAAATAAGGTTCCAACTGCTTTACAAAGACAAAAAGAAATTAAGAACTTCAAAGAGTGGGAAGATTTCTGTTGACTTTAGAGGACACTGGATCGGCTCTCTTGGCTGTCAAGTAATACCAATAGTCATAATAGTGTTGAAGATTTGCAGAAGTGATCAAGCCAAACTGGTGTGTATGTGTAAAAGTGTTGTGAAGATTTTAAAAATCTCTGTTGGAAAAAAATTACATATTGAACAATTTACTTTTTTTTTTTTTTTTTTAGCAATTCGGATGAGGCTTAGGCTGAGACTGAAGAGCTCTGAAAGTTGTCAACACTGAGTAAAGAAGCTGAGTTTGTGGCAGTAAGGTAATTGCAGATCCGGACCTATCAGAAAACCTGGTCTCACAGCTAACACAGTTTTCAGCAGAGGCATCTGCTTCTGTTCTTGGGTAGATAATAGACATTGTCATTTCAGCTCACGAGGATTTGTCTCAAGGATTGCCATTTTAACTCCCTTTCGGCCAAATGTGAAACATTAGGCACTGTCAGAACTGGAGCCAGTAGAGCCTGGCTGAGTGCTCTGAACTCTATTTGCTGCAATACATCTATTACCATATTATTGAGAGGTGTTGTAAGCACAAATGGCAGTATAACTTAGCGTCACAGTTTATGTTAAGACCCTTTTGAACCTTTCCAGGAGGTACATGGAAAACTGAAGATAAACCAGAATGAACTGAGTATAACTTGGATTGTTACTTTGTGCTGTTCAAGCATTGAAAAGTGTACTCACTGCAAGTGGGACTCTGTTGTCTTTAATCAGGGCTCAGGAGCATGAATTTTCTGTAAAGCTCCTTGTAATTTCCTCTGTTTGAACGCAAGAAATCTTTAAGGAATTGATCAAATTTTCTGGAGGCCATTTCTGATCTTCAATGAAACAGTCTGAAAATATTAATTGATTTTATGGTTTAAGCAAAATTGTCCCGGGTAAGGAGAGTGCGTTATTACTTTTTGTACTGTCATGTGTGCAATATTGTGCGCTATATTAAACTATGTTTGCCTTTATTTTTTTTGACCATGGAAATGGAACAGACAACTTCATGTAAGACTTTTCCATTTGCAGAAAAGACAAAGAAATGTTTTATAAAGTTGAGGTTTACTTTTGATTTATTTAACACTTTTTATGTTAAAAAATTGAAAATATTTTCTGATCAAAATGCTTTCCTATTGGAAATGTTCTGTCAGGGTAAACATAAATTTGCAAAAGCCTTGGGTTTCCCAGAAAGTAGACTTTTTCATACAACTTCTGCAGCTTGTCAAAAAAATTAATCCAGTGTTACTCTTAATTTGCATTGATATGAGTGTGAGAGGAGAGTTGCGCCACATGTTCCCACTTGCTCATTCTAAGCTCTTCTATGAAGTGTCCAATTTCAGTACAATCGTATCAGATTTGAGATATCCACAGATATACCCTGAGATCAGCAAGCTAGAGACATTTTGAGAGGTGGTGATACATGTGAGTGTGTGTGTGTGCACATGCTCCTTTGGAGGTTTCCTTTGAGGTTATAGGTTGCAATTTCATCCAATTTCACATAAGCCATTTAGTTTTAATGGAAGCTTTGATCATTGATAGCAGAAAACAGCTTTCATTAATCAAATTTAGAATGCAAAGGATGACTTAACTGTGAAGTGTGTGCTTATGTTCATGGCCCTGCTTTAGTCCCAGTGTGCTGTTTCTCTGCTCTTTTCCTCTCAACCCAAGAACATCATGTTCTGTTCTAAAGACTGAAGTTCTGAAGGCATAAAGAAGATTCTTTCAGTAGATATTGAACCCATGAGTTCACTGTTTTTGTTACTTAATTCTACTTTGGAAATTTTCAGAAGTCATCAATTATGGAAATGATCAAAAGCAGAGCTGTGACATTGCAGAAAAGATTTCTTGTTTAAAATAAATGAGACTGTTCATTCCGGGATTGCCATTTAAGGGCCAGGGAACCATGATACAATTTCATAGACATTACAAAATGGATTTGTGCTAAATTAATAATTACAATAATAATAAATAGGTCCTCTTAAAATTAGGAATTTTTATGATAGTGAATCTCATGCTGTTGAAGCATATTAGACAATAGCAGCAGAGTCAAATATCAGATTGGCAGAGCAAGATAGAAAGAAAATACTAAAAAAAGGATCTGGTCTCATTCCCTGTTCTGCTGTTGGACCACTGGAAAATCTCAACTCCAGTAAAATCATAGTAATTTCAGTGGATCCTTGTTTGGTTTTTTCCTTTCCCTTTTTTCTCCCCAGTGTATGATGTAAGACAAACTTAAATCTGTGTCTTTTCATGCATTCAGTGAAGAAATAATGACAGTAGTGAATCCCCTGATGTTTTTTAGTCAGGTGAAAATTTGAGCGGAAGAAAAATTACTCAAAAATTAAATAAAAAGCACCTGTAACTGTAGGAGTTTGCTAAACAAGGAAATGCAGATTTAGGTGGATTTTTTGAAATTAACTAGGTCCACATATTCCCAGATATATGAACATCCCAGGTCTTTCTAAAGAAGTCCTTGAGTGTCAATGTATGTGTTGATGCTGGAGTTTCAGCCTGTATGTATGCAAACCAGAACACTAACATTGTTTTCGTAACATTTCTGTGTGTTTGACTATGTTTTGTACAGCATGTAGTCAAACAGCCAGGTCAGAGTATAAGATGAGCCTTTCTTCCTTTTTGTTTCGTGTATGGTTTATGTCAGCCGAATGGGCACAATAGGAGTTTTGCCAAGTTGTTTTTTCGTGTTTCCTCCAAAAAAGCACTGCTTCTCCTGCAGTCTTCTATAAATATAGAAGATAAATGACTTGCATTTCCAAAGGTTTGGGCTTGTTACTGTGTGACAATGGTAGAAGACACTATTGCATATGATCTTTTTCTTCATTGTAGTCTTTCTGAACTCTTCAAAGTGTTTTCTTGGGAGCCTACTGCTAACTCAGAGGAAGCCAGGCAGCCAACCAAGAAGTGATTCAGTATGCTACAGCTACCTTGTGCAACCAAGTGCTGTTGGTTGTACTTGTACTACTACTACTACAACTACATTGTACTACAATAAGCTCTGGAAAGAAAAGGAACAGAAACAGATCTCAGCAGCTCTGAACATGGTATTCTTGTCTAGCTAAAAGTTTTTCAGCCTTCATTCTTAAGAAACTTCAAAAAGCTTGTAAATGTGATGGATAGAAAAGACTTTCATTGGAGATTTATCACGATGTTACACTATATACCTTCTCACACAGGTGTTTTTGGTTGTAATGGAGAACTTGTGTCATGCCATAGCTGCTTGAGTATTCTCAGGAGTGGATTTGGTATGATCTCACAACTCCTGACCAGAAGTCATGCCTCTGATGTGATCCCAAGGGGAGTGATAGGATTTGTCCTTCCAAGGATCATCGCTGGTAAATACTTAACAAGGTCAGCATATCTCCTTTCTGACTGTTATCAGGATGTTGATCTCACAACCCATTCACTAGTGAAGTAGAGAAAACCCAGCTGCTGTAAGACTGCTTCTGAAACAAGTCTCCTGTTTGTTCACTCCAAGACCACATTACACTGTGGAACAAACTGGAGACCTTTTAACCAGAAGAGATCCAGCTGGCTCCTTATGTGCTTATACCACTTCTGACCCATCAGGCCAGACTAGAACTAATCTGCTGTAAAATCCTCTCTAATGAGCAAAGTGGAGAAGCTGGGTCCTCAGGAAACCTGCCTCTTGAAAGATATGCCCCTATTACAATCCACCACTTGCTAAGGAGACACAGAGAGGATCCCAGTTTCTTGTTGTGAACACTGGCATTTGCTGTAAACTGATGACCTGAGCAGCTTTGTGTGGTAGGATCTTCTATGAACAACTTTGCTCCAGAACTTGACCCTACCCTATCCACCATCTAAGCATTCCCTCCTTGGCTGATTCTCGTGACTCAAAGTGAAGGCTACAGCTTCCTTCCAGCAGGACAGCAGACTGACCAGCTGCCACACCTCTTTGCTGATAGATTGAAGTGTTTTCAGCCCTTCAGCTGCTACTGATGTATACAATTTTTTACTAGGCAAGAATAAAGGGATTTAAGGGAAGAAAGAATAAAAGTGAATTTTCAAAGGAAATCCTGCTATTGGTTCCCACTATTTCCTTCTATTGTTGAATGTTGCAGACGCTGAAGTAAATTTCTACTGAGATGGGAATCCCACATTAACTATTGTCATCCAAGTTTGGTCATGGCCAGCAGTTAAATCATTCTTCCTTCTCATTTGAACAGCTGGAGCCTCCAGTGGTATTTCAGACATTTTTTTGAGTAAGCATACATAATGCTTCCCACAGGTCACTGTCCTCTGAAATGGACCAAAAGAATTGAAATAAAAATGTTGAACCTTTCACAAACTCTTTGGCAGCTAAGAGAAGGATGCTTGCCAAAACAAACAAAAGTACCATATTTTTTTCTTTTTTTTTTAATCTTTCTCTTCCCTATACATTTAGCTTATTTTATATGGAACATAATTGAATTCCTCAGTGAGACTGCTGATATTCTACCTAATGAGTTGTATAGAAGATTTCTGAGAATCCCTTCCAATCCTAAAATTCTTTTCGAATCATTATCCCTTGAAGGCACAAATGCAGCATATGGGGCAATCTTTGTTTTTACGTGTGGTGCTTAAAAGAGCATTTAGAAACCTCACTGAGAATCAGTTCCAATGGGGCTATGTCTGTAAGGGGAATGCACAGGCCTGCCCTACTGACCAGACATGACATTATCATTGCAGGCTTGATTGAGTTTTCTCTCCTTCAATATGAATACCCTTTACTGGGAAGTGTGGGTTACCAGTGTTTACTCTGGTCTGCAATTCTGCTCACAAAAGGCACAAAAGTGATCCCAGTGAAAAATCACACAAAGAGACAGTCCAAGTGATAGGGTTAGCTTATTAATGCTTATTAATACTTGTTAATGCTCTGAAGATGCAATGAGTGGAGGAGCAGAAAGACAAGAAGCAGACCAACTTGTCAAGTAGTATAACAGGCAGTGTATTTAATAACTGCTTTACTTAAGAGAGCATAAGAATCTAAAAGCTGTCTGAACATGGCCTGTAGATGTTTCCTTCAGACAACAGTCTCCTAGCTGTGTCAAATCTGCTGATTCTCTGCTTCTCACCACTCCCTCCTCTACGCCATTCAGCAGCACAAGGACTGCAGGAGGCCCAGTTGTGGCAGGACATGCTGTGAGCATAGGCTGAAATTACTAAAGACATTGGCATTGCTGAAAAGGCTGGCTTTAGAAGTCTCCTGTCACCTCCTCTGTTCTGACGACTTCTATGCTCCATGCTGGTGTTTACCATACCCTCAGGTTGCACTTCTGTGACAAATTAAACCAATCTGAGTCAGCACACTCATGGTCTCATCTTAATACTTTGCTCTGGCTCTCCCCCGTCTTTCTTGTACTACTCCTGGCCCTTTGAACCAGCTTGGAGACACTGGGAATCATCAGTGCCAGCAGCAGAGGGGTGGAGACCACAAGAGAAAGACAGGGAAGATGATGGCAAAGTCGGTTTAGATTGGTTTAAGCTGTTGAGAAATTTCATCCTCATTGCACAAGAATAGCAGCATGTGGGGCTACTCAGTGAGCTGAATTACTGAAAGGATCTACATAAAAAAAAACCCAACTAAAAACAAAAAACCAAACCAACCAAAACAAACAAAAAAACAAACCAACCAACCAAACAAAAAAACTCCAAAGCAAAACCCCCCTTTCTTGTAAAGGATTGTGTTGGTGTGGCTGAAGGGTCAGTGAACTACCACAGAGTATTTGTTCTTTTGGGGTCACTATGGTTCTCAGTTCCCACCATAAATTTCATTCCATAAATTGCCTTCAGAACTAGGAAGATCATAAAAAAATGAAGTTAGAAGGCCTTTTTTTAGACTGAAAGTGGTAGATTCTGATTTGGATTGAAGGTTCCTAATTGGAATATTCAATTCAAATAGCCTGTTCAAAGTTATAGGATGTATGGGTTGATATCTGCACCTCATCTCAGTCAACAAAAACCTGTTGTGCCTTTCAGAAAAGATAATTAACTCTCCTAAATGTGTTTTCCAGAAATACTGGAATATAAATCATCCCAACAGAGTGTTTTGAACAAATTAAAACCAGTCTGTTAGAGTGACAACATGCTTACTTAACTCAAGATACAGTAAATGGGCTCTTTGATGTTGTTCTAATTGAAGCAGACCTCCCAAATTATTTTCTACATTTTATTTTAATGTCTTCAATTATGTTTCTGTGTCTAATCAAAATAAAATCACATGTTTTTTTATATTTTTAGATGCATCACCACCTGCTTTGAAACATTTTTGGTTAAAATATTTATAATTTTAACAGAATTTTAGGTAGTGCATAATGATGTTTATTTATTTATGTGAAGGATGGCAAAGCTTTCTTCCTTATGAAGTATAGAAATAATCTGAGTGGCTGAACAAATGCTTGCTTCATCTTTATTTTTGGAAATCTCTGTGTAAGGATAACATCCTGTGTTAAGAAGTTGTGTTTGTAGTTAAATGGATCTTTTAACATTGTACACTTCCCAGGACAGAGAATATAGCAGGATTGTCCTTAGTAATGTGCTGCATCTTGTTCTTTTGCTATTTATTGAAGAAGGACATTAAGACATAACACCTGGGTTTCTGGGTGCCTGAAAATGGATTTCAGTCTGGTTGTTCGAGGGTCTGTGCATCTCCCCCAGTCTCATTTGTTCTGTTCCGTTAGTACCCACATCATGTGATGTTTCAGTTTCCACAGGAATTTCCAAGTTAATTTCTAGGAGGTGAAACTGCTGAGTGGTACCTGTCCTTTAGCTATGTTGATTTGGTTTGTCTGTACAGCATTATTTCTTTAGTACGGCCATGCCTTTGTGTTCCTGTATCTAGATGTTAAAGCAGAGTTGACTGTCTTTTATAGAACAGAGTGGTTAAAACAGCTCTACTCCCATTGGAGTTGATAGCAGCACTGCACAGTGTGGACATCAAAATTCAGATTATTTCCTCACACCTTTTTCTTTAGGAAAAATAATAGATAGCCAAGACATTAGTAGAATCATTAAAAGAAGTAGCACCATCTAAAATGAACCGAAGAGTGGAGCGACTGGTTCACACACTCTCCGAGGATGCCTTCAGAGCTCTAAAAAAACATGGGATTCATCACAGGGCACAGCTATGTCCAAATCACTTCCCTTGTCTGCTCAGATGACTTCAAAGAAACTAATGAAAAGCAAAAACCAGCCTTGTGGCACAGTGAGCTGGAACTGATGCCTTCTACTGAGATTTACAGTTATATCTGGATAAAAAGAAGTCTTTCTGTTCTCTGTCCTAAATGAAACAACGGCTACATTTAAAGACAGGCTTATAAAGGGATGTGGGTGCTGGCTTCAGAGTACTACTTTCTTGGGTTGGGGGAAAAAAGAAAGAAGAAACCCTTAGTGGAGGTGAATGAGAATGTGAGCATTTTAGTGTTTTGTATTGCGTACTTCTGTTTCTTGTCAAACACTCCTCATTCCTGTTCTATTCATAGCGTACTTTGCAGGGAAACAAACTGTAATAGTTAGCATCTGAGAAATCCATAGGCAAAAGAGACTTTAGAGGCCCTTTTGAGCCAAACCCCAAAACATACAATTTATTATGCTAATTTGAATTAATGCACTTGGACAACAAGATTCCGCGTTGCAACAGTTTACATGGCATAAGTAAAAGAAACTTGTTGTCACTGTTTCTGAACTTCTGCTGTTCTCAGTAAATTTAGTGAGAAAACAAAGGACTAGAGAAGGAAAGATTTTCTCAACACCCATCCTTGGTTCACACTTGGGAGCAAAAAAAATCCCCCAAAGACAACTCACAGTCTGTGCTTCAACTAAATATAGGGTAAACATCACAGTGGATAAGCTAAACTAGCAAAGACTCAGGACAAGAGTTTAACATGTTGTTGGCTAGATCCCAGACTAAGGAATGTATCTTGCAGGTATCACAGCTTGGTAGCTGTGCTCTCTCCAGTTCTATTGAGGTAGTTTGTCAGATGACAAAGAAGGGGCCTTTCTGGAGAATTTTGCTCTGGAAAGACAGTGGCTGTCCAGAAACACTGGAGAGGCACTAGTTTACTTTATCTTCCTTTATTATTGCAATATTGAACACGTTCTTCATTATTTCTTTAATGTGTATTTTCTGTGGCCAAGTAAAGCATCTCTAGAGCTAATACAGAGGTGCCAGCTACTACAGTTGTCCTCAAATGTATGTGCATCCTGGGAATTACCCTTATCCTATTTGACATAAATGTAATTTCTAATCTTAATTCCTAATATTTGTATTATTATAGTTATGAATTATTAAGATGATGAATAATATATTTTTCAAAGTTGCTGCCAACCTAAAACATAAAGGAGCATTAAAAAATGTTCTGACAGAAAGTTATCTTAAGGCACAGTAGAACATACTTCCTTTTCTTTTATATAGTTGGATTTTGATTTTAAATTGAACTTACTGGCAGCTCTTGAGGTTTATTCTGGGAATTTTTTGATTTGAGGCAAGTAAGACAAGATGGCAGCACTCAGCCTCACAATGCAGAGCCAAAACTGTGCCAGCAACAGCTCCAGGAGCTTCCCCAAATTTAAGTTTTGAAGCACTAGAGAATAGGCAGAGGAGAATGTAGTCTCTGAAGTTCAGGAAGACAGGCAACTGCCTGAACCAAAATGCTGTTTGTGAAATCAGAGGTTTGAGATGCTGTTCTCTAATTTGCCAGAAGTGTCAGTAATGATCTTTGTTTCTTAAGTAAACCGTCTTTGATATGACTGAACTGAAAAATGAAAAAATAATAGTAAAGGTGTTCCAAACAGGAGATTTGCAGCAGGACTCTTTGAGGCTGTGCTGTGTATCAGTGCATATAGTCATGTAGCTGTGTATGAGTGTATACCTGTGCTATGAAATGGGAAAGTGTTTGGAAACAATCTTCAGGCATAACACTTTTTTATAATGCTTAAATATTAATGTAAAGTGAGGCTGGCTGTGTTTTCTACCTGCAGTTATAACGCAGCCGGGTTACAAGGGGAAAAAACCCACAGAAGCAGTCTGTTTTTCACAGTGCTTTGACCCAAGGGCCGCTGTTGCCTGCTGCAGCTTTCACTGATGCTGACTAAACCTCACTGCTAATCCTGATGAATTAACTTGAACAAAGGGGTCAAAATATCACCCCTAAAGACTAAGCGATAAAAATCCTAGACTGAACTGCTCAGATTTTTTATTTAACTTGAACTCTAGTGACATTTTCCTAAAAAAATCTTTGCCAGAGTATGTGCAAAGGAAAATGTATGCATTCATATTTCACATGCTGAATATTGCTCTCCAAAGGATGGCATACATTTTGCTCCAACAGAGGAGGAAAGAAATTGATGAGGTTTAGATGTTTAGAGGATTAGCTGCCAAACTCTGTTTTTAGTTAAACCACTAATGGAAATACTTCTAGATTTCCCATGCAAGTGTTTTGGCATGAGTGCCCAGAAGGTACAGTGGTATCTTTTCATCTGCTTGTTTGTTTTTTTTTAACAATAGCTTGACAGCTACTACTTAAAGATAATATAAAACAACACTCAACGTTCAGTGAAGTATTCTTAGCACCAAAATAACTCTTGTTAACCAAGATCCAGACAGCAGGGACAATCCACCTATTAAAAAAAATCACTTTTGTTAAAAAGGTGTGTGAATATCATGAATGCCCATATCAAATTTAGGGAAAAAAAAATTAATTTGGTACCTGAGTCCTGAATATAATGTCTGTCTTTTCGACATAGGATTTTTTGCATTTTATCGGGCAATTTTCTACTTCTTTACACATGGCGTAATACTGTATCCCTTGTTTCAGGGAGTGGTATCTAGCCATATAAATAGCTAGGATTAACTGCATGCCTAAATACTGAAGTGGAACTACTTGCATAAAGAACTACCACTCAGTGGGAATAAAACAGAATTGGGTGTAGAATTATTTGTTTATTACTCATCAGGAAGAATTACTTGACCACCCAAATGGAGTCCCTGAGGCAGTATCTGAAAACCAGCAGTACAAAAACCAGATTACACTCTTGTAAGTGGTCTTTACAGTGGATTTCTTCTTCAGTTTTTTTCTGGACAGTTTTTTTACAGATTATTAATGACAGGGTTAAGAAAAGAACATTTGAACTTAATTAGTGATGTAAGATAATACATATAATTACAGTATGAAGAGAAGCTAAAATGTCTTGGTACATACAGTGGCTGTGTTTATTCCCACAGTAATTAACCCACATATAAAAGGACTTTTCAGACCAAATTCTTGAAGTTAGTGGCAAATGTGGACAGCTTTCTAAAACTATGAGAACCTCACTGGCGCCATCCGACTTCCTCTGAAGTCAATGGAAATTTTGCCTGCAACTTCAGTGGAAGTAAACAACGAGATAGTTTGGAAAACAAAATGAAAAAGTTGCCATTAGTGAGTCATGAAATCTGGAATTAAGCTCAGAGAGTCTCCACGTCTGCACATCCAAGTGCACAAAGCAGAACTTTTAAGTTCTTTGTTTTCTAGGAGTGCTAAGATTGAGAGCAATGACATGGTATGTCCCCATATTTGAACCATTAAGCAAAGGCCATGCTGTTGTACCCAGAGCTTTGATTCTGCATTCCAGCATTTTTGAGCCTGATGTATCTCATGTATGGCCAGTAATGTGAGTATTCAAAGTCTAGAATTGTGCAGAGGTCTGATAAAACTAATTTATGTTTGCCTAAATTGATTTATCTTCTATTAAAAGAACTAGGGGGAAAAAAAGTAGTTTTTCAGTAACCTGAACAAAGAGAAACTATGGTTTATAGATTTTTGAGAGTATTCATTGGAATAAGCATATAAAAAGAACATGGGATTAACGTAATTAACGGCAACATAATATTTCAGAGTTGCAAGGTATAATGAGAAAACATTTTCCCACACAAGATCCCTTGTTACTAAAAGGATGAAAAATGCTCACATCAGGGTAGAAGACAGGAGAAAACATGACTGGCATGGAGTTAAATCCCCTGTGAAAATACTATGGGAAAGGCCACTTCAATAAGTGAACAATTGTGTAAATAAGGATTTCATCCACTAGTCTGCCATGGTTTCTCAGAATACAACGGTGGTTCAGTTTGAATATATTGTGCATATATCTGAGTTCTGTACACTGGATGTCAAGGCTCTCTCTTCAGACAAAGCCTTATTGTTTATTAAAATGTTTCATAAGTCCTTGTTGTGGCAGCAACAAACCTCTTGTCCCCACCAAAGCCAGATCCTGCTCAGAGCACAATTTGGAATGCATGTCCTTGTTAATTTAAAGTACAGAATAGCCTCTCTGTGGTCTGTGCTAAAAATCCATGTGAATGCAGTATCTTTCCCCTAAGCTTAAATGGGCCATGGTGTTTTGTGTCAAAATAAAAGCATACACTGACCCTGACACTCTGCTCTGGCCAATTCATTTTCTGTCTAAAAGTGGAGGAGAATTTAGAAAGAAAGAATATTTTTGTCTACTTCTTAGTCTACCCATTTCGTGCCAACAATATAGGTAAGAACAACCCTATTCAACGCTCTGCTAAATTTTTCTTTGCTGTGTTTTCTCCAGAAGATACTGAAGCATAGATATCCCACCAGACACAGTTTCTACCTCCCATAAGCACTATCATTGCAGGCCTTCTATACTGGGTGTGCCAAGTGGACAAACACAGAGCTATTATGCTGCTTCTTATTTTTCTGGGATTTTGTTCATCTGCAGCACCAGAAATACTACAGAAGCTGTAGTAGAGCAGATTTAACCCTCACATTTTCTAAGTTTTAATCTTTTAAGTAGAAATGTGAAGCATTTGGTCTCCAGAAGGGATGATATTTCTTCATAAGTCTCCTGCAATTACTTAGCAGTGACTCTTGTCATTGTTCTGATTACCTGAAATCTGTTTTTGTGTTTCTACTTACAGTAGTAAGTAAGTAAGTAAGATATATTAACTCAGGAATATTAGACTTGAAATCTTATTTCCATTGGTAAATGGAAGTTATTTATGGATAAAATTAATTCACAGGGAATCAGAACCAGTACAGTGGCTCAGAAATCTTTTATTTATTCTTGCTACACGATACTACAGGTTTGTATCCAATCACAACCCACTGACTCCCTTACAACTTACCAAGAGAACTACAACTACCACTGCAACCCATGGGTTAAACAGGTCCCTTACTGCTGGAGAAGTGGGATGTATAACCTCTTGGGTAAATGGCATTATAATTTTAAATGTTACAAACATTTTCATAGTATTTAAAATACTTTATTTTACCTAAGAAAATTATCTTGATTCTTTATTTCACTATATTCTAAAGTCTTCTGATCCAAAACAGTTCTGTAGGTGGCTGGAGCTATACCACATTATCCTGTAATTTCCTTGAGATTAGTACCTTTACTCAAGACAGTAAAACTTCCTTTTTTGGGGGGGTGGGAGCAGTGGGAAGGGGGTGAGGTGGGAAAAGGACAAATGAAATCCTTCAGTGGCCCATACCATATGTTTTAAATCAGAGACTTAAACAAAAAGATATAGGACAGCAGGATAAGGAACTGAAAATATAACAATGAAGTACATCTTGGATAAATATACAAAACAAAGGACCCTGCTCCTTCTTCCTCAAAAGTATATTTTAAACATAAATATAAACCAGGGTTTTTCTTCTGAAAAACCTCAAACCCCAATGCAAGCACATTCCAAAATAACTCCTGGAGCGAACAGCCCAACATAAACAGCAATGGCCCACAAAAAGCATTTTTGGACCATTAATGAACTTTCCATTTTTCTTCAAACTGACAGCTCAGGAGAGCTTCCAAGTGCATGGGTATGTGCAACATATCAGTTAGAGCAGGAATGCTGTCATGTATCCTATGGCAACCTCAGCTCCCCGTAGTCACTGTATGGAAAATATCCATCACTGGAAACTTACCACACCTCAGGAGAGATTGCTGCCTCTCTGGCAGTGCTGTGTGACCCTCCTGTACAACAAATGTGCAAGGAACTGCTCGCTAGTGTGGGAAAGCAACATACTGTGCTCCCTGGTGAACTGCCACAAGGCCAAAGGGATGAGTTACCTACAGGTTGGATTGGGTTAGGGTTTTTTTCGAATTTCCCATATCTCAAATTTAGGATCACTCTCTTACGGTTTTTTTGCCAAGAAATATATGGGTTTCAATTGAAATTAATAGTTTTCACCAAAACCTTTTGCCTGTGCCTTGCAGAGGGCTATTCTCATCTGTTTTACTTAGAAGGCTTAATCATCTGAGCTTTAAACACTTGCTGCTTTGCTGTACTGAGATTTGTCTGGCTGTCTGTTTTGTTCATCGTTCTGTTAGTAATATCCCAGGACAGACATGAGTGTATATGTGTAGGAGTAAGTACCTGGGCTACCTGGTTGTGGGAATGACACAGTCCCCTGGTCTCAGTGGGAAAATAATGCATTTGCTTTTAGTAGTTTTCCTCTTGGAAGTTAATAAACTTCTTAGTGAAATGAGTGCCCTTCCTGCCCAACAAACCATAGCTGGACAACAATCCTAACCCCCTTAGCATGGAGGATGTTGAGAAAGCATATCTGAGAGGAGGCTGTCTTTGTTTTGGGCTTTTGAGGCAAACTGCAGTGTTTCTGCCTTTGTTTGGGGATCCAGCCTCTTCCACTCCATGCCTGTTTTCCTCCTGACTTTTGCCTGGACAGAGGAAGGAGAGGAAGTGAGTGAAAAGAGATCTGCATACCCAGAAAACACTTAATAAATCACCACAGTTTTGTTTTCTGCATTGTGTCCACAGAAACACCCACAAAATGAGAATATGCTCAGCACAAAACACCATAGGAATCTCCTGCTCCTGTACAGTTTATACAAATCAATGCAGGGGCTGCTTCATATTGGGTATCTTTACTTTAAGGGAAAATTACAGACTGTTTCACAATCACTTAACTCCTCCCCCTCTAAAACCTTACACAATCTGCTTTTTTTCTTTTTTTGTTAGCATATGATATTTGAAGAACAGAGGAAGATTTTGTTCAAATGTGATTTAAAATATTTCTTGTAATCATTTTCAAGCCAATTCCTTGTATTTAGGAAGGCTTGAGAATATACAATAAGAAATTAATATTAATTGATGAATTTGCTAAATGAAATGCATTCAGGAAATTTTCGGCCTAAAACGAATTTTAGGTTATAAAGGTGACATTCTAATCTGGGCATAACTTTAACAGATATGCTGAAATAGTCATATACGTGTCCAAAACACACAGCATAAAAAGCCTTCATGCTGCCTCTTCTCTTTTCCATTTACCAATTCTTTCCTGATGACTGACACAGTTGCAACATCCCTGCTTTGCCCTGCCAGCTACCAATCATCCCCCCTTCATATCGGTGACCATGCCCGTTCAAACAGAGCTCCATGTGCTTCACTGTAATTATTGATGACAGCTTTTCAAAGAAAGGAGGGCCTGGAGGATGGGCTGGTCTACAGCCTTTGACTCTTAAGCCTTTTGGCTTTATGCAGGACATATTTTTCCCACCTACTTGCCTGTCAGAAGGGTGAGTCATGCTCATATGCATGTCCATAACATAGCTTAGGTAAGCTGTCTCATTAAGTTCAGTAAGGCAACACACACATAGACATTTTCAGGCTGTGGACACGGGACTGCAAGTCTTGACTGTGATATGAACATCCTTTTCAACATGTATCTGTGTGTCGACAGAGAGTAAGACTTGTGTTATTTGAGGCTTTCAGGTGCAGTTACAAATATCACCAGATGGTAAAGAACATGGCTATCTCCTGGATTGTCAAAATGCAAAAGAAAGAGAAGAACTCTCTGCTCTACCAGCTCAGAGCTAATTTCATATTTATGGGAAGTAAAAATGGCTAAAAATGCACCAGCCAAGGCCATATGTTCCTAACACTTGTGTTACTTCTCCATCTAGCTGCCAAAAACAATGTCTGTGTCTGTATAAGAGGTGCTGAGTAGTTTCTTCAAAGTCTGAAGCGTCTCTGTGAAATCTTGAGGATAATAGTGCTGCCAGGTCTAAAGATAATACAGATTCAAGTCAAGACAGCTGGACTCTTCTTCCTTCAAAGTCACTGAGATAGCATATTGTGATTCTGGGAGAAGAGGAGTAAACTGCAAATTTGCCATCTCTCTCTAAACCAGAGAATTTCACCCAGGTGACACTATGTTAGGTACACAAAACATTTAACTTAGCGTAGTGACGGTGCTTTTGTATCCTGGTTTGAAACTCGAGGTTGCTAAAGTTTTGTGTGTTGTACAGCGCTGTGGGAAGGGAGTTAAAGAACATTGCAAATATTTGCTATAGGCTTTACCGGCAATTAAACTTTGTCTTAGTCCCTCCTTTCCGAGGAGCAACAGATTATAAAGGCCCTGAGTTTATATTCTACCACTGCAAGAAATGCAGAGGTGGGTATTTCAGCCTTATAAGTTTTATGCATATACAGGCTAGGACTTAGACAGAGGTGGTGAAACCAGATAGAGGGAATCCTTATTTTTCTCAGGAATATTATGCTGTATTGCAATGCCTGCCTTATAGTGAGCCTTTCTGCTTCATGAGTTAAATTCCTATTACAGACATGAAAGCAGAAAGTAAGCTACCCTGCATGCAATGGCTTTCCTAAAAGTCTGGCATCCCAAACTGCAAACAGTGCAGCATTTCTTCAAAGACTGGAATCAAGCCCATACACCAGAAATAAAAAAAAAAAAAGCTATAAAAATTTGTACTATATGTAGTAATACCATTAGGTCATACGAACATCAGTGCAACTGTGTTCAAGCGTTTTTTCTTTATATTTTTATACTTTAGGTTTGATAAATTGAATTATTTTTGATCAGAAGTTATCTATACTCTAGAGGAGTTATGGGAAAAGTGAATGGTTTCTTGAGTGAGATGAAATTTATGTTCATCATCTCTGAGAACACAACATCAGATCTCTGTTATAGGGGCTGACTAGGATGAGGAAGGGAACAAAACCTGGAAGAAATGAGATTATTTCTAAAATGTGTGTGCAAGAAATACAAAGGCAAAAGCAAAGGAGTTCTTTGATGGCCCATCACACCACAAAGCCAGACCCAGAGCAGTCCTGGCTCCCCTCCTCTGCTGTCAAAGGCATTTGACAAAGGATTTGAACAGGCATTGACCACACCAGCCAATAACATAGTGTAATTGTACAGAAAACTCTTCTACCCTTCTGTCCCCACTGCTCTGACACAACACAATCCCAATGCCTGTATATCGTCACCCTGTTAGCTAAGGTGGACACCATCCTCCCTATTTACTTTCCACTAACACACAAAGTTTTTCTCCTAGGAATGTTGTTACAGAAGATACAGTGTCCATGTTTATGACATTCAGAACCTTTGAACTATGAATAGTCAGGGTAGCAGAGCTTTTGCCCTAGCCAAAAATAATCAGTGTATTTTTCATGTCATCTGTCGTCTTAATTCTACCCTTTTCACCACAAAAATACATTAATTAAAGGACAGTTTGTTCATTTACTTTCTTTAGAATTATTACCAGCTATCAGTGACAGCAAACCCAAATTATTTTTTGCCCAATAAAATTACAACTGTTGCCTAAGGCATTAATATACAGATGGCTTGACTTTTCAGAAGTGAAATGCAGTGTCAGCTACTGAAAGCTCTTATTATATCTATTTAGAACAAATTATTTTTAAAAAGAAGCCATGTGACAGAGTGGTATTATTTGTAATTTTTACTATGGTTTCTTTTCTTGGAATCAGACTTGATAGAATTTTGCTTTATGATACATTAAAAAAAAATCCAGTGATACCTGCAATGTCTGAAAACACCTTCTTCAGAAACCTCTCAGAACTTTTCAAGACGTATATGTGCTTTAACTCATTACTGACATTCTTTCTGTGGCACTGCATCCTAGTCAGACAAGCTAAAACCTTAATATTTTCAATGGTGTGTGATATATTGACATTTTACATTATTTTAAAACCAATGCCTTGAAACATGAAAGTTCCTGACAGTCTGTTTCCGAAGAGTGCCCTCTCTGTAAATAATACAGAGGTTCTTTCCTCTTGCCTGGTCCCATCCACTCCCTCCTTCCAAAATCTTTTTCTCCTCATGCGATCTGTCCCCATTTATGCTTACATTCTCCGTTAAATCTAATTTTAATAACCTAACCACATAATATAGTAATATCTAGCTATAGTTCTACATCAACTAGAAAGCTTTTTGTAAAAAAAAAAGTACAAATTTCAAAGCAGTAGAGAAATGAAAACACAAGCTTACTTGAAAAGAAGTAACATTTTTGCCTTGTCAGCTATGCATGTCTACTGGTATATTTAATAACTTTCTTTTTATAGTCTGGCATTAGATTGAGCTGCTTAGCAAGCATTTATTTGTTCCTCAAGTTCAACCAAGGTTACAGCAAAGTTATTTTGAAGAACATTGGACACCCTAATATTCAATAGAAAAGTTGAAAGTGTTTAATAGAAGATACATCTTGACCAAGAAAAAAATTATTTGAACAAATATCTATTTGCTGCTTACCTTCTCTTTGGGCTATTATGTCAAGCAAAAAATCATGTAGGTTTGGTAAAATCAAAAGGAAAGATTTAAAAATTATAGGGAAAAAAAGAAAAAAAGTTAAATTCAAATAGGGTGCTTTTGGTGAATGAGAAGTTTCAATCTAAATTTAGCATTTTATTCAGAAGCATCCTGCTCTTTAACAAATGACTAATACTGTATACACACAGGCTTTCCTGAATGTGTTGTTTATTTGCAGATGCCAAGATGTCCTTCAGACAAATATCTAACACAATATTACAGAAAGTGGATGCAAAATTAACTCTTTCTGTCAGGGACAGCCAGCTGGCCACTATGAGTCCAAGCCAGAAAGGGATTCAGACTTGAGATAGAAGTTGATGGGAGGTCCATCCTCCCTTAATTTCAAAGGCTGTAACATCTTAAAAATTCCTCTGAGGGTGGTGTTGTTTAGAAATTAAAGAGTTTACGATTTCTGCTTTTTTTTTTCTGTTTTAATATGTCCATGAGGCAACTGAGCCCAGAGTGTCAGGACAGGGTGAAGGCCTTCTATGAGAGCCAAATTAGGTTTAAGTGGTTTTAAGCACAAAAGTAAGAAGTTGTTTCTTGAGTGGTGACGACATAAGGCAGTGAAGGAAATCAGGTCACAGAAAGCTGAGATAAGGTTTTGATTTGGAGTACTCACTATTCAAGGCATAAAAAATAGATCTGTTTTTGGGAGTGGCTGAGCACCCGGACCTCCAGCTACAGGAAACAGAAGGGCAGCACTTCAAGAGATCCATGAAGTACCACACATTGTGCTACTGTGTTTTGCTTCAATAGTAGCAGAAGTTTAAAAATGTATTTGTGTGTATTTTTGTCATTGAAGCTTTTGGCAAACACAATTGATTATATCTCTATTTCTCACTTTCCAACGTGAAAAAAAGAAGGAGCACCAAATTTTTAAGGCACAGAGATGCTGAGACTGGTTGTAAGTGCTAAAATATATGTCAGAGAACATTTTGTTGAGACCCTATTGAACAAGTGTCATCTGAGAAATTGTAAGGGTGGCAGAGATGATCACACCTTGGAATTCATTTGCTTCTTCTTTGAGAAAACTTTCTTGCCACTTTCAGAGCTCTAAATGTGAGGTGAAATTTAACAAGACACAAACTGCATTTTCAAAAATTAGATATCTGTCTGTAATCTCTTGTCAGTATCACAGCATTTTGTAGCAATTTTTAATCCTGTTGTCAAAGTATGAACTTTCTGCTCAACTCGGAAACAACCACGATCTAAAACGTGGCAATGTAAATGTAGCTCTTGTTCCGTGCTCTTTATTTTATTTCCCTGGCCCAAATTTACTGAAATTGAACTATTATTTCTTTATGGCATAGTGTTCTGCTTTAAGTGAGAACTACAAAACCACTTGGAATTGTCAATGGTATTGAGTAGGAGCCACTGAACAAACCGAAAAGGTTATGGATTTACTTAGCTGGATGATGCAGTACAGGCTGGATGCAAAAACCTCTGTCACTGGTGGCAGTGCAGGAGAAAGGAATGTCTGTCACACTGATATTTTTAATACAGACATTTTACAGCTTCAAAGAGAACCTTGGAGAGCAACTCTTCCATGTCCCAGATTTGGATATCACAAATAATCCAATCAGAATCTCGTCCACTGAATTTAAATATTTCTTGGTGATGAGCTCCTAAAAGAGCTCTTCTCTAGTATCTGAACCTAGATATGGTAACTGTAGAGTTACTATAAACTCCAGAAAAATTCAACATTTCTGTCTACGAATAGCTATTAAAACATAGAAATGTAGTGTTTCACCTTCATGCAGTTATTTTACATTTTAAATAATTCTTTCTGTGTCAAAGTAACTTATTTTTTCTACTGGAACTCTGTTTGCATTTTAAGTTGTCAATGGTTTTTTGACATTGCACTTTATATTCTTAATAGTCATTATTCCAGTAATAATCTTTAACATTTTAAATGTGTCTTTCCTTTTTGCAACTTTGCATGTTTTCAAACCATTCATGGATTTAAAAAAAAGAAAAAAAAGGGTAAGGAACTATCTGCTGTTGCATTGCCAATAATATATTTTAATTTTTTGTATACTATATTGCATTTGGGAACATGTATACAGTAAGCTGAAACAGATTCCATTCACAACTAACTGTTTTTCGACTTCAGCTTTTTCTGTCCTTCTTACAAATCTCTCACTCTCTTCTTTTAAAATTACACCTTTTACACACCTAGTGGGATGAAGGTGGTTTGTTTCTGACTAATCTCCTGCTTACACATCCTTCAAATCAAGGGGAACTTGTTTCTCTTGCTTCTCCGTCACCTTCAGCTAGCTCTGTGCCTTCTAGGATTACTCGTTCTCCCAGCTGTTGTTCTGATATTCTCTCCATATCTAACATTAGCTTTACACCCATTCCCAATTTACATAGTTTTCATTGGGCTCCTGCATGCCATTCTAATTTTCCCTCTGTCTGCAAAGCCAGGTTTAGTGAGCTTTGTGAGATCTATTTAATTACTAAAAAAATATGCAGCCCAGCAGTAAATGTAATATGCATTCCAGAAGACCTACAAACAAGTTTTATTTGGCACTCACAGCAATGAGGTAAGAGGATAAAATGAGTTTGTGGTCACATTACCAGACCACCAGCACAGAGTTATGAGAAAGCTAGACCCATTTTAATCAGGAAAAATATAAAAAGCTTACATGACAGCCATCATTCTGGTCTTCTATGGACCACAAGCTGTAATTATGTAAACTATAACTATGAATTTTCTTAGCTGTATTCTTGGATTTTAATATCACTCTGTGAAACAAAAATTGTATTTCTTGAGATTGTTCTAAGTATGCCTATATTAAAAAAACATTTTTTTCCCAAAAAAACCTGCAAGAGATTGGACTTGATAATCAGCATGGTCTCCTTTAACTTCAAAATTGGTCCATGTCATTCTATAAATCTGTGCATTATATGTTTTTAAGGCTGATTTCTATGTAAGTAGAACTGTACATCTTAAAAACTGAACTGTTTGACTTCTGTAAGTGGAAATTTAGGTCTTCAGCATTTTTCTGAAACAGTTATGTCCTGAGGAGTTTTCGCATATTTGATAGGATAGTGATCTTATGATAGGATGGACTGTCACTTGCACTGATAGAAGGTGATGTCTTATGAGGCAGGAGTCAAATGCAATTTTTTAGCCATGTAATTCAGTATTACAGTGATGGGATCAAACTTTTGCTTTAGAGACTTGCTCAAAGATGATGAATTTGATAAAGCGTCTCAAGTAGCACGTTCTCCAGTATTTGATTACATCAGCAAGGACATGGTTAGATGGAAATAATTCAGTGCCATGTTAGAAAACTGAAACTATCACCAAACTAGTTGGTACCTTCTGTGGCATAATGCCATACCTTGCTGAACCATTAGCTTGGGTAACAGTAGAAATGTAGCTGAATAAACATGATGCAGTGCCTGAAATAATTAGCTTCAAGACTGGGTTTTCTGACAGTAGTGGATCTGTCTTTGCATTCTTTGAAGGTGTAACTATTTGACCATCTGCTGTTTAGTAAAAGCGTGGACCTATGTTTTCTCATGAACATGTCTTCCTTTCACCAGGTACACCTACACTGTAGTCTATAGGAAAATATAAAAGAAAATGAGAAAAAACTTTAGTAGGGTAGATTTAACACCTAAAGCAGTGGAACTGTGGGATCTGGAGTAAACTTGGAGTGGAAAACTGGCTATTATAGGAGAAAACTTCCCTGAAGAGAGATATATGGTGAGGGAGATTCTAGGCTTTGCTAGGCTTTGCTGTCACTATTGGACAGCCTTGTACCTGTTTCCTATGTAGTGGCTGTGGTGGTACCGCACTGCCCATCTTCAATTCAGTAATTCATTGATTTGGACACTCATGCAAACGTAAGGTAATCAAACTCATTGCCCCCTACTGCTTGCTGAATTTCAAGTCTTTGCCATCTTCCAAGCAAATGCAATGAGCCTGTGATATTTCTATCAGTGTGCATAACTACAGAGGAAGGGACAGACAATGACTGAACGGACTAGATCTCTCTTGTTGAGGCTGTTTGATTTTAATTAAATGTTTGTCATCTCTTGAAAGCGACTGCTTTAATCATTCTTAATGTCACAAAATTCAGATTTCATTCTCTCTGTCAAAAATCATTTAGATGATTCTACAAGATGGCACAGGTTCAAGAACATGGGCTGAGAAAACCATGTAAGGAAGATTTCCATACAGGATGGTCATGGGTTTTCCAGCCCCCCCACCCCCAGGGTTGAAAAATAGTTAATTCCAGGTAGATTTCCAGAGCAAAGCCAATCACAAGTTTTAGTAACGCCTCTGCGAATGACATATTTAAGAAAACGGAAAAGAAGCCTGTTGCGCAGAAGAAATTCCAGCCCCGAGGAAAACAAGAGATAGCAAATGTAGCCTCCAAGGTCAGTGTAGCAGGAGGGGGGAGAAGAGGTCCGGGGGGGCCCCCCTCTCCACCTCCAGCAGGGGAAAAGACTTAAAAACTAAAACCCCTGCCACCTGTGGGAGGTTATTTGGAGTGAGGAGACTCTTGCCGCTCATGAAGGAGCCAGTGCTGGAGTAGAGGAGTGCTCGGAGGAAGCTGTAACTCCATGGGAGGCCTAAAATGAAACAGAGCCTTGCTGGAGACCTGTGGCCCTTGGAGAGAAAAACCTATGCTGGAGCAAGTGTCCTGGGTAGGACTTGTGATCCCAGTGAGGGATTTATGCTGGTGTAATTCATTTGTGTCCCTAAAGGACAGCAGAGTATGGAAGAACTGTTATCTGAGGGTAGACTCACACTGGAGAAGCTCATCCAAGGCTGTCTCCTGTGAGAAGGGACCCCACAAGAAACAGGGGATGGACTCAATACCATTATCCCCTGTAACAGTGGTGCAGACCCTGGTGCAGCAAGTTGTCCCCTTGCAGTCCATGGAGGACCTCACTAGGCCTGAGTACCCCCCGGGCTCCGGTCCTGGCCCGGCAGGGAGGAGCAGGGACAGTCCTGAGGTCGACGTGCAGCAGAGAGAGAGAGGAGAGAGAGATTTCCAGCTATGGCTGATCGGAGCTGTCGCCCCAGAGATAATAGAAGAAAACTTTCAAGTGCTGCAAATTTGATTTAGAGGAACTGTAACCCTGAAAGTGAAGAAAAGACTTTTCTCCTCCTGGACTGATACAGGGGGAGGGATAATTTTGTAAATATATAAAATTTTCTTCATAAGAAAACCTAGTAAGAATTGTTGTATATATTATTCTTGAGTTTTTATCCTGCTAATATTATTCCCTCCCATCAAGTCTCTTTTGTCTGTATAAAACTTCTTTCATCTTATAGCAATTGTGTAAAAGGTTTGAAAAAATTAGTCCTGAGTAAACCCAGAACAAGGATAGAAATTTCTATCTACAGTGCTTGCTCAGAAGGTATGCCTGTCTGGCCAAGCATGAAGAACAGTGGTGTGGGTGAGTGATTCAGACCTTTGGCTGTTGAATAAAAGACTGTTATTATCACATCCAGCTTAGGACACATTCTGTTTTTGTGTCCAAGTGCTAAATTTTGCTGAAAATCCAGCCCAGGACTTCTGAAACACTAGCAGTGGCAGTATTGGTATCTGCCAGCAGTGTAGGTATGTGTCCCATGCTTCAGGAGCATGCTGGCCGCCTTACACTAGTGTTGTAGATCTGTGGGTAGAAATGCCATCTATACTGCATGTGTGGGGGGTAAATCAGGATTCGGTTTATGTATCTAACACTTCCCAGAAGGGTGTGGACCTACTATGAAAACAAGTGCAATGCCCCACAAGATATAGGAAATACTGTTGTAATATTATAGCAACAATTTAACAAAGCTCAATGCAAGCCCTGTTGGGAGTATATTATTTAGTTTAAAATTAAACCTGAAATAAAAAGGATTTTACCCATTTATACTCACACAATCACTCCCACACCAAGACATGGATACAGGTTTGCTCAACATGCGGGCAACAAGAAAGTTGTGTCCAGGCAGTTTATTTAGCGTTCCTTGTGATGAGTTGGCATAAAGGATGGCAGCTGCTGGGTCCTCTTTACATCCCCTGTGTTGACCTTGGGTTGGCAGTCATCTCTTTCTTTAGGCCTTGCTCTTTCTGAGCCTCTATACCATCGCATCCCTTCCTATGCTGTTCCATCCCATTCCATTCAATCCCATCCCACCTGTTTTATCAGGACTTACTCGCTGTACTTGGTCTTCTGTACTGGATGTCCTGAAAAACTGTGAGTGCAAGGCTCCAGGTTACCTGCTTAGTCTGGTGCCATCAGCATGTGCTATTTGTATAACATTTCTCCTCTGGCTTTTCCCAGTGGTACTTTCACACCCTTACATGGGTTGGATTTTTTAGAGTAACTTGGTATGTTCATCAGTGTGACTGGGAACTTAATGAAGCCCCAGGTTTATGAAAGGAAAAAATGGATTTCTTACAAATTACATTTCAAAGTAAGATTTCATTGGTCTTGCTCATGTGAATTCATTGCTGTTCTCCACCAAGATAAACTGCTGAAAGCTAAGGCACTTGTTTAAATTGCTTTTCTTGAAGGAAACAGAAAAATGCATTGTCTAAGGTAAAAAAATAGAATCCTAAGACTTACTGTTACGTCCTTGTCGTGATTAATTTCAATTACTTATCTGGCAGAAAAATGAGTAATTCTGAAAATGTGTGGTAATCCACTGGCTGTCTCTTTCTATGTTTTTCTCTGCTTCAGGCCAAGGAATGGACAGATATTTTGAAAATAGATCTTGCTTCCTTGAGTTGTCCTTGGAAGACAGTCCCTGGAAGTATTAGTGTTTTGCATACTAAAGTGTTTCTTAAATCTTTAATTGATTCCTTACCCTTCTGTCCCCATATGTGATCTGTGGTTTTACCTCTCTTATTTACATTTGCCAGAGAACAGATTTTATGTTCAGAGTTCATTCATTTATGTAACTTTGGACAGATTAAGCTGTAGAGCTGCAAACTGACCCTAGGAACCATCATGGAAATTATTAATCTAAAATGCACTAGCTCTGGTCTGCTCATTTAAAGATTAGTGAGTAATCTCATCAAAGACCAAAAGCTAAATGTTGTTGTAAACATTACTTATAGGAATAAAATTTGTTGGTTCCTTATCTTAATTTCTGAAGGTGGGATTTCCTCTTCCATCTTTTTTTTTTTTTTCTTTTTTTCTTGTTATTAGAGCTCTGATCTCAGCTGGTCCAAGCTGAAATCCTTCTAAAATGTCAGTTAGACTGATTCAGACCAGCTGAGCCACTCCATGTTCCTTTATGTGCAGACTTTGTGCTTTCTCTCTGTGCTTCCAGAAATGCCCTCCTTTTACAATGGCCTCCAACAGTTCACTAAAAGCTGTTTAACCTTTTGTCCTTTCCTCATATAAAAATGTTTGTGGAGGAATGCTATTAACATAATGCAGAAAAATCTGAGACTTGCTGACTGAAAGAAACACCTTTGCATCGAGTTTCAAGCAAAGCAGTGTATATCAAACTTGTGTCTACCTTGTAACCATGGCGTCTAGCAATGCTCTCAGTTTCTATCAGACCACTATTCCGTGGTCAGTAACATGAAATTTTAATCTTCTGGATTGTTTATGAGTATAAATTTGACAGAGACATGTCAGAAAAATTACAGACTCTACTTGCCCTCCTGGCAAACTTTGGGATGTCCACTCTGTCATACAATGGGGCTGTTTTGGGATGGCTCACCCAAGGCTTACCCTCATGTTGTGAACATCAGCCACATTCTTGCATGGAGTCCAAATTATTTGTGACAAAGGAATTAGTGGACATTTTCAATAACTGTGGAGAGTTTTATGTCTAATATATATATCTAGAATATAAAAATATATGTCCATATCTATCTAATCTCTCTCTCTCTCTCTCTCTCTCTCTCTCTCTCTATCCCATGTACTATATTAAAAAGATACGTATTAATGTCTTTGTAAAATACTTCATTTTGAATTACACATCCATATATAGTTTTGGGATATAAACCAGTGCTGGAGCATTTTCTCTTGTATTTTAGAGAATGCAGGACATGCACCTAGATTAGGTGCCTTCTGTGTGATGTTTCAGGAATAGTCAAATTGCATAGTTAACTTTTTCACCTTCCCAACATTCTCATTCCTTGTAGTGTGCTGTGGGTAAGAGTTGCTTATGGATTGCTTACCCTAATAACTTCCCAGTCTTATACAACGTAGTTTTGTGTGTTTGTGGACCAACTAACCCTTGATTGCAGAGACCTACAGACTGTTTTAATGACCCACAAAGGTATGTCTTAACACAACCAGAGACGAAATGAATACTAATATTTTGCTCAGCAACAATCTTCTTTTTCAATCCTTTTGATAGATGCTCAAAAACAGTAGTAATTTTAATATTAAATGTCTTTGTTAAAAATTTCTGTAAAAGATTTTTTGTTATCAGTTCAAGATATCCTAGAGGATTCAGAAATATTTTCATAAAGATGAGCAATTACTATATTTGGGTTGGATTTTTATGATATCTTATAATTGCAGTTTATGAATAACTTGATGGCTGTTTGCTAAAAACACCACGAAGACTGAAAGTTTAGTGAATGTTAATAACAATTTTCTACGTTTTTATGGTGCACTGCTAATTTCCTAATTCTGTTGCTCAGAGAGCCATTTCTGTTTTTCAGTTCTATAAGTCTTCTGTCCAGATATTTTTTCATGATACACACAAAAGTGAATTTTCAAATACATTCTCTTCCCTGCTGTAACCAGTTCTATAGAACAAGCCTAGAAAGAAGAGATCCTAATTAACTCTGTAGATAAATTTTGTAATAAATAATTTAAAAAATACTTTAAAACCCCCTACACATACAGAGAAATCTAGATTTGTCAGGTAACAGTTGATAGTCTGAAGAAATATCAGTGTGTTGGGTAAATTTTTCATGTCTTTGAAGATAAAATGAGGAATTCTGGCTTGTGGTAATGTAACTATAAACATCTGTCCTGGCTTGTCAGAAATATCTCTAATCTATCTTCTGAAAGTATAACTATGTTTTTCCCACAAAAAAAAATGAAGCTAGAGAAACAGATAAACTTTAAAGTACTTTACAGAAAAAACTCCTGATCATTAGCATCAGTCATACCTAGTTTAAAAAAGGTTAAAGACTTCTAGAATTGAAATATCTCTTGTCCTGTGTAGAAAGGAGATACCTTTAGGCTTTTGCTATATAACTTTTGCTCTTTGCAGTTTAAAAAAGCACAACCAAAGGGTAGATGATTGTTTCTAAGTTGTATAACTCTTCCTCGTAGTTATACATAGGCAAGCTCTGAAACGTTTCACTCAAGGTGATAGTTTCTTCTGTGGGAAACAACAAGCAAGCCTGTTTGCTAGACAGTAGAGATAAAATTGCCTTGTTGTGGCCAGATTTCAGATTCATTAAGCTGCTTCTCAAAATTGTATCCACAGTCCTTTTCTCAGACCTTATCAAAGTCCCAACCCTTAAAACCAGTACTGATACATTATCTGCTGCAGGGATGAGTAGCCACAGTGAAGTCACATGCCCTGTCACCTCCTGTAATGTCTGCTGACATGAGGCCTAATATCAAGCAAGTCAGAGAGGTATTTTCATGCCATTTTAACTGCATTTATGTATTTAAATAAAAAGTTTTGTGTCATCTCACTTGGTGCGTCCAGAAGTCAGATAGGTAGCCTGAGATACATATCGAGGTGTCCTGCCCCCATAGTCACTGGAGAAAAGAGTAAGATGACTTTGCTTCTGGAACTAGTGATTTTTGCCCTCTATCCTGAGATTATATTAAACCTTTGGGGATAAGGAGCTCTTCATTAATTAGGACAGTGACTTTAGCTAAATACTAAAATTAGCTAAAAGCTAATTTTTAAATAGTCAAAATTACACGAGATAAATTCCATTCTCCATGGTAAGCTTTGAAGGCCAAAGCTGTGTAAGATTTTTTTTCTATGAAGAAAATATTAAGGGAATTGTGATCTGAGAGCACTACAGCTTAAATCCTTGCTGTCATAGAGTATTCACATTTTTGTCCCTGCCTATGGCATTGCCTTAGGTAATGTTTTTAAACACACACTTTCTAAAATTATAATAAAAGCATATGTAAAAATAAGTTGTGATAATCTGATTTAAGGTACTGTTCAATTAATCCTAAACTAATGGATATGCTAATGTGACCTTTCATGAGATAGGGATGTAGAAGTAAAATAAGGTTGCATAGCACTCTAGAAATTCAAAATATCAGGGAGGGAAAACAGAACTATTCTAAACATTTACCTCAAACACTTGAAAGCTTAGTTATAACATTTAGATGGACTATTTTATAATCATACTCAAGGGCTGGCTGCTTCCTCTGATTTCTTACCAGTGATGCACAGTTCCCTGTCTTCTGTGCTGAGGACAAGCTATGCAGACAGGCATGGCAAGTCTACTGCACTTTTGACCTGCTAGTTGCCTTTGTTTCCTGTCTACCTGCATTAATTTTGGTTCATTTGCACAAGTCTTGATGTACAATAAAATAAATATAATCTCAGAGTGTAGCTTCTCCCTGTGATTAAGTGGAATAATTAACAAACATTTCTCCTTAATGTCTTTATGTAGCTTTTACATGCATAATAGATATAAAAAGTAAGAATAATACCAGAGGTCTCTCTGTTCTAGGTCATTGGGCTTTCAGACTCTGAAACTGGCCTCTCTTGGGAAGGTCTAATGTCTTTCAGTGGAAGGCAGGAGGAAATGAAAACAACCCTGTGGAAAAAGAAGAGAGGAATATTTTTCCTTCCTTGCTGGATTATATTCCCTTAGGGCTCAGCAAAAGTCTGTACTGCATACTGAATATGCAATAGATGGTTTTGCTATTGCTAATTCTGTAGTAATAAGCCAGCAAGATAAAAAAGCTAATAGGCTGCCCATGTGTTTGAAACAGTCTTCCAAAAACACATTTTAAAAATGAATGTATTCCAGAAGACGAACTGGAAAGAGATATTTTTTTATATCCTAATTAGGAAAAAGTCTACCACGACCAACAATAAAATTGATGTGAGTTCTCCTGAATTCAGTTACAGTAGAATTTTAAGAAGCAGTTCTTGAGAACTTTGCAGGCAATGTCTAGCATTAATGCAGAAGCAGGTTTGTGACAAATGAAGAAGACACCTGTAGAGTATCTGTTTTTTCACAAGTGTTACAGAACCCAGTGAGTAACTACTGAATAATGAATGCCTACATAATACTATTTTTCAGCTTCATTACATATGAATGTAGTAAAAGATTTGCTAAATTTTCTACCTAAGATCCTGGTATTGATATGTGTTTTGCTGCCCATCAGTATCAGTGGTACCATCTTCTCTTTTGGCAGCGTCCATCTACTTCTGTGATATCAGCTGTTACATCCTCTGCACTGGTTTTTGCACTCCTTCTGTGTGTTGCCTTCCCTACAATCCATATGTTTCTTGTAAATTCTTCTGTTAACTTTTCCTTGATGTCTTCTTCCTATGATTTCCATGTAGCAGCACACAGATTACTTGCTGTTATTTTTTAGCTTTCAGTAGAAAATATTTCTACCTTTCCCTATTTTTAAAGTCCTTTCCCTCCTCTGTCTGCAGTCCATAAAGGTGTTTTGTATAATTTTTTTAATCTGTAGATCTCATTCTCCATGTTTTTTTATTGTGCAAGACATTGTCTACAACAAAAGTACTGATTGTGGTTGGCTAAATATAATCTGCTGTCTGTAGAATTTCTGTCAAAAAGAAAGGCTAGGCAATGGCTGGCAATAAAGCACCAAAGTGATTAATAGTTATATAAAAGGCAATAAAAGAAAGGTATTGTCTGGGTGTCTGTCAGGTCATGGTTTTCTTAGAAAGTATTTTAGGTTTACATACATAAAAAAAGTGGCAGTTCTCTCTGAATTTTTATTCTGTAGTTAAAGGTTCAGAGTCCTCTATTGCAGCACCAAAATGTATCTCCAAAGTCTATGTGGACATTTGTCCATCAGCTGTGGAAAAAAAAGAATGAGAAAAAAGAAGTCAACATCTGAACTGCAGATATTTTTCTCCACAGTTCAGCCCACAGTTTTGTCAGTGTGGAATTATGGAATTATGAATGCACAAGTGGAAGCTAATTCTTTCTAACATATTAGTGCAATTGTTCGTATTGTTCATGAGTGAATGGAGAAATACTGGACCATAGGTGAGAGGGTTGTATAACTTGAACAGCTTGTTAAACAACAGATCAAAAGTTTCAAAGACATCTTAATAAGTTCCTACATAAAAGAATAAAAGTCAGGCATAGTGTCAAAAAGGCAATCTTCGTAGTTCATGTTCTGCACATGCAAACTCTACTTGAGCATTCTGAAAATCAGATGAGATATTTCACAAGGTGACCTGATGTCCTGGTTTTGGCCAGGACAGAGCTCATTTTTTGCAATAGCCAGGAGAGGATGTGGCTGAGGGGGCATGTCCAGGACCCAGAGGTTATTCTGTACCACATCATGTCATTGCTGGGGGTGTGGGGGAAGGGACCTTTTGGCTTTGGAGAAAAAGGCTGTGGCTTCATTTGCTTATCTCACTGCCGTTTCCAGTAAATTGTTTTTATTTCAACTTCTGATCCTCACCTTTGGTTCATCCAATTCTTAACTCCCCCCAGCTGCAGCAGGAAGTGATGAGGGGAAGGGGAAATGAGAGAGCAGCATGCGGTTTGGGAGTGTCTCAGTGGGGGCACTGAACTGTACAGTTCCTAAACCAAGACACCTGACTATGTAAACTGATGATACTTTCATATTTAAGCAACAAAACTTGAAGATGATGTTATTCTGTGATCAATTCATCATAATATTTGAGTGATTTTGGTACATTCTGAAAGCTGAAGGATTATAATTTATGAATATATTCCAACCAAATCTTTACAAATACACCTATATTTCATAACTTCAATTACCATGTCATTAATCTGCATTAATTACAGTCAGTCACATGACTAGACTGCTCATTTTCTTCCCAGTTAAAGAAATGAATATAATTTATTTTTAATTCGAACCATTCTAACATTTTGTTTTAAATAACAGATTTTTGATCTCTGAGTACATTCATAGCATGCTAACAAAAAGAAAACTGTTACTCTAGAAAAATGTAATGTGGTTAGGTTTTCTCATACGGATGCAATAAAGACCACTTCTGGTGGCTTGACATTGCACAGATGAATAGTCTTCGACAGGGAAAATAACTATAGTTTAGTCTGAGCTTTGGCAATATGACAAGTTATTAAATACTTGCAGTAGTCCAGAAAGCGGAACTTTATTCTAGGCAGGTTGCTTCAAAGTGTATTGTCTCCATAGTTAGACATTTTCATTATGTTAACCTTTTTCTATATGGAGGTACTGCTTTCTTCTTTATATTGTTTCATGGGCTGATCAATGGTCTTTTGGAAGTTTTTGGTTTTCCTTATTTCTCCTCTTTTCCTTTCTCTTACAAGTGGGATGAAGTTTTTCTGAAATATACGGAACACAATGTTCTGGTAAAATAAAAAACAAACAAACAAACAAACCAAACTAAGAGCTGCTATTCAAATCAAGCATATTTAAACTCACTTGTGCAGTTTTTTTCAATATTGAATTTTACCGAGCTCTTTTATGTCTTTATTTCACAAAAAGAATACTGTATCACTGTGCATATGTTACCTCACCTATCCCTTGGGCTTCCACTACCACAGCATGATAGTTCATCAGTCTTAATGTACTTCTCTTCTGCTGCAGTTGGGAATGTTCCTCCAAGTGCAGATGTGGAAACCAGAGCACCTGAGTGGGAGCACACGGCACCCAGTGCAGACATGTGGGGACATCTAAGAGTGATATGAACAGGAGAGCTCTGACACTGCCATGGGAATGGCTGCAGCACCACACGCCAGAACAGTTGTACCACGTCCAGGATCTCAGGTAGCACCTCTCCTGAGATTTGTGTGGTGTCCTGCAGCTGCTCCAAGTGCTGGCCTGGACTTAGACAGGCACTCTGAGCTGGGATGAGGTCACCAGCTCCATGTTGGTAAACTCCACCTCCTAGCTGAGGAGCGCAGTCTCTGCTTCATTCCTTCTGACCTACAAACCACCCGAGATGAGGGTTACTGAAGCACAGGAAAGGAACCTGTTGGTTTTGACCAGCATTTGTTCAGGCCTGGTGCAGAGACCCAAGCCAGTAAATCTGCTAATGGGGAGGTCTCAATTACGTGAGCTCAGCTCTTGTTCCAGGGTCACACCTCAGGATTTGCATCAAATGCCTTCACACCTTCTAGAGGGCAAAATGAAACCCCATTCTTTGTATTGATTGCACCGATAATTTGACAAAGGAAAGAAAGGACTCACATGATGAGACTATCTCATCAAAGGAGGAAAAATCTGTGAGTGGAGGGGAGACAACTGTGATTGAGGTGTATAGGTGACAAGACTAATGAAGCCTACCAAATGTGAAATGTCCAATTCATGGTGCCAACATACTTTACCAAGTTTTGCCACATATGTCTGTGTTTCCTTAGATAAAGTTATTAGAATTAATGTCTCTTTGTAGTGATGGTCAATAGACTGAATTCATGTGTAGAATGAATTCTTTCAATGGACAACATTTTTCGCTCTCATAATTGCAGCTAATTTCTGTCATGCAGAAATGTGAAATGTGTCACTGAAGGTAGAAAAAAGAAAAGATGAGGAATGATCAACTTAGAATTCCAACAGTGTTAGGTTAAAAGTGGGAAGCAGATTAGTGGGTGATGGAACAATTTTCCAGAATATGATTATTTTTCAGAAAAAAATTGCACTGGTAGGTATTTTCCTCATGTTTCATAGAATCTGATTTTTTTTTGTTTTATCCTACGGAGAAGTATCTTCTGCAAAAGCAGGCATGGAAAAAAAAAATAATAAATTTGAGTGTATGTAATGAAACAACTGATACTGAAAAACTTACTGAAAGCCACTAAACTACTGTGAATTATCTTATAAATGGCAAGTTTTATATAAGATAATTCTATACCATATTTTAAAATAATGCACAAATAATTCTTTCTATTTTTTATTATAAGAAATTTGTTTCTTAAGCTATATTAGGTTTTAGTTTTACTCACATTGCCATGAACGTGACACAGGCATTTTTCAAATTTTTTTATGGAATAAATAATTTAAAATTTTATTCATTAGAAAAATCAAATGTTTTTCATACAATGGTCTGTTTGTATAAGCCCAGCTGAAAGGCTCCTATTGTGGAAGAGACCATGCAAATTTATACAAACAGTCTTTTGGGACTTTTGTTTTTAAATTATCATGCTTGTAGTGTAAAATTACTGGTTTTTCGTGATATTCAAAAGGGACCAATATTAGCTTTCCACAGGTGAACCCAAAGAGTTTTTATTAAGTTCGAACTGTAACACTTTTGCAGAAATCAAGTAGATATTTAGTAGAGGTGCACAAAGTTTTGCATTTAAGAGAGTTGTTTATGTTTTCTGTTATTTTAAACAAATATTGATGAAAATATTTACTAGTTTTAAATTCTTAATGGATTTAATGAGGGAACTGAACATTACTTGCAGTACCACAAATATAAGACTTGCATGTTACAAGGGAAGGCACCACTGTAAGTAGCACTTCTGTTGGGTATTTGGTAGGTGATAAATTGTGGGACTGGTGAAAAGGGGACAGGACTGAGTTTTATAGCAGTCACGATCAGACCTGATGGATGCTGATCGTGCAGAGGAGGGTGAGGGAGGGGAAGGTGAACCTTTGTACTGAGCTGTGAGACTGGTGCCAGGTTACAAAGGTCAAACATTTAACAGCACTCTTTCATTTTACAGCTTTATTCCATGTGTGAAGGCAGTCTGGGATCCAGCTTAGATAAGGAAAAGGCAGAAATACATATTTTTCTGTCCTTTGATTTTGGATATGTTTTATGTTTCTTTTCTATAATATTAGAGCCTCAAAAAGTGCCATGTTCCTGACTCAAAAACTTAACATAGAACTGTGACCTAAACATCCATACTGCAGTGCACTGTGTTGGGGAAGTAAGGAGGAATCAATTCCACTGGTTGCAGTTGCTCTGAACTCCCTAGTGGTGGGCTTAGAGCCATTTTTGTATTCTGATTTAAAAAATTGCTTAAACCTACAGAGGTTTCAGTGCTCTGAAGGGACTCTCACACAGATTCAGGTAATGTCTGGTTATAAAAACACAACTCTTCATCAAACAGTATTTAACTAATATAATAATTAGCTGTATTGGATTTAGCTGAGATGGCATTAGCTTTCCCCATAGCAGCCCTCGCTGTGCTGTGCTTTGTATTGGCAGCTAGAAAGGTGCTGGTAACACACCAGGCTGTTATTGAGAAGAGCTTGCACAGCATCAACACTGTCTCTCCAACACTCCCCCCCCTCCAGCAGGCAGGTGTTGGGCAAAATCTTTGGAGGCAACATATCAAGGTCATCTGACCAAAACTGATTAAAGGGATATTCCATACAATGTAATGTCTGCTCAGCAATAGAAGCTAAGAAAAAGGAGGAGGGGAGGGACATTTTTTATGATTATGTTTCTCTTCCAGAGCAATTGCTCCATGAACTGAAGCCCTGCTTTCCAGAGAATGGCTGCACATTACCTGCTGATGGGAAGTAGAGAATAAATCTTCTGGTTTTCTTTCCTTCTGCATGTGCTGTCTCTTGCATTACTAAACTTACTTTATCTTGACCTATGAGTTCTCTTTCATCTTACTTTCTCCCTGCCCTGTCCTGATGGGAGGGAAGTGATTGAGCAGCTTGGTGGGCAACGGGTGTCCAGTCTAGGTCTACCCACCAAATTATTTAAAAATGTGTTTAATATGTTTAAAAGCTTCTACCCATTTCTCTCCAACTCACTGAAAAGTACTAGTAGAAGCTGAATCAAGCCTACATAAATGAAATAAATACTTAAATCCTCAATCTACAGATAGTAAACATAGTACTGTGACAGATGACATTTCTTTGGAGATCAACCCAAATGCTGGAATATATGAATGCAGGGCAGAGCAGAAAAAGCCTGCAAAGAAGTTCTGTACTTCTTGGAATTTGTAGCTAAACTCCACTGAGTGCAGCAGCACCTAAATTTCTTTTTGAGGCTCCTTGACAGTGGCTCTGTGTTCACATGGAAGACGTGTACCTGGAAATTTTCATGGTTTCACCTTGTGTAGACTCTTGTTCTGCATCATCCTGTAGGAGACCTCATCTCCACAGGCAGCACAGTGAATCCTGTGGGATTAGCAGCTGACTTCAAGACTTCTACAGATTTTTTTAAATGGAATTACCATGAAAACTCCATATGCAACATTCAGTCTCCATTTCCTCAGTGGGATTACAACGGTCCCATCACATAAAGATAGATCACCTGTCTCTATGGGCCAGAACCAGCAGTTCCTTTGTATTTTTTTACATTACCTAGCTCAGTGGAGCTCCATGCTAGCTGATTCTTTTCCAGATTAATGAAATATTAAGTTACAAGTAAAATAACTCTGAAATGTTATGATGTTTAATTACATGTGCCCTGTTATCAGTTTCTCAAAACATGACAACATATGATCTGTATCATGGGTCACATCTATAAGCTGCAGAACACAGCTCTATGGAAGTATTCAACATTTGTGCAAACCAGCAAAACTGGGAGTCTTTATGCTAAATGAATAAACACTATTAACCCATATTTCCAATTAACTTACTTTTTGTCTCACTAAGTTTAACCATAGTTGGTTTTCTACACTGACCTAACTTGTGACAAATACATTTACTCAAAGAAATGAATCCTTCCTCAATCTTGTCATAGATCGATCTGCTTATGGAGAAGAGAAGAAGTAAAGGAAAGAGGGAAGTGCAGCTGTCTTGGTGGCTTGGGACTCTATTTGCTGTTACTGAAGTTAGTGCCATTTACTTTTATCTGCTAAAAGATCTTTGACCTGCAGACTGGAAGATCATTGTTAATAAACTGTCATGAAATACATCTGAAATGGTAACAAAATAAGTGAACGGAAAATGCCTCCATGTGGGGGCAAATAAAACATCTTGTGAGAATCCTTTTTTTCCTTGATAAGAATAGAATGCTGCAGAAAAGCTAATAATGAGAAATATTATCATGTGAAAGAAATGCACACTTTAAGTAAAAACTTTGTTCACTGACTAAACTTCCAAGTCTCAAAGCTTGTCTAGATTTAAACTTTCTCAGGGATCTACAGAAACAAGTAATTTATGTTTACGTAAAGAGGAAGGGATTCTTTGCGCAAGTACGGTGGTAATAGCTCTGGTATGTACTTCAAGGTCTGCAAAACTGCTTTTTCTGGGGAAAGCAGTTCATGAAATTTCCATAGCAAAGGCCAATGTGTACAATCCAAGTAAATGTCCTGGGATAGTCTCTCAGGGCTAAAGGGCTGAGTACACCCATCATACCTCATCTCACCGGTAGCAGTCATGGAGGCCCAGAGTAATGGGTGTCCTCTCTTACATGACCTCTGAAGTCATCTCACTTCTGAACCCATTTTTGTGCCTTGTTCTTACAGAACATAATTAATAATAATTCTATTTAATAACATTTTATTGTTCAATAACAAAAAGACATAATGCAGACTGATTTTCAGGGAATCAAATGAAAATTTGCATTCTCTTTAGGATGATGGCAAGTTCTTACACAGTTGGTGTGGACATTTTTTGCAGGATTTTGCATTACCTTCCTTGCATTCAGTACACACAGGGAAATGATGGGAAGTACACAACTTCTCTTCCCACTACATAGCATTAAAAGACAAAAATATAGTTCTTTTTTTAGCTTTGCATTAACGGTTCAGCTTTCATCCTCCATATTGTTCAACAGTCTGCTGAAATTTCCAGCAGCTACATTTTCCAGTGAAGCCAAGTACAGGATGAGGTTTTCCAAAAGGTGAATGAAACAATCCGTTGAAAATGTCAGTCAGAAGCCAGAACATAATTTTTTTTGGTTTTTTTGATCTTTGTTCAGAATTCATATGATTAGCATGTGGCAAACTGTAAAACAAAGTGGAACAAAAGTGCCTGAAATAAATTTCACCTTGACCTGATTTCCACTTGACTGAATTTGTTGTAGTAAACTGGTGACACATAGTGGATAAACAGTAACACATGTCTGCATTCAGAAAGGGAGAACAGATGGTAAACACACACTGATATAAGGGCTGTTACACAAGAGCTCTGTGTATAATTCAAAAAGGTCAAATCCCCTGAAAGACGAAACAAGTTTGATAAGGCAAGGGGATTCATTGACAAGAAGGAGTCAAGTGGGCACAACTGAAGCAGATAAGGATTCCAGCTCCTCAGTGGGTTTCACTCAGAAAAGGCGTCTGCCCACATCTGTCTTCTTTTGTAAAACCACTGTCAGAGGTGTTATTCACAGGGATACTTGTTCTGAAAGGCACTTCCTCAGAGGATACCACTGCTGGTCCACTGGTTGAATTTGTGTTGCTGTCCAAAAACCTACCTCTTTTGCAAAGCAAACCCCATAGTTTTTATGGTTTGGGAATGTATTTTGACCATCCAAAGACAATGAATCACTGGCTCTTGGCTTCTGCAGCGTGAATTATCTACTCTGATGACTACAGCTGACTATGAGCACCGTGTTGGGTAAAGGAGTCTAAGCTGAGTTTGGGAAAGCAATTGTCTTTGAATGTCTTTAATGTCTGGTGTGCAACAAGTGTTGCTCTCTTCATTTTACATACTGGGAACAAGTGATTTTTCCAGTGGCCACCTGGGTAGAGCAATGAGTAGAACAGAGATCTCCCAGATCCTAAGCAAATTTCCTGCATGTTGAACTGCCTTCTGTTAGATGCGCACTGAAAGGATTTGGTCAAGATGGACTTTAAAAGGAAAGGAGCTACTGAACCTCACATACAGTTGAAGTATTCATGGTCAGCAAGAGCAAAGAGGAAGACAAAGAAAAGACGAAAACCCAAATAAGAGGTCATTGCCAATGGTGTGGTGGCGGTGGCCAGTTCCCAGCCTGTGCTGCAGAAGCAATTCTGGAAGATACCTAAGTTAAAAAATCCATGTACGTGAAAGAATAATTTTCTTTACAAAACTTATATTTTACCTTGTGCAGTTCTAAAATCTGAATTTTTGCTGCTCAGAAATGCATGAGAATATATCTAATAAGGGAGACAGATAATAAGTAATTCAGGAGAAAATAAGTTCTGCAAATTATGAAGATCTTAGTTTCCAAAACTATTCAAAGGAATTCTATTAATATGTAATTCATGGTATAATAGTTACGCAACTTTGAAAATAGCTTCCACTGCTAAAAGTATACCTAGAGAGCATTATCTGTGAGCCACATTTTTTCAATCAATTCTTGGCAGGAGACTATAAATTTAAAATTGAAGTTGTTCTGTCTAAGGACTCACAGAAAACAGAGATGGAGTGAAAAATTAGGTGCTGAAGTCAGGCATGTTGAATGTTCAGTTTGTATCTGTTTTCAAGAATTAACAATGCCAAAGTCATTTCACTTGTGACTTACTTAACAGCTGTCTGCAATTGGAGATCCAAATTTAGTCCCTTATCGCATCTTTTACTCCAGGGGCTACTTATTCCCTTAAAACAAAAGCAATCCAAGCCAAAATTTTTTACAAATAATACAAAATTTTCTTTTTAGCTAAAGTAGGGAGCTTGCCTGTATTCCTGCCAAACAAAAAGCATTTCTCTACCCTTCACAATATGTCTGAAATTTCTTTTGCAGCTCCAAGTCTAAAGCATTTGTGGCCTTGATACTTGAAGAACGTAAGATCAGTATAGGTGCTGTTCTGTTTTCTTCCCCAGCTACTCAAACACCGGTAGAAGTCATTTCGTCTACCCTACATCTCCATCACTGGCTTCTATTGGGCATATTTCCATGGTGAATTTTACATATGACCTGGACAATCCCAGAGAAAGCCAAAGTGCCCAGAATAAGTCACAGTTCTCCATTCCCTGGAAAATTTGTGGAGGGAAATTAAAATGTGGCTCTCTGTGCAGTTCTTGTGCTGCAGCAAGCTTGTATTTCCTGTGCACCTGCATCATCTTCTGATTTGGCTTCATCAGTAAGCAATCCAGATCATGTACTCTGAAGCCAGTTTGCTCTGTTAACCAAAGCACAGAAAAATAGGAAAACTGTATGAGTAATTTTAAAAGTGCATTTCTAATCTAACCTAACCTGGATGATCATTAGTTGTAGCTTCAGTCACATATCCAAGCTGCATATAATGAGTATTAAAGAGCTTATTGGCAATTCTTTGGCTGAAATGCATTTTTACAGAGAAGGTCCTAAATGGAAAAGCAAATCAACACAAATCTAGGTCTGCTTCTGAAGGATTTAGGAACACAAGGAGTACAACTCACCCAACTGAGTTGTTGGGTATTATGTGTGTGAGAAATAAGTTCATTATCATTTTAGCAGACCAGTCAACACATCATAAAAATCCAATTGGCGCTTTCTGACTCACATGGTGAATACTTAGACTGTTAATGAAAAGACTGTACAGCTCTAATATAAACTTGAAAACCACTTGCTAAAAACTGGCCATCTGAGAATTAAATCAACATTTTCATTCAAGAATGAAATTAAGTAACCTTTAAGCCCTCCAAGACAGATGCATTTGTCCTGAGTGAGTGTATATGGAGGATGATACCTCTAAATTAGAAAGTACAGAGGGTTTCTGGAATCAGACATGTGCTTAACAACTGTAATATGGTACCATATTTCTGTAACAGCATATTAACCTGAACACAGTACTACAGATAGCTTTTATTCTATAAACCTGGAGATGTACTGTGATTTTTTTTTACGTCAAGTGACATTTAAGGGAGAGGATCACTAAGGTTACCTGAGTGTTGCTCTTTCAGAACCACTTATTAGTCCTGTCTTTAAAGGTCACCAGTAAAGGGCAAAGTTCCTGTCTCTTTGCTTTTAAGAGTATTTTTTCCATTATTTTTACTTTACGGAGGATATTTCATGTTTGTGTATGCCAAGACAGGGCCTTAAAAAAAACATGGCAAAAAAAATGGCTGTCAAGTTTGCCATGCATTTTGTAGAGAGACCATGTTATCAGTGTATCACACAGATCGTTATCCATTTCCCCATAAAGGACATGCCATCAAATGGCATACTTTTTCTGTTCAGTGCTTAATACGTTCCATCTGGGCATCATACATCTCTATGGCTATGTTGAGTTAATTATCATTTCAGGCATAAGCTTATAGTAGGAAATATTACAGAATTCATGTGTGGCCACATGAGGACCACATTTTGTTTTCAAGCCTCGTCTCTAACATGTGATACTGTGATTTGTTGATTTGCAATAGGAACCCAGTCTGGACAGAGAAGGCAGAATTCTTAAAAGATTGCAAAGCCACATGCAGAAGTATCTGCTGTGAAAGAACAATGGCCCATGTGGGCAGTATCCCAGGTGAAAGGCAGAACAGTGTAAAATGGTTCCAATACAGATTACACAAATTTAGGATCAGGCAGTAAGCTGCCGCTTTGAAAGGAACTGGGAAAATTCTGGAGGTTTAGCAGGGTTAGAAACTCTCCATGTCTGTACACTTTAGTTCAGGTCCTATCTGCACGGAATTGCTCCTTCCTGACCAATTTAAGCAACTGATTGTGACTCCAAGTTACTTCTTTAGTACCTAGAGGCCGTTGAGCTGAGGAAGTATTTTATTACCTGAGCAGCTGTGAATTGGCATCTTGGAGAGCTGAGATGACGTATAGGAGATTCCCAAATTTTCCTCTGAAGTCAAATACAACTGGAATAGATTTTGTCACTGACACTCTCATTCACCATCACTGCATGTAAATGGCACAGTCAGAATTTTAAAAAACCAGACGATAAATCAAGTCATAAACTAAGCATTAAAACCTCTGCCAATTCCTTATTTGATCTATGGAAAAACCTTTTTTTACCATCTGATCTCATCAAATAAAGCTGATTAATAAAAGTAGTTCAGTTTTTTCTCTTTTGCAAGCTCACACTCCAGTGAGGCCCAGTTCAGCAAATGCTTACATGAAAACATATCACATATTAGGCTTTCCGTGAATGACGCAAGTCATCAGTGAAGCATAAAACAAACGTTCAACAGCTGGTTACTTGTTGGATATTTACTACATCTCCACCACAGAACACCAACAGATACATTGAACATGTTATATTTCAGCAATTTAGACACGTCCAAAAGGTTAACAGCTTTGCAATTAGGGGGTCACGTGAAGAGGCCATTAAACGTCAAATTCTGAATAGTCATGGTTATAACAATGCACCGTGGACATATTTTTGAAGGGTGCATGGAAAATATCACTAACCACATACATTAAGCTCAAGCACTGCTAGTCTATGAGCTGTGAATATATAACTTGAAGTCATTCTGCAATAAACTTCTTTTACAGGAGCTTTAAGAGATTGCTTCACATCTATTAGTCAATAACTTGAAATAAAAGGTTAAAAAGCAAATGCATGTATGGGAAGAAAAGCTCACATGTTATCAAAATATTTAATACATGTATAGAACAACTAAGAAGGGCTTTATTCTATGTTACCATACCTGGAATCTTTGGAATGCTTAAGAAAGGCTATTTTATTGTTGCAAACAATGGGATAACTTCTGTTTTTCTAATAAATTCCTCTTTTTTTAATATCTGTGTATTCCAGTCCTATTTATTATGAGAGCTATCACTAACAAATAAAAAGAAATGGTCTTTAATCTGCCAAAAAAATACAGAATTACTATAAAGAACAACTTATCTTAGATGAAAATAAATTCAACGTGACTGTAAGATCAACTGTTACATTTTTAACTCCTTTTTATATGAGGGCACATTTGTCCTCTAGATAATGACTTATGAACTCAAATAAACATGTTGCCATTAGATGTTTGACAATGACATCTACATAAACTCTATTTAAAGAAGGCATGTGCTGCAAGAGATATGTTACCATTCTAAATATTTTCCCTCCTCCCCTTTTTCTTTCTCTTTCTTTCTCTTCTACTGGACCTCTGCTTGTAGTTGGGCTATGTTTCTACATGAGGCCAGGTAAACTTGTACCATAATCAAAGAGGAAATCAAGCTTATCCCAAAATAAAAGCCATTTAAAAACATGAAGGCCTCAGTGAGAAAGATATAGAGGTTATCACTGGAAAAAGTTCTGTATGTAAGAGCTTAAAATCTTCAACAATCTTTATTTCATTTACAATGGTAGTTAAAAAAGCCAAGAAGGTGCTGTTGAGCAATAACATGAACTGGAGAAGTAATTTTACCATTTTACAAAATCAGTACTACTGAGTGTTGCCATGGAGGTCTTCTACAGTCTATGGACTGCCTTTTACCTTGTTCAGTATTCTTCAGAAAATCTGTATAAAAGGTTATAAGAGATTATCTAGCAGAACCACAGTAAATATTCCACACTGTGAATTTACCTTGATGCCTATATTCAAAAAGAGAACACAAACACTGGAAAGGAAGGACAAAATCCTATGCCTGAAAGTTATTTGGATAGATTTTTGAGAGATTTATTGCAACACTACATAAAAGCCTAAGAATCATGTCTGCAGGAAATTAGCTATGCATTCCAAGGGACATTTTAAGTGGAAATTCGGAACTAACTCTTCTCTAATCTACTCTATGAAAATACAAGACTAGAGAAACTTCCTGTCTTTCATCTTCATCCAGTCCATTTATATAGAAAAAAACTTGACAAAGAACATCCTATTTAATCTTCATATGCAGTAAAAGTTCTTTCAGTGTCTGTCAAAGGTCTAATCAGCAGTCTTATTATATCTCTGAGACTTTAGGGTAGACTTATAAAGGCACCTCTTAAAGAGGAACATGGTGTCATCCATCAGAGATCTTTTTCTGTTTCTGAGGACACAAGTGAATTCTAATGGCTCCCATAATGCTCAACTGGTGTTTCAGTCCTTTGCAATAAAATACATAAGCATGTATCCTATTTGTGTGTCTATAATGAATTTAGGAGGGGCAAAATGAAGTAAGAATACATTGTTTGATAGTATGCCAGTACTGGGAGTACTGAAAAGGGAAAAATTTAAGGTACCAGTTCCACCATAATTCTTTCACTTAGGTATTCTCTGATACCACCTCTCCATTTTACCCAAGTGCTACAGAAAAGCCTTGACCTTAGTCCCAAGGACCCGAAATGTCTGGGCCTCCACTGCCCTTGACCCAGAGCAACAATGGGACTCTCACATTGCTCACTACTTCGAGGCAGATCTCACTCCCCCAACTGCCTCCCCCACTGGAAGGTTCTCATTTTTCTACCCACTGAAGTGCTGGAGAGGACTAGCTCTCCACAGGTGGGATCACTGGTGTCTCTGGATCAGGAAAAGGCAGTATGTGTGTGTGTGTGTGTGGAATTGTCAAAGGGAGGCAGCCGTGTGTGCTGTCATGCAGCTTGCAAAGGAAGTGTGCAGCAGGGCTGAACAGATCTGCAAAGGTGACTGGCTTTGCAACCTTCCGAAGCATCTCTCCTTCTGAAACATCTCTTCTCTGCTCCCCAGACTATTTTCCTAAAGATTTAGTATTATAGAAACAGATGATAGTACTGAGATGCTTTCTCTACATCCCTGAATCAAAGAAGGCTTATATGGCACGGCAAATTAATTTTGATTACAGACTTAACTTGGCTGATTTATTATAAAATGAAGTGATAACTCCAATTCCTTATTATTGTAAGGTGCAACTGTGGCTCTTACCTTGATGATACGGATCTGTTTCCCAGAAATTTGTAAGTTGGTAAAATCTTTCCACATCTTATTTCCCTCTTTCCCTAAGTGCAGATGGTATACATGTTTATATTAAGTCTGGCATCACAACCCATGGATTTGGGAAGCACGTTGCACCTTCATGTCAGCCCTACACAGGTAGTTCCTTAGCTCACCCTGAAATCAGGAACAGGCATGTGGCAACTTAGGTTGTACACTGAAAAGGGCATGCAGGAGACAGAACGCCTTTTTTTTTTCAGTTTTCCAGAATACAAGATATAAATACACTTGTCTTGGACTGTCTTGTCAATACTTTGCTAATTGCTAATAGCTTTGTGAGATACTGTTCTCCCAAATTCTCATTAAATAATACACATGTATGCACAATTGCAGTATAACTTTTTTGAGATCCCTACCAGCTAAAAAGAATTTAGAGTTGCCAAAAGTAAAGATTGTGTCCAGTACAAGGTAACCAGACTAACAAGTGGGTTACATTTACGCTCACTGCAATTGAAGTTTTCTTCAGTGTATTATCATAAACTATTTTATCTGCTTTATAATTCCCTGTTACCAGTCTCCATTAGTGTAGTGGCACTGGTATAACATATCAACATCAATCAAACTTGCAAAGAAATTTCAGACCATTCTCCAGAAACCGTACTCATGTAGCAAAAACAGTCTTTAACAAAGAAAATGGAAACTAGTTGCTGTATCTGTATGAATTCAATTTTGTATTCTCCATGAGCTGTCGAGGCTGGTTTGCGATGATTTCGAGCCACATTTGTCTTCTTTTTGGGTTAATATGTGATTTGTCAAGACAGACTTTATTTGCTGTAGTCATTGTCACCAGTGTTGAGAGGATCACACAGGAATGAATGTAGGCTCTACAGCAATCTTGGCATGACTTGTTTACCAGGGTCCATATGTGGCAGGTTAAACTCAGAAGTTTTATATTTGCTACTGAACAAACTTACAAATTAGTTCCCACTAATGAACACCATTTCTGTTACCAGTGAGATTGCACAGATATGTCCTGAGGTACTCTGGGTGAGCTGGGTGTATCCGTACAAAATGATAGCCTGGGACTGCCTGTGCAGAGCTGACTGTTATATGCTCACACCACACGTGCAGTGGTGGTGTGTTATGAAGCACTAGCAGAGATGGGAAAAGACTGGATCAGAAGGTTTATGATATAAGGCACGATTAAATAGAGCTGGCTATCCTCCAGCTTTGTGTGTGACAGTCAGTAGCAGACCAGAATGGTTGAGGAACAGATGGTTGGTACGGATGTTAGAAAGGTTTGTGTTTAGGCACCCCATGCTAAGCCAGCTAATCTACTTCACAGATGTCCTTGCTATTGCAGCTGTTTTCTTTAGATGTCCTTGAAAATTCAAAAACTGATCTAGAGCTACTCCTAGATACACCTGATATGATTTGCATTTCATGTTGCTTTCACAGAGTGATAAATCCAGTGTTCAGTTAAGCATTGTGAAGATGTAGCATGCTGATTGTATTTGGTGAAAACCTATCAATGATCCTAGCATCTGTGCCATCAGAATTGTACCTTAGGTGCTCTAATGGAGCACTTACATCGTAAAATGGATTTTTTCTACATAAATTGAAGAAATTGATGTATTTAATCAGACTGTGTGAGGCTATTAGATTTCTGGGCTCAGGCAACTGCTATCAAAGTCAGCATCCTCTCAGGATCTCAAAGTTTCTAGGGGAAACAGGAGTTAAAGTAAGTTTATAAGAAATGAGACAACAGTAGCAAACAGTAAGACTAGCAGACAATCATACCTGAGATATTGAAAACAGATAATCTTCCTAGAATGGCTCTAAAACGTTTGGATATTTCTAGATTAAAAAATATTGTCCAAACACAGGCAAAATAACTATAGTGTATGAAGCCTACAGGTTCCTCTAGAGCTACCGGTGCAGGAAGGAGAGTGCTTGTGCTGCCAAAGATGGTCTGGCTTAAGAGAGGAGGGCCCATATGCAGTGGTATTGTGGTATTTTAAGTTTTGTTGCATCATGTAGCTATCAAAGTGCAAAGGTATTTTTGAGAAGGGGCATGCCAGACTATAGGTACTGCTAGTTACCTGTTCAGATACCAAAACTGTGGAATTGGTATTGGCACTAGTGACTGATATCTGCAGAGATTTTCTCATCAGATCAATTTAAGCACAGATCTGAAAACTGTGAGGTTGTATGAATTCTGGATTAGCAAGGCTTTGTTTGAATAGTGGAAACATTTACCTGTAATCACAAATCCAAAATTTAAAAATCTTGTAGGATATGACATGTAGACATCTCTTTTTTTTTCCTTTTCTCCCCTGAAATTTGGAAATATTACCACAATATTTTCTAGTAAAGTATCATAAAATAGTGAATAGTAGGGGCAGAATACATTTAAGTTTGCATATTTTACAGAAATTATAGTTTCTTTCCAGGGCAATTCTGAGCACGGCCCTTCCTTGGTAACTGAAAGAAAACCTACCACAGGGCTCGGAGTACACTCAAAAAAGCAATTTGGACAGGATCTAAATTTAGACAAGGTGAAACACTTCCAATTCAGATGATCTATGTGGAAAGATGATGCTTTGTGGAAAGATATTGTTTTAAAAAACTACATATTCAGACAAGAAGCTTCTCAGTTGGAGAATAGAGAAGTAGAGAAAAAAAGGACCTTCACAAAAGCTTGCAAAGTTTTGTCTTGGAGACAGTGGGCTTTGTGTTGGAGGTGTTGGCTGAAGGCTATGTTTGTTTCACTGTATCTCCAAGAGAAGGATTTTGTACCTTTTTTGACATGTGTCAGCCTCAGAACCTGGTAGGAGGCAAGGACTTTTTCTGCTGTTCCAACTGCTTTAGAGGGGCAACATTTCTGTTGAATTTGTGTTGTTTCTATTCTAACTAGAGCTCCTTTGAAGATGCTAGCACTATTTTTTCTCTTAACTGAAATATCCCAGGAAAACCAACTATTGGTTAGCCACTCTAGCTAGAAGAGCTACTACTCTAGGTTCATAATAACATTTTTCCATAGCGTCTTTCACCGTGTGCCTAGAAAACTGCACACATCCTTGAAACACTATGAAAAGTGACAGTTGTCTGAGTTTCTTTGAGTAACCCAGTACAGCTGAAGAAAGTAAACTACATTAACTTCTTATGATGAGAATTTTGGATGCACAAATAAATGAAATTCTAGATTTCTGAGCCAAATCAGAAGACAGGCTTTGCATAAAGTAACTATTTAACTTGTGGTCTAGGTAAAACCACCCATCTTAGCTCAGGAAGGGATAGTTCAGGTAACAAAACCTTGACAATGGATACACCCCTTTCTTTCATGGGTTTATATTCTGCACTTCACTGAACTTTTTGACAACTCAATATATCTTTTCTAGTCTTCATCCTTTTGGTCCCTTACTGGTCCTACTTAGAAGAATTTCCTCAAAGATTGCAAAAAGCCACAAGTGTCTTCTGATGACTTAGCCACCAGTAGGTGCAGCACTGCGGAGCTGTAGCCAAATGAACAAACTACACCTCTCGTTCTCTGGAAAAATTAGTAAAATCTCTAAAATGAAGAGTTATTAGAGAGACAGCTTAAAATCTCCTCTGAAAAAAGGGCAGTAACTATCTGGGGCAAGTTGGATACATACAAAGGAATTAGGGAGGGGTGATACTCAATAGTCCTTAAAAACGCCTGTTGCAGAGTGGATTTTATTCTTTCTACCAGAGATGGATAATGCAGATGAGGTCTTTTCTTCATAAAGAGAAGAAAGTTCTAACGTGAAGATGACAAAAATGTTAAATCTTTAAGGTTTTGGATCCAGGATCCACAAGAAACCCTGTGGCAGAGCTAAAGGATGAATCCAGGTTTCCTAACTGCTGTCTGAGGCCTCCAGCACCAAACCAGCTATTCATTTTTCCATTTTTCTTGAAGCTAGGGCCCTGACAGATGTTGCTTCTTAATGTATGAGAACCACAGGCAGAGGTGGTATGGCTATTCTCAAGCAGCCTACGTAAGCAGCCTCCAGACCAGGGTGGAGTGGGCTTAGCTTAAAATCTTTGGAATTTTAGGGATAGATGAGAGAGAGAACAAATAGAACAGCATTACTGGGTCTAACCGGCACAATGCTCTGTTAAGCTGCCAGCCATAAAATCCACTTTATTGTTGGGAGTTCATAATTCCACAAAATCCACAACAATTTTTGTTTTTAACATCTGAAGGGACCTTGATGTTTACAGCACAGGTTTGCTCATGATCTACTGCGAAATTCACCCCCCTGAGGTATGTTACTGGCAGGTATGACCTTTTGGGGAAGCTGGCAGTCTGGTTTAATGCTTTGTTTATTTCTTCTTCAAAGCTAACAAGTAAGTAACACAGAAAGCTGTCTGCCTTCTCTGGTATTAGAAAAGGTTATTCTGTTTCTTTGGTATGGAGAACTGATTTATCTCAACTCTCTCAGCATTTCCCTTACTTACCAGCACAGGTTTTCAGAAAGCAGGGTGGTTTGGTTTTGTTTGAGGTTTGGTTTTTTAAGTACCTGAAAACTGGTACTAAAATATCTGGCATTTACACAGTAACTTTTTATTCAGATTAGGAGTATTGAAGCCAGTCTCCTGTTTGTCCCCTCTTGCTGTACTTTGGTTATCAATCTTTCTAGGACTTTTGTAACTCTATATGTTTTGGATGAAGCTGAACAATGATATTCCCCAGATGAAGAGCTGATGTGGTCCAGGCATCACTGACCATGCAGTCCACTGAAACCAGCTAGAGACAGCCTAAAATAAAAAGGTCCCAAAACATGTAATGTGGGCATCAGGTTCTTATCGCCAGACAAGAGGATCAATTACTCAGCAGATCCACTGCTATCAGTCTGTGCTATTTCTTAATGTTGGCATAGTCAATAAGTCCCTTACATGATTCTAATTTCACTTGAACTTGTGTAGAAAAAAAACATAAATTCATAACTTGTACAGGAAGAGTGACTTCCATTTTAGTCAGCTATCAGACATTTAGGATACAGAATTCTGAGTTTTGCTAAAGCATTTCACATACAAGAAGCACAGATAAATAAATAATGAGTACCAGTACATGATAAAAACCGTATATTAGACAGCTAGGCTATAGCACAGTAAAAGGAATTATGCCTACAGTTAGGAATAAAGAATAGCTGAGATATTTCTATTGTCACTTATGTACTTTAGGAAAGCTGTTGCACCATCAAGTAGGAATGGAAACACATAGAACCCCCATCTGAATTCAAAATAGAGTCTCTCCCTTTCCCTGTGACCATAATAATATTTCTGGATTAATTTACCCAAGAATACAATAAACAAACCACACTTTTCTCTCTTTAAGACAAAGCTGCGTGTCTCTTAAAGGATTTAACATACTTCAAATACTAAACTTAATATTGAATACAGTTTGATACAGACAACACAGAGACAATGTTGAGAACAATTACTGAATAAAAATTGGGGACTCATCAGGTATTTTAGATGATGCAAGTGGTTTCTTGTGATCTTAGTACCTATGAAAATGTTTTCTAGTTCTCCACCAAGTGTGGAGGGCTCAAAACTTTATGTTATCTCAGCACTTGTCTGAAGTTGCAAGGTTAAGATCTGTAAAGAGAAAGTCATACTTACAAAATGTATCAACTTCCTTATCCTGTCTTTATAAAATGGCAGAATTACAGCTGTCACAAACACTACATGTAATGTATTTCTTCAAATATACAGTATGAAAAGCTAAATATATTAAAATCTATTTTGCCTTCCTTCCCAGTGGTATCTTTTTTATCAGCTAAGTTGTTCTTAGTGCAGAGACTTTTTTATATGATGTTAGTAGTTCCTGGAGTTCGAGTAGAAATTAGGACCTTGTGACTAAACAATTCAGTACCCTCAATTTAAATACACTCATGAAAAAACTCATATCAGACAAGAGAAATCAGTGGGATGAAGTGATGTGTGCAGGGTTACACAGAAGATCTCTTGAAGAGCCAGCTAGATTCCTGATAGTATTCTGATACACTGCAATCTTAACTATGCTTGAAGTGGCTGTGGGGCTATCAAAGACATCTCTTTTGTCAGTAGTCTGTTTTAATCTGTCATAAAACAGTATCCACACTGTCCACTCTGCCTTCAGAAACAAAAAAAAATTAAAAAATCATTATTGAGTACCACTACTCATTTAAGATATCCATGACTGAAATTCTGACTTTTTTTGAGACCTGTTGCTTTTTTCCAGATAGGAAAGTTTTGCTTTGAACCATATTAAAGCTAACAGAATGCAAATGGAAACATCTGCACTAATAAATTTAGACCAACTTGGAAAACTGTTTAATAAAGTCTTTGCAATTGTCTTCATAGTAATAGCTGGAATGAAAACAGTAATGACACAATAACAATCAGCTGAACATGGTTCAATATTTGTCTCTCAGATACCACAGTCCCGTGCCTCGTAAACATCTGCCTTAGTTCAACACTCCTTAGATGTAAAAGCTGTATTAAATGTACTTTAGATCTGGATTTATGCTCTGAGATTTTCTTGTAACTTGGCAGGACTGCATTATTTGTATACAAAGATGAGTTTTATGCTTCTTACAAAATGAAATGGCACTATTTGAGTTGTATCAATTGTGTATGATGTTCTTTGAGAACAACTTATTAATTCATCATTACTCTTGCCTCCCCAAATCCTCCAGGTTATGCATCTTTTGCCACCTAAAATAAGTTTGATGGCTCAGAGAACTCACAATTAGATGTGTGTGGCATTTGCATGCAAACAGAGTGGGTGTCAGCGTGATTTTCTTCTGGGTACTCTGATGCAGCAGTGTCCAAACAGTGAAGCAGTCAACAATCTACTTATTCACATACCTTTTTGTCAGTCACTCCCATTTAATTTGGACACTGTTCCTTGACTAGAAATTCAGTACGATGGTGTCTTCTCAGATACTATCATACTATAAATGGGTCATGACATTTGTGTTTTTGTGTAACACAAATTTAACCAGCAGTACGTGCAAACCAAGGGATAAGCCACTAGAGCAGGGAGAACTATTCTTAGTGCTCAATTGACTCAGCAAACGTATCTATTTTCTCTTTGTGAGTTACCTATTGGTTCCTGCTGGATGGCTCCCAAACCCACAGAAGTGCTTCTAATGACCACTGCATACCTCTGGTATGAGAACTTCTGTAAACATGTAATCGTGAAAGCTTCTCATTCTAAAAATAACTTTGCAGATAAAATGAACATAAAGTTTTAGAGGAAGTGAATCTGAAGTGACTTTCAGTCCAAAGGACTCAATTGCAGCCTGTATCCAACCAATTTTCCAAAGCTATTTATTTATGATGCTTGCTACCTACAGAATACTAAAATAATTATACAAGGATCATCCATAACTTACTTATTTCTATAAGAGTAAGTGGAATGTTATAGAGTTGCAAATGTCCATGTCTACACTCTGTAGGGGAAAGTGCATTGGCCAATGTCCTTTTGTACTGAAGTAATGCAATTAAATGTTCTTATTGTGGCTAAATCTTGCAAGGCATATTTTTAAAACAGATTTCAGGGTGGTTCTTTGACTTGTGAAACACAAAATCTTGTGTCAATGACACTGCCTTTATCTTGTGAAGTAGCTTTGGACAGAGAGGGCATACTTCAATGAAACATTAATGCTTGCCGCAGTGGAAAACTTTTAATTTGCCAATTGAGTTAAATTCCTTACTCTGCTCAACTTACACAGGAAAAAAAGAGTAGATCCATTTTCAGGACATGGCGCTAGTTTGGAGCTAAAGCTGTGAAATCAGGGAGCCAGGATTTCTGCAATATGATGTTGTCTATTTTTTTGTCTCTCTGTCTCTCCCCCTTAACACTCTTTCTCTCCCTTGCCACTCTGCCACCCCAAGAATCTCCCTTTTATATGGGGGGGAAAGGACAATAAAAATAAATGATGGCAAATGGAAACAGCTCAACTAACCAAAATGTGGTCAGTTAGAAAATTAGGGAAAAGTGTCCTACTCTCAGGAGACTTCTGTTCTTGGAAAACGGTGGGGAAGCAGGAGACTGTAGTATGTTTGTTATTCATTGTCTCCATTTATTAAATTAGAGTAACTATCCCATTTTTGTTTGTGCCTCAAGTCCAAACGGATAGCAGAGTACAGTGAATGAAACATCCAACATACAATTTAATATGCAAGCCAAGTTGGCCATTAATAGTTCACTCCAAAGCATCTGGATTCTGAATATACAGTTATACAAGTTGAATTAATATTCTTGTTTACTCACATTCTTCCGGAACGTTTTCAGCCATCAGCCCTTTGCAATAATATTATGCCCAGCCAGGCTGGAGTCTGGTGACTGGTTATTCTTTAGCAGATCCCTAAGCAAACTCCTGAATAAAAAGATTAAAATAGAGTATTATTTCTACTTACTTCTATCTGATATGTAAGTAATGTGATTTAAAGTTCATTTAATCTGAAGTTATCTGTATCCTTATTAGCTATATTAAATATAGTGAAAAGTTGGCTAGCACAGCAAGGGTTTGTAGGTATTTTGAAATATTTAACCCCATGGATTTTCTAAATGCAGACTATGTTCAAAAAGTTAATTTTACTTGGAAGCAAAACTGAGCCTTATTCTCCACTGGTAGAACTTAATTATTTTTTCTTTTCCTGAATCTTTAGGAAGTACCACCCTTATGGGGAAAATTCAGTCAAGAGAGCATTGTCCAGCCTGAGGTTTATAGTTCAAAGGTCTCTACATGAAAATTCAGCCACTGATCCAGCCTCTCTTTATTTTACTGTCCACTTGTTCTCCATATTTGAGAGTTTTCTTCAAGGCTATATACAAGCTGTAATTTCAGTGGGCTCTCCAGCTAACAGTAAAATTTCGGTTCAGGTGCTCAGAAGCCCTTACACTAAGATGTTTCACATTTCTCTGGAAGGCCCTATCATTTGAAAGGAGTGTTACAATTATTTGAAAACCTGAAAATTTCAGGATCGTGTGACTTTATTCCCAGTGGAATTTAAATCTGAGGTCCATAGGGATCATCTGAAGACCATCTATTTAAAATATCCAAATGCCATGCTGTGTCACATACCGTGTCACAGTATACACTTTGATCTATAAAAGAAGATAAGATGTTTCATTCAGCACTGAATAGCAGCTGCCTTTAATGGTTTTAAAGATAGAATAAACTATTTCAACTATTATATAGTGTAATCTTTTAACATTTCAGTATTAGGAGTAGTGAGCAGTAAGATACGTAGTATGCTATGGGGTAAATTAAAATACTTCTCTCAATACAGGAACAAAAATAGTATTTCAGATGAAGTTTGGAGATTCTCAAAAGAATCTTTATTCTGAAACAGCCCTTGTGAAAACTTATTTTTGGTATTATTTATTTTCTCATGAACCTTCAATTTTTGAGCAAAAATTATGCAAACTTCAAAGTTTCCCATAACATAAAAATTCCAAACTTTAACATCGTATGCTAGGAAACGTGACAAATAGGCAGCTAAATGTCAACTCCCACTTCAACACTGTAGGTAAGAGAGCAAACATGGATATGTAGGCAAAGGAATACCAGGTTGGTGTGTAGTTAGTGAGATTAGGACTGCAGTGCTATAACCTTTGTTTTTATATGTATATTAGGAGACAGATTTACATATATGTACATACATGTCTGTGAAAATCAGGTTTTACAGTAGGGGAATCTGACATACAGGTATATATATATAGAACATAGCTGGTGAAAGATTATCAAGGTCACATAGCTGGTGAAAGATTATCAAGGTCACATAGCTGCGAGGAGAAGCAGGAACAATTCAGAGACATGGCATAGAATTTTGTAGCTAAAACTAGTTATTTCATTGGCACGATTTTGTTTTGATGCAGTCCCAGTAATTGTCAAAAAAAGTTTTGGAAATCATCTTGAAAGACATTCTGCAGGCTCTTCATGCACCCTCATACTGCACCCAAAGTACTTGGGTACTTTGCAGGCACACTGAGAGAAAGCAGAGAGTCTTTGGTATCCTGCTAATCCAACACAGTTTAGGGATTTCAGATCACTGAGGACATACTGGAGTGATTGCAGAAGGAATTTGTTTTCTCTGGGGACTGGCTTGCACTGTAGTTAGTGACATCAGAAATATCATGCTCTTGCCTTGTTTTGCTCTTCAGTTTTTGTCCCTAAAGGAGGAAAATATTTTTTCTCATCAGATTTATTCACTGCTTTCTATGTCATTTATGATGGGATTGAAATTTTAGGGTTTTTTTTCTTGAAATCTCCCTGTTTCCCCACTCTTTCCCTCACAATTCACATTTTTTGGCAGTCCAAGCACTTCCTCCCACCTTCTCTTTCTTTCTCTTGTTTCAACTCTCCCCTTTTCTTCATGTTTTCCTTTGTATTTGAAGAGCTAAATACCCCACAAAACACAAACTTTTTTCTGTTTGCAGCCTCTTCTCCAAAGTGAAGATTAAGGCCATTTCTTTTTTTTTTTTTTTTTTTTTTTTTTATGAATTATTGCAGCTCTGCACAGTGTAATGTATTTGTTACCTAGGCCAATTTCCTGAACAGAGACACATAGCAAGATTTTTTTGTATGATACAAAGCGTCATCCTAATGACATTTCTTCCCAGAGGGAGAGAGGCAGAGGGAGAGAGGGAGAATTTTCGGTTTTCCTGCTTCCAGCTTTATCTACTTTGGGATCAACCATTCAATCCAAGCTTAATAAAGTAATTAGGTCAGTGTAAGGCAGTTTCCCAAGGGCAGAGCACTTTAGAATTTTTTGTTCTTTCTTAAATGCAGAGATGTTATCCAGTATAGCATGGTTCCTACAAACAACGTTGTGTAATGTACATTTAATCTGTATATATAACACAGCACCACATCAACTCATGATTATTCAAACTAAACCTGGCAACATTTCAATGTCAATTTCCCTCTCCCATTTTCCTTTTCCCTCTTATTTTTCAGGACCCAGAGAACTTATTTTTCTTGTAAATATTCTTGTTCTCTATTGCTATCAGCAATCCATGGAATTTTTCTCAACTATGAGGAGACTGTGCACATTGTTGTGTAGATAGTATGGTTCCTTGCTTCCACAATGTACTCATTTAGACAGTGAAAAAGTACTTAACTGAGCTCAAATACACAAAGTTGTATCTGTACAGGATATGACAAAGAGTCCATACGTAACTCACAGTGTCATTAATATGTTCTCCTATTAATAAGTGATACAAATGTCCTGTGACATTCTCTACATTGCATTTCTGTTTTAACTGTATTTTTGCTTTGTTGATGTGGGTAACAGTCAGCTACTGTTTCTGTTTTCTGTACAAACTAGAAATGCTAGAGTGAAAAAGGTACTCCTACATCAGTTTAGCTATAAAGATTAATTGCTGGAAAGCCATAAAATACTTCTGTGCTAGCTAATCAGTTTAAGTAGCAATAATCTCTTTCTGAAGCTAGAAATTCATTAATTAATCATCCCAACTGTAAATGCAGTCTAGGCAGAAAAATCAATAAAAGCCCCAACCACTCTTTTAAGGTCAGATGTTATCAAACAAAACTCTGCTGTTTTACTTACGCAAGGCTGCACATCTAGTCAGAGATAAGGCAACCACTGCTGAAAAAACTCTGCATATGTGATGAAGAATTTTCATAAAAACCTGAAAAAAAGTATTTTCAGTTTTACTGAACTTGCTTTTTATCTCATCCTTCTCACACAGTTGCTGCCTCATTTTGAGCTGACCACCCATAAGCAGTGAAGTTTCATTTAGCATAAGGCAAAAGGGCAGTTTTGATCAGTAGTGAATCTGTAGTCTTAATAGTTACTATTCTTCAGAAGGACCTAGGAGATTTTCCCAAGTATGAATATAAATTCTGCTTGGTGAAAAGTTTTACATATGTTCTGGAAATTCATGAACAATTGAGTAATAAATTATTAACAGTTTCTCGTAAGAAAGGATGGGCTGGGGACACTCAAAGAAAAAATAATAGACACAAAACCAGCTAAAGGCATTATTTATCACACACGTGATTACAATGTGGTACACAGTAACACACAATACACTTGGTACTGAATCCTAAATTGCTACCAGATTTATATAAATCAAAAAAGATTTATCCTACAGGAGAATTTTGAAAGAAAAATCCTTCAAGGATTATTAAGCACTATTAAGTAACTCAAAGACAGACATGTTACAGACACCTGAGACATATATTCTTACAGTTGTCATGCATTCTTTTCATAGGTATCAGCTTCAGACCCTTGACAGAGGCAGGCTCTTTGGCCTTTAGTCTTTCTTTAACATGAGTACTCCTTATCTTCTGCTCTAGCTTTTGCAGTGTATGACTCACTCATCCATATTTCTGTCAGCAGATGGCATTACTCAATATGACCCATGAATGTAAACAGAACAAAAGGGAGTTGATTGTTTCAGAAAAGGAAGTCTTCATCACAGTAAGATAACAAAGCGATCTGATCTATTTTCATTTTGGAAATTCCACTTTGAAAGTTAGGCAAAAGAGAATTAAATGATTCTGAAAGATACCCCCTAGAGTGTTACATAATGTGAAGTAAGAAACTACTTTCCCAGAAAAAAAGTGTGAATTGAAGTGCAGTATTTAACTCAAACACTTCCTTTAAGTGTAAATGTAATAACAAGACCTTTCCAAATTCTCGGGCCTGTTATAGAAAATTCTGCTGCTGAAATTAATACGTATTACCAAATGAAATAATTTATTCCTTTAAAAAGGTAATATTAAAGAATTCAGCTTAGCAGACTAATGACTAGCTTTGCCAACCCCACTTATGTTACAAATGTCTTGCTATATGAACGCACTTGATGAAATGTATGTGACTATTTCTCATGATAATGATTTCTGTAGAATTCACTCCTTCTTCAAAAATTCAAAAATAATTCTGATAATCAACAGGGAATGACCATTTGAGGAAGAAGAGGTAATCTTTGGAGGCTTTTGGTTTTTTGCAGCAATAACTGAGAGAGGTTATATGCGGGAGCTGGAATCCTCCAGTAGTTAAAATGTAGTCCTTATGCTGGAGGGGGGATGCTCCCCTGGTTCCCCCAACCATGTGGCCGCCAGAGCCCCGAGCAGAAGCACAGAGACCATACTAGGAGATGAGCAGAAAAGAGGCTTTATTGTTCTAGGGTCGGGGTAGTTATAGGTTTGGGGACATTAGCATACACCCAATCAGGGAGCTGAAGACACCTTAGGCACCGCCCATAGGGGCCAGGTTTCACAGCCAATGGGGAAAGGTACAGGGGCCCAAAATATACACAGAAGTTGTCCTGAAGGTATTCTGGGAAACACACAGTGCTTCAGGTAAAAGGGGGCTTTGCAGGACTTACTTATACAGTATCACAATCAGTTTTTTAAAACAGGTTTGCTAATTAGCTTCAGAAGTCCATCTCTGGTAAGACTTCTTCATACTGGGGGTCAATTGCTACAATTATATGAATAGGTTATTCCCAAAAACCTGACCAAAGCAAAGTCCAGAAACACAATGGCAACTGAACTGCATGAAAGATTGCATTCAAAGCAGGGCTAAACCAGTGTGGCTCACCCTTGCCCACAATGGGGAAAACAACTTGTGGACTTTGAAAGAGAGACAAGGAAAACTTATAACCAAACAAATGGTTATGTAGTTCCTCACAAATAAAGTCATTACTCTGTGAATCATTCCTCGACATCCTGATCTCTTCTGAAAGGTCAGATACCTTCTCAACAAATGTGCAAGTCATCTGCAAATCTATAGGCTTTCATGAACCGCTTTTTGTTGATGACAATATTCTTATAATAAAGTTAAATTGGTTTTCAATCTCTGTTTCACCTTCAGTATTGCCTACTTGGGGTATTTGCTGTTGACACCATGTTGAGCATTGGGACTGATTAAACCATTTCAGACACCCAACTTAGGTACACTCCTCTTCTTCCCACTTTTCCTCTCCCAGTCCTTTGAAGCTTCCACCCTTCTCCCTTTGGATATGAGGAAAAGACAAGCTTCTCAGTTTGCTGAAACACAGCTGAGCTGCACACCTAAAATGAGACAATGTAGATGATGAAAATACCCATTTGTGTGTAACTACACCCAGTGTAGAAACAATGCAGAGCAATCCCTTTGGAAAAATACACTTCCAAGAACTGACAAACATATCTCATGGTCCACTGAAAGAGAAATCTTTTGCTGGGGGAATGTTTCCAAGCAGCATTTTTTCTCATAAAAAGATATTACTGAATATTTAATGGAAAACTTTTAAAAGAATTTACTTATTTATGCTGTATATCTTTCCAAATGTTTTCAGAGAATGAGCATGTTCAACATCACAATGCCTACAAGGATTATTTAAAAAATGATGGGGGAAAATCTTTATATGACAAATCATTAATGTGGAAGTTCAAGTTTGAATTCTGCAGCTGAAGATGCTACCCTATTCAGAATGCAATTTAGTTTGTTGTTAAAATTCTGTTTACAAAACTGAATGCATTTAAGACTGCACTTGGGCAGAAGGATTTCAGTGTTCCATCTCGACTCCATAAAAATTTGTAAATTGCCTCCTTACTTCAGGAATCTCTTTCTGAAAAGGTTTTTTCATTAGCTGCGTCTAACCATGAGATATAACTTTTCTTAGATTAGGATAATGAAAAGAATTGCTGCTCTATTTTTATTTTGCTTGAAAAAAGGCAGTTTATTTAGATGATAATTTATGTATGTTTTGCTAAAACTGGAAACACATTGAAAACTTTTGTTGCTCCTACTTCTGTACAGTTTTAGAAAAATAATTTTATAGAAATCTCTCTCATCAAGAAATAACCAAGAAAATTAATTCCATTCAAACATCTGCAGCATTTCTGCGTATTCCTAATTTGGCAGTTCTTGCAGGGGTGATTTTCATAATGTGCTTAGCACCACCCTCAGGAAATCTTTAAGATGTCTCCCATAAAACTGGAGAAATATCATATCACTACTTTCTAAAATATTTGCTTATGTGTTTCAGAGAAAGCTGATTATATGTGACATATGAATAAGCATGAGAACTCATGCATATTCCAAGTCAAAAGGAACTTATAGCCTAAAAGAAATAAATATTTCCACAACGGGTAAGATGAACAGCAGGTGAGAAAAAGATGTATGGGGGAGAATCACAGATTATGGCTACCCATAGCTAATTGCCGTTTAGATGAAACATGTGCATCTGTTTTCAGCAATTAGCATGGAGATCAATAGAAAACATATATATTTAATTAGGCATATGGTTCATTTTACCATAATTGGAACCCCATGTCACTTCTGGCTCTCCATATGCAGTATGCTCTAAAATGTTTTCTGGGGTGTAGTTGCATCATATGGAAGGTGAAGCGCAGACACCAGCTGATACTCAGATCTCATTGTCTCGTGATGCTGTTAAATGTAGGCATTTACGGTGATGTAACCAGGCCATAAACAAATAAAACTTTGATTTTAAATGTCATTTAACCCTTTCCCCTGATGACTGACCAGACTGCATGTCTTGTAACATCCACAACTCTTAATGCCACATCTACTCACCAGTCTTTGAGCTTACCAGTATTTTGAAGAAAGCCACTTCCAAAATCTCTAAAAGTTAGAGAAACTTTCATTTTTTCACCCCTCTGAGGAACAGATATATTCAGAATATGGAAGGATTGTTGTGGAATCATTAAATTTTACTCACCGAATATCTCTTAATCAATTACTTTACTTAAAATACCAAACCAAAAAAACCCCACAAAAATCTTCCAGCAAAATCTGAATTGACAAACCCATCCCAGCTCCCCAAATTTTTCTCTTTAAATAATGCCTGGTTACTGTATGTCAATCTCATATATATTAAACTGTAAATGAGGGGAAGCTTCCTCTGCAGTGTCCAAGAACAGATAAAACACCAACAGAATATGGGAGGGAATTAGTAAAACTTATTCTCAGTGCCCAAACTGTCTGTACACATGTGATATCGTAAACATGTTCATAAACATTTTAGGTATTTAACTCCAGTATCTGTCTTGGACTAATACACTTAATAGTCTTAATATCAGACTTTTATGTGTTAATTTAAATATTTCAATATTGTTTACCAGATTTTTTATTAATTTAGCAGATATAAAAAGATTGAAATAGGAACAATTTAGGGAAAATCACAGCTTTCACGTAGTTCTTGCTCAGAATACATCACATTGTAAACATCTGCCTGGCTCAGGCTAAGGGATCTATTTTAAGTAGAACTAGTTAACAGACAGATCAAGAAAGCTGTATTAGAGAGGGTAAGGGAAATAGCGGAGTGAAAGTTGCATCAACAGTAGTTGACTTTCATGTTAAAAATTCTGTACTCAGTCTACTGAAGGATGCAGGCACCAAAAACATGGCAGTGAAAGTACTCTTTTAAAGGTGAATCCGGATGTATGACCTGTTAAACGACCCCGTAGCTAAAGCTTACAAACAGGAACTAAGAGCTGAAGTAAATCAGATTTTTCATCTGGATGAAAGATTTCAAAACCATCTATCAGGAGAGCAACTTTGCAACCAGATATGGGATATTCTGTGTACGGGAACTTTACAGTCCTCTTATTTTATGCCTTGGTAATGTCAGGAAAGGATTGCTGTTTCATAGGGAGAGAAGAACAACAAAAGCATTAACATACTGAATCTTACCTTTGGATCCCATATATTTGCATTTTCTAAGGTGAGACACTCGATGTGCATGAACAATCTTCGTTTCAGGGATTACGTTTCAGAAATTAGTATCTTTGAACCAAATATTACAAACACTGGAGTCATTACTGAATGCTCTTCACTAGAATATTTAACCATAGACGCTAAAAATGTCACTTTTCAGTCTAGCATGAGTATAAACAAGCTATGAATTCACTTTACCTTAATGTATTGACCTAAAAACTTCTGCAGTTGCTAGGCAGGGTTTTTATAAGAGGCAGAAGACACAGACTTAGTATTCCTCAAGTTAAGGAAGAGTGTAAACCTTTCCTTCCATTTCTTAGGGAAACTTTCTAAACTAATAGTAGGCAACATCACATCTGTTTTTTGAGACGTTTTGTTCTGCCAGTGAAAGAAGTCTGGGAAATTATTCCTCTCAGGGGCCTGAAATGGAAAAATCACTCTCTATAATCAGTTTGGGGAGAAATTAGACAAAAGTCTCTTCAAAGCAGAGCAAGGTTGGATTTTGGGTACATGAAGAATGTTAAAGAGTAAAGGATTCATGCATTTAGAGCGATTTATCAGGAAGTTTCTATGTTGCCATCTTGAGTGTAGATCCTGAAACTCTATCTATGCTTTTTTTAAAAGTCTGTGTCCTTTCCTTCTTAGACACATCCCTCTTCAATTACACAAACTTCCTAAGATATTTTTGGGCTCCCTCTTCCCTGTCTTTATTCACTCGGTATTGTTAGAGGAGTCTGTTGACCCAAGAAAACTTTCATCCTAAGGCAACAGCTGTATAAAGACACGCTTCCAGCAGAAAAGTCAGCTGCATTAATTTGTTTTGTCAGAAAGTTCTTCTTTATCTTAATTATATAAATGGGCTCAGACCAGAGCAGCCAGTGAAAAAGTGTTAGAAATGCCAAGGAACATAATGTAGTTTTTTCCTCATGCGTTGCTGCAAAGATCCACTTTGTCCTGCCTAAAGTTTTTTTCCTTCCCGACCCTTCAAACTGAAACCGTCCAGATCAAAAGTATTAGTATTGGACTGTTGCCTATGAATATCATCAGTAATTGCAAGAATTAATGGGAATTTCTAAGTATTAGCTTTGTTTTACAAGGGGAAATTTCTTTCACTGTATATGAATTCTTCCTTACCTCATGGTGCTGCCTTGGATATTTTTGCTAGACAGAGACCTGAGCATGGAGTGCACTGAAGGCCAAAATAAAACCAACCAAACAACAACACAAAACTCCTAATCCCTCTAGAAATTCATTGAAAGTGAAATTGTTCGTGAAATTCTGTTTTCATGAAGTTGGCAGAAGAGAATCTGGTTCAGCCAGGGAACAGAGGGAGCTGTGCTGAACTCCAATGTGATGCCTCGTCTTCAAGAGAAAGAAGGGAACAACTTGCATGACAGTACCAGTCCTCTTTCCAAGATAAACTAAGAGTTGATTTTATCCTTTCCTACTTTGTTCAAAGTGGTTGTATAACTCGAGAGACCATCAGGCTTTTTTGGCTGACAAGGCCAGGTTTATTGCAAAGGACACTCGGGCTACTTTTACACCAAGAGCATGTCCCCACTCAGGATTTGCTGGGCTTCCCAGCCACATCTTGTCTGCACAGCAGAACGTGACCCACAAATGGCAGACATAAGAAAAAAGCATATTCAGACCAAGATATATGAGCAAGAGTGTTTACCCCAGCTCCCATTCAGGTGGTGGATAGCTCAGTGGTGTTGATGAAACACTGCATAATGCTGGATGTCATTTCAACAGCAAGGTGTGGAGGAAGGCAGCAGGGCAGTTTTTGTGTAAGTAGTGCTGCCAGTGTCCGTCTGTACTCACCATGAGCCCTTGTCCTCTGACCAGGAGTTAAGCACTGGACTGATCCAACAGCTTCTTCATGTTACCAACTCACACAGAGATTATGCCTCTGTTCAGGCTGAAATTATTGTTTTTTACCCCAAACTTTGTCCCCAAGTGTGTTGGCAAATAATTGACTTTTTATGCCTAGCCTTATTCTTAAGAATCAAAGAGGAAAATAAATCTAAATAAAAGATTTAAACACCATCTTGGGATTTTTAACATTTCATGTGCAATTTATACATTTTATAAGGAGTGACGAGCCTATCCTCCTCTCCTTAAAGTGATTGCAAAGTTCTTTTGGCTTCAGGAGGATAGGTACAGAGCAGGTAAATGTTTATGGACATAACTTCGTTGCTTAGAGATCAGACGTCTGTGCTAGAAAATGCAAAACACTGTTGCCAACCCAGTGAAAAGCACACTGCTCATAGCCATCTCACTAGCAACTTCTCTATAGATTTGCCTGCTCCGGGGAAATGGGAAAATGTCATCTCCTCCCGGCCCGCAGTTATTTAAGTGCTCCAGTGTCAACCAATATTATAATGCTTTTATATTTTCTCCCGTAGACAGCTGCTGGATCTGCCTTTATGGGAAAGCCACCCTTGAAGTCACTTGACCTCTTGGTGCCTTAATCAACACAGATGGAACATTGAATAAAACCAGGATGTTGTAGAAATCATATGACTCATTTGAACTGGGGAGGGAGGGCATTTTTGGGAATTGTATTTCCTTTCTCTTTGAGTAAATAAGACTTTGGTTTATCTAATTATATGCAAAGGTACACAGATTCTGTTGTGCAGGAATGTATTTTCACAGTCCAGCAGTCGTCTTTAAAAGGTCAACAGTTGTATAAGAAAAAGCAGCATACATTTTCATCTGAAGCAAAACCCTGTACTTCTTGTAATCAGATACCAGGATCACTGCATGGGAAGCATTGTCATATAGAAGATATCTGCTTTATATATCAAGACTTTAATTTGGTTTATAATTCTATTTAGAAGTGTAGGAGAATTTTTGTTACAAGTAAACCAGTTTAATAAATTGAACATAGACTTTTTTTCTCAGAAACAAGACACCACAACCCACAGTGATGATGTTTTTGCTGTCATGACCAAGCAACCTCCCCAAGAGCTGCCAGCAATTGCCTGGGGGTCATGAGCTTGTTTCCTTCCTTTTTTTCTGGCCTTCTGCCAATGAGGACTTGTTCAGACATCAAAACCAACTCTACTTGCTGCTTCAATATACCAGCAATACCTAATTATCCTGCTCTGCCAAATCATGGAGTGGATTTACTGAAGTACTGCAGGAAGTAGGACTAAAGATACCTTGCTGATTTAGAAACAGGCTGAATGTAAGAAAATACTGAATTATGAAATCAAGAGTCACGTGGCAACATAGGTGAAAGTGGTAGGGATTGAAACCTCAAATTGGAGAAATGCCCACATTATCTATTAATCTATCAGAAGGACAGTTTATTTTTCTCATATCTATTCGATACTCCATTGTAAAGCACCTTACTGAAAAGAAGAGGTATTTAAATATTGAATTTATGTGAAGCTGTCAAATGCTGAGCAATTGCAGGAGGCTGACTCTTTCATTTATATGTTTGCAATGCAGACTGAGAAATTCTGGAGAAGCATGATAGGAATTCTACTACAACCTCATCATTATGTATCTGCACACAGAATATGTCTGCTTGAAAAAAAAAGATCAAAGTGTTTTTCATTGGAATGCAACATTCTACCATTGCTCATTATTGTGGCGCACTGCTAAGCAGTGCATGATCAGAAGGTTTCCTTTTATGATGCCACAAGCTCTTTCTTTAGCTTTGGTGAAAGGAACCTTTACCTCATCACTCCTGATATTTTCATTTAGCTTTCATGTTTGATTTCAAGATCAGCAAAGGTTATATTGAAAACATGACATATTTACAGCTTCACAAAACTTTTGGGATCACCAATACATTATGAAAGGTTTGTAAGCTTTAATGGGTCAGTTGACAGCCCTGGTCTGCACTATCTTCTGAACAGGAAAAGATCGAATCTGAATGATGTCAGAATACTAAAATACCTCTGATGATGTGGCCCTCTTAAAATTTTGACATTCATTTACTGGGAGAAATGACAGTAAAATAAATGTCTGCACACCCAGTGTGCAGAAATGAGAAAATTACATATACTGGATGACTTGAAACTTCCTAAAGGCAGCACAGAAAACAGAGATGTATCACTGAATAAGAAAACAAAGGGCAACAGCCAGTTCCAGAGGAGAGGATACACAAGCAGTTTAAAGGCAAGGCTGGCAGCCCAAATTATAAGAAAAAGCCTTTGTAGAAAGGGTGACATTAGTCGGCATAGCTATAAAGTAGGAGATGTGTTCAGTCTTGGGGTCTGCTGGTTTCTGCTCACAGAAGGTGTTGATGGTCTCACTGAGAATGGACCAGCCCACAGTGAGGCACAAAGAACAGGCTTGCACACATCAAGTTCACAGCACAAGCTCCAGAATCCTGGGAAGCATTTTAATCGCTCCAAACTCCTTCAGGGAAGGTGTCATTCAAGATGGAACTGTGCCTAAACACCACAATTAATCTCTCTGTTAACAGGACAGATACTCTTTGAGTTAAATGTAGTCACAACACAAATTGTATGGACAAGACTGCTTGTTATTTACAGTACACTTCACTGAATCCCAGCTTGTCACAGTTAGTGATGTATCCTGTTAAGTACCCTATTCATAAGGCAAATAAAGTTGTATTGACCATGATCACATGTTTGTTTCATAACCCCTTGCTTATTGTGAAGCGCTGGTAGATCTGTGTAATTCAGAGACCTCCCTCTTGACCTACTTCAGTGATAACTGCTTTTTCTTCCATCCTTTGATAAACATTATTTCACATCTGGAAGACAGTCCCACATACTTCAATATCTGTAACAGATGTTTTGTGTATAATTTTAAAATAGTTCTTAAGTGAAAGCTTAAAGAGCTGCTGCATATTACTTTTATTATTGTTCTTATTTAAAATAAATAATTCGTAAGTTTTTTTCCTCCACCATTACAGCAGTAGAAATGCACAATGATCTTCAAGTATAACAGAGTTTTCCAGTCAGCAAGAGGTCACTTTCATGGGCTTCATTGAATAGCATTACTATTAACATCAAAGCAAAATCCTAATGTACAACTGCCCCTCCAACCCTATATTAGAAGCAATTATTCCATAATGAATCTCCTTGTAAGTTATAAAAAGTATTTGTATTCCTCACAGTCTGTGGGTAGCCAAAAGTTAATGCTTATCTACAAATTCATAAGTGGCTTAAATTCTGTTATTAACATTGCTACAGCAAGGGTTATTTTGTGTGCAGACAATGCACTGTCTGGGTATAAAGCTTCTGGTAGATTTCACCCTCCATTCTCTTTCATTGATATTGTCTCCCACTAACTTTAAAATTTCTATTTTCATTATTTCTTTTCAATTCCTAGCAAGGTATAACAGAAATCAATGCAGCAGATGAAGCCAGTAGACCTGCCTATTTGAAATCTCAAAGATGGGGTAAAGGTGGGAACAGCAGTCATATGACAGATGTATTTCATTCTCCACAAGCCACAATTGAATCACACTTGTCAATAGCTCTGTTGCATCTTTTTTTGGCTTTCAAAAAGAGTTTCAATCCTCACTGTGCTCTAGGTGATACAGATTTTGAGTGAATTTTTGAGGAAATCCATTCTCACCCAGTAGTGTAAAAGTACAGAAAAAATCATCACTGCTCAGTGTTAAAAATGACTAAACTTTGTTACTTAAACATCAAATAGATTTGTTCTCTTTATTTGCATCTCCATTGCCTTGCCATCCAAAAGTGTGTCTGCTGAAACTGCTGGTTCTTAAAGTTGCTGAATTAGCCAAAGGGATTCTGAATTTTATTGCTAATGGAACCAAAATAGTTATTCATAATCCAAATATTCACTTCCTCAAAAACAGTAAGAAGAAAAGGAAAAAAAAAACAAAGAGGTCTTCATTTTGCAACAATAATAGCATTAATACATATTGGAAAGTTTATTACACTATAATTCGTTGTTTTAAAAGAGTAGTCTTTGGCACATTTATAAAATAAATTAATGAAAAAAGATAAACAGAGCGATTCACATGTTCTTGTGAACTCTGCTAAGCTACTTACGAAGTGAATGAGAATTAGTGGTTTGTAAAAAGCCTCTGCTTTCTTAGTTATGAAGTTTTGGTGTTTGACAGAAAAGTCTGATCGAAAATAATGATCTCATCCACTGATTTACAGTTGACCATTCTGTTATTAGGGATATAATTTGGCTTTCTGCTAATTAGAGCTTATTTGGATTCATTATGTAGAGGTTGACATTTCTCATAAAATAAGAGTGTATGCTGGAGACATGTATGTCTCAGCTGTAGTCTAGAATTCTGGTATAATTTGAGAACTGCAGTTTTGAAAAATAACTGAAGACCTCATGGACTGTGAAGAGGAGAAAGCAGACAGTATAAAGGCTGGGCACTGTGCCACTGTAAATACAGAAGTGTTTGCCATCCATCACATCACGGGTCTAGGTAGTACCCGGACTTATGTCTCCAGGCCAAACTCAAAATCTGGTTTTGTGGCTCTCAAAAACAATTAACTGAACCAGGTATTTTTTTAACCCTTTACTGCGCATGGATCTTACATAAAATGTATAGAATGGATCTTATATGAAATTTGTAGATCAACCACATATTCTGGCCGCTGCTCATGTAAACCTGAAGAAAGTGGGGTGTAGAAAGTGTTCAGATTAAGGAGCAGTAGTGCTGAAAAATGTTTCTTCCTACATGTGGGAAGATAGAGTTGGTTTGTTTTGGTTTTTTTTTGCCATGCCTTCTCTTTTGAGAGTAAACATAAACACTAGTGATTATGAAAACTTCCTGTCAAACCATTTGTATTTTCAAATGTTTTCATAATATTCACAAACAACTCTGTGCAGTTTTGGGCCTTACTTTTTTCTGATGCTTGAAGAATGGTGCATGCATAAGATACAAATGTATCTCTCGTTGTGTGCTTCTGAGTAAAGCAATGAATAACCATACATTCCTTTTCCTAACTGTGTAGAAAGAATATTTTGGCAGATTTCCCACCTTCAAGTGTTTGTATGTCTCAGTGGAGGCATGCAGTTTGACAGCACCTTTTAATATTAATATAAACCTTGCCATAGCAACGCGAGTGTTGCCACAAAAAGGTCACTGGAGTCACTTAGAAAAATTATTTGAATTACTGTGGGGAAAATTACAGATCAAACCCAGCTTCCCAAAATTGTTGTAACACAATTGTTTCAGTCCCACACTCTGGTTCAGTTTTGCATTCCCTGTCCATCTGCAAGGAAACATGGTTTCACTTTTCATTAGATCTTAACAGCAAGAAGCAAGAACACACAGGATTCCAGCATTAATTGTCAGCAATTTGCAGCACTTATGAGTGATTTATGCTGGACACAGAGAATAACCAGTAAGATTTGTAGGCCCAGACCCTCAGTAGATGCTCTTTCCCTTCATGGCAGCTCTCAGGAAAGAGTGTCTGTAATGGTGTTAAACCTCCTCCAAGTGCTCTGGGCTTCAGCAAAGGAATGGAAGAAAGAACTCAGTCCTCAGAGCAACTTCAGTTGGTTGCAGAAGCCAACTGGTTGCAATCATCATTACTTGGAGCTGATCTGTCTGATACATACAGGACACAGAAGAGGGAATTAATAATAAATGGAAACCAACAAATCTACCAATGAAGAGCTGAGATTTGAGTAAGGCAACAGACAGTTTATAATCTTTAAGCGTTCCTGACTTTCTTCTCACATAAAAGCAAGAGACTGATGTTCCCCTATATGAGTCTGGCCATTGCTTTCATTACGAGAACATTATTACAGTGGCAAAGGACAGGCACATAACAATCAGTTAACATATTTGTTTTAATCCGTCCCTTCACTTACTGTCAGTTTTGTGAATCACTGACACAAGAGTTTCCACAGGAAAAATTGAAGTGGATAGGTGAAACCCTTGACCTGAAGAAAATAACACTGAAACCTTCCAATCCCATCCTAATAAATCCTAGACAATAACTCTGGGCTGAGTTCAGGCCAGAAGACAGACAAATATAATGAGAAACCATCTCTGGTTAGGCTATGCTTCCATCCCTTCTTCAGACCACACTGTGACTCCACAGGTTAAGGTAATTTGTGGGGGAATATTCACTGTGCCTTTGTCTTTATTTTGTCCATGTACTAAAATCAGGAACAGAAGAGATATCGAAAACCACACAACCACTCCAACTCTACTCTGAGCTCAGCTGCTCTGAGGAAACAACTGTTTTCTCTAAAGAACAATGAACAGACTTTGGTTTTAAAATGAGATGCAATATATGATTTAGCTACTCTTTTTTTACACCTTGTAAACCCAAATGTATTCATAAAGAGATTTCAGAAAGAAACTTTTCAGAGCATCTCTACTTTGAATTGGTACTTAAAGATGCAAAATCTATTTGCCTTTTGAAATCCACTCATCATTTGTCAAGGAAAGTACTGAGGAAAACTTATAGGATGTATCTGATACTTTGGGCAAACATGAAAAGATACAACAGAAAAAAAGAAATCATAGAGTTTATTTTTATCCTGTGCTCAAGAATCACAATAAATATTTCACAAGAATCAAATAGCTGGAATGGGTGTGGCTGATCTGAAGCACAATGAAAAAACAAGGAAATTCATCTTTCCTGGGATCTTAAAGTGCTGCCTGATGAGTATTTCGTAAAATAATGGCAATTTCTTTTCTGAAGCTGAGAGAAGGCACTGTGTGAGATGATCATGTGCAGAGAGTGTGTTTAGATAAGATATTAGGAAGAAATTCTTTACTGTGAGGGTGGGGAGGCACTGGAACAGTTTGCCCAGAAAAACTAAGGATGCCCCATCCTTGGGAGTGTTCAAGGTTGAGGGTGAAGGTGTCCCTGCCCAAGGCAAGGGGGTTGGAACTAGATGATCTTCAAGGATCCCTTCCAAACCAAACCATTCTATGATTCTGTGATACAGAGATTTTGTCCTCATTGCAGTTGGCAGCACCACAGAAGAGCCAACTGTAAAGTCATCATTATCCATGAGAAGATGTGGAGACCACTCCCTTTGACGGACCTTGGTGTTGAACATTGTCCCAAAAGGATCCTCTAATAGCTAAAGGAAGGCATCAACCAAAACCTGTTATGTCACAGAATCACAGCATCAATTAGGTTTGAAAAGACCTCTAAGATCATCAAGTCCAACTTAAGACTGAATGCCACCATGCCAACTAGACCATGGCACTAAAAGCCACGTTCAGTCTTTCCTTAAACACTTCCAGGGACAGTGACTCCACCACCTCCCTAGGCAGACCATTCCAATGTCTAATCACCCTTTCTGTGAAGAATTTTTTCCTAATGTCCAACCTAAACCTCCCTGGCGCATCTTAAAACTATGTCCTCTCATTCTGTCGCTGGTTGCATGGGAGAAGAGGCCAGCCCCCACCTGGCTACAACTTCCCTTCAGGCAGCCATAGAGAGTGATAAGGTCACCCCTGAGCCTCCTCTTCTCCAGGCTAGACAAACCCACCTCCCTCAACATCTCCTCATAAGACCTCTTCATTGCCATTCTTTGGATCTCTTCCAGCACCTCAGTGTCCTTCCTGAACCAAGGGGAGCAGAACCGGACACAGCACTCGAGGTGTGGCCTCACCAGTGCTGAGTATAGGGGAAGAATCACTTCCCTGGTCCTGCTAACCACACTTACTCTGATACAGGACAGGATGTCATTGGCCTTCTTGGCCACCTGGGCACATTGCTGGCTCATATTCAGCCAGCTGTGACCAGTACCCTCAGGTCCTTTTCCACTGGGATTCTTTCCAGTTGCTCTTCCCCCAGCATGTAGTGCTGCATGGATTTATTGTGTCTCAAAGTTTTGTCCTGAAAAACAAGGAAGCTAGAAAATTACTGAACTGTGATTATTAAACCTGCCAAATGAATCATGTAAAAGAGTAATTTAAACCCTCCTCCCCCCATGTATATATGTCAATAGCGATCTTAACCAAAAGATTTAATTGCTTCTAAGACCTGCTGACTTGGTAAGTATACAGGACGGTGATGAAACAGCTCTGCTGAAGAAGTCCAGGTCCCCCAATATCCTGTCAGTTGAGACTTAGAGGCACAGAGCCTGCTGTGTGCTCCCGCTTCCACTGAGCTGGGAAATATACAGGTGCTATCCCACACAGGCACTACAGCGCTGAGGAACACAGGAAAAAAACAAGGAAAAAAATCAATTCTGTCTTGACTAGCATTTAAACAGGTCACAGTAAAAATGGCTGGAAACCACATGCTAAACACAGCGAAAACTAAGTTTTATATACCTACTTCTTAGGGATACCGCATCCATGCTGAGCGTAGGACAAGGCAAGGGTGGTCTGGGATCCTACCTCAGTGCATATGGACAAAACAGCTGGATTATTGTCTCAAAGAGCCCTAAAGTCTACTACTTTCTAAATTCTGAATTATCTGGCTTTTAAAATTGTGGCTTTTTGGATAATCTGTGTGTATATAATTTTAACACATGACAGAGAGAGAATTAAATGAGCAGATCTGGCTTTCTATAAACCTGCTGATAATTTTTCTCTTCCCTGAAAAGCACAAGAGTTCTTCCCATAGGTTAAATAGATTTTCATGTCAGTGTTAATTTCTCTCTAGAGCACCTGACTCTAAGTCAAGACATCTTTCTTCTGCTACATATTCAAGCTAGGAAAGTTTGGACGGATTGATGAAACTTACTCTTCTGTCCATTCATTTCATGCTCCTTGCCTTTGACACTTACAATCTCCAGGGCCTAAATTCTTGCATATTCCTGTCTAAATCCTGACATCATAAAATGTGTGTGCAACTCATGACTAAGCTCTAGCATGTGGCAGAAATATCTTAGTACGCCTTCCCTCTCAACTCCTTTTAGGACCCTATTTGATGCTTTTCAAGCAAAACATACTGATTACAGCCCATGTCTTCCCCTGTCATTCATCACTGGGAAATCAATGTTGGGAGGGCTTAGGCAGGGTGGGCTATCCAGCTGCAGACCTTTCCTCTGCCTGATCTGTGTGTAGGATTTAAACCTAGGTTCTCTGACCACTGCTAAGCAAGTACAGAGGTTTCAGTTCTGATATCCTCTTAGTCTCTCTTGTCCTGCTGTGCAAAAATACTTAAATATTCATTGAGCTTGGACAGAGTGTGAAATTTACTATATTTAGATCACAATCTCTGCTCATACAGCTACTAATGTGTGTAAAGTGGACCACCTTCAACAAACACAGACTTTGCTCAGCTTATTCTAAGCGTAAGGGAGCTCTCTTGGGAGGAAAGCAATTTTATTTCAAGGCCTTGCTCTAAATCAGATATAAGGAGGACTTTAATGTTAAGATTCACTGCTTTGAATTCAGCTAGGATGACAACCTTCCTCTTTTGGCTTTTTTTAACATCATTTTGCATCTACCCTAATTCTGGAATTGATTTGTAGCTGTAAAGTATATATTAACAAAATCCTCTGCCCCTCTGCTCAAGAATCTGCTAATGAACTACCTTTTAAAACAGAGCTAAATCCTGCTCTTGTTCTGGGAGTTCCCTGTTGGCCAACTTAAGTTGTCTCACATGCAGCTGGCTGTCTTTTCTGAGCCTCCTGACTTCAGATATTTAAATGCACTCTATCATTTGCCTGGCACTAATTTGGCTGCTGAGAATTGCCCATTCGTGCAACTGGACTCAGCTCCCCACATGTGCTCAGGCCAGATGGGAGGGAAGGTGATGACTCTAAAGACTCTTTGGAGGCTGCAGGGACAGCAAGGGTGACACTGCCTCCTTGCTGTGGTGGAGCACCTCGAGGGGAAAAGTGATGGAAGCCCAAGGTCAGGGGTGGCAGCAGGTGGGGCACAGCCCACCCCTCTCTCCTACGGCACCTGGGGCAGAACTTAGCCCTGCAAATTCGGGCAATCATGCAAAAGCCAAGTAGAAAACATATGGAAAGAATGAAATCAGGGAACCTCATTAAAAGACTGCATTTAGAAAGATGAAAAACATGGAGAACAACCTGAGAGGCTTTGCCTGAAACAAAGGCTGTGGGTGCTGCCAGCCTTTTTCTGTGCAAATAGAAACCCTTGGCCAAGATTTGAAGTATGAGGTAATTGTTAGCAATGTTATGGTTAACCAGTATCAGACTGGGACACTTGCAATATTTTAATTTTAGAAGGCCTGATTTTAAGAAATGGAGTTCAGTGAGACTTCCAGAACTTCTTGCACTTGATAAATCTAATGAAAATAGTTTGAATTCCTCAAAATTTTTATTTGTATTTTCCTCTCCTATTCCACCACCCCTTCACATTCCCATAAGAAACTGTGGTCTTCTAAGCCATACACCAAGCCAAAGCTTCAACTTACCGCAGGTAAACTCTGTCAGGATATTATGCCCCTGCTCCATTTGCTATTTCTCATTCCCTTTATTTGAAGAGTGAGAGAAATGTGTCCCACCCCAGGGAATCTCCTCACCATAGTACAGCAGAAAGCCACCAGTTCACTTGAACCAGTGCAGCTAAGTCATTCCCAAAATAATTTGCTGATGCATCAGTTATGGCAGTGTGTCTTACATCTTTTATGGTGATCACAAGCAAAACAAGGGCTGGCAAAGGTAGAATGTTGTTCATGGCACAGCCTCAAGCACAGTGTCCGTGAGAGTATTTTTTTGCATGTATATCATGCAAAATATGAGTGAGGACGTTTTTTAGAATGAATACAATTGTCAGTCATTCTCCAAAGCATAAAAATGTTTGAGATGGAATAAATTGTAAGCATGTAATTAATTGAATTGTTTTTTGCTGCTGAGTTGCTGGTGGGATTTCATCTGTGCTTATATTGCACAGGCTTTTATATTTTGCTTCCTCCTCTATGTTTGCTTCATGATTTGTAAATATGTCACAGGAAGGCTATTGCCTAGAGATACATAAAACTAACATTTTCTAATTAACAAATTAAGAATCAATAGCAAGTTACACCTAATCTCTCTGAGAATCCACCTTGAAATATTTTAGGTTGATAAATGTACTACAACAGTGAATAAAGCTAACAGTGATTCATTTTCCTTAAATAAATCCTGTTTCTCTTCCAAAGACAAGTGTAAGAATTTGCTTATATAATAAGAACAACTAAGAGAAATTATTTATGCAAAAAAGATTAGTGTTTGATAAAGTACCACACACAAATTAAACAAATGAACTGATAAATGAACATACGTTAAAGCAAATACGAATGAAACACACACCTCACCCCCACCCCGCAAAACTACTGAAATTGAAATATCTTGTTCAGGTCATAATATATTCCAGCTCTATTCTGTAATAGCCTTGAACAGGACTAGGTAGTGTCAACATTCACCTTTTAGTGAGTGCACCTGAAATGCAGCAAGAATGTTTAGCTATTATCTGTACCTGTCTGAACTTGCTGTACTTGTTACTCCAGGGCTGCTCTCCACATTACTATGTCTGATGTCTTTGCTTTGAAACAACCAGTCTGTATTGTGGGAAATAAACAGGTCTGTAGCACACCTACTTAATTTTTTGTTATGCCTCCGTTATCGGAGAAGGAATGTACATACTGCAACCTCTCCTGTTTTTTTGTTAATGTAGGGTGACTATAGAATTCATTCTGGATTACTCTGCAATCTGCAAGAACAAGCAATTACAGTAGGTACAAAGTATTACCTATCAAACCCCGTGTACTTATCATGTAAGAAGTGAGTGCTTACATGATAGCCATGCTCTGCAACTTTGTTATCTAAACCCCTGCTAAATGTTTTAAAGACATTTTCACAGGGTTCCCCATCAGTATAAAAAAAAAATAAAATAATGTCAGTAGATGATATGTAGCAGCTGTGTTTTTAGCAGGACTGGACAGTGAAGAGCACCAAAGATAATGGTTTATGAGACCCCAACTAATTCTTCACTTATAAGCACAGTGCAAATTCTATTACTCAAGTAACTAAACCAAAAACTTTTGCTTTATTAACATAATTAAAAACATCAGAAAAAAATAAACAAGTTAGTCATCTAAAATGAATTCAAGCCATCTTTGATCCTCAGTTTGACAGTTCCAGGAATACATTTAATTCTAAATTACTCTGAGACATTGACTTTTTTTACACTCTGTTGTGGTATTTTTCAGCTCATTAAAAATAGATGTTAATAATCACTTTCTATGTCGAAAGCTGACTACTTATTCTTGCTTTATAGCCAAATCCTTACCCATGATAAAACTTTACCATTTATGCCATTGCCCCTTTATTGAATTAATATTAACTCATCACCTTAAAAATAAGTGTATTTTCCAAAGGTCATCGAATTATTTATAGGTTATTCTATGATTTCTCTCAGCCACTTAGCAATCATATTTTTGTACGTACACTAGGACAATTCTGATAAACTGAGCTCAATTTTCCATGTCTTTAAGAGACAAAAGAGTAGCTTAACCATGGTGAACAGACACCAGGTGTGCATGGCTCTTGTAAAATTACTTTTCATCTCTCCTGGGAGTTATCAGAGCGTCTTTCACTGGCCTCTTTCACTTTTGTAACCCTTTAGAGCTGGGACTAAATTCTGTCTGTATTTCTTCACATAAGTGATTTCCTTGGCCATGGTTTCTCCTTGGCAATGAGTTTACTTTTGTCCTCAGAGAACTGTGAAACTTCCTTTCCTTCACCTGTCAACCAGTCAGAAAGAATTGCTGACCCCTCTCCTAACTCCTACACATGTTCTCTGGGACCAGCAGAGGATTGGGTACAAGGAACTGAAAGATGTGCAGACAAAGAAAAAAGGGTAGGGACAGTTCATCACATTGTCAGCAGCTGATGAAGAACTTGTTCTTGCCCAAGGAGTTCTGTGTCCCTTGTAAAGTACAGGCATATTATTAAATATAATGAAAAAACTATATATCTTTGCAGTGCCATATGAGGCATAAAACACCTATTCTTGAGATTCATTGTAAAAAATCTTAAGCTCAGCATCTTCCCTAAGATTACATCTGCCCTTCATTATCTTCATATGCAGACTTTTCTGTCATGTGTTTGTGAATAGCTCTTTTTTTTTTTCTGAGATAACCCTGACATTACAGGACTCTCACTTATATTAGAAAACAAGGGTTCTTTTTGCTGAATTACTACTAGTGACCCTTTCAGAGTCATGTTTTTAATGAAAGTTTCCATAGATGGTGGATTTTATTTGGATGGCATTAATTTCCATAAAAACAGTAGGTCTTTATTGTTTCCATATATACCTCTTATAGTTGTTTTTTGAGCTGGTCACAGGAAAAGCTGATGCACGTAAAACTCCTATGAAGGGACCCTTCCAAAATTTTTTGGATCATTACCACCTCAACAGAAAAGAGAGGAAAATTTCTGAAAGGCCAGGGGAATTTTTACCAACCCAGCTTTTTCATATTGAGGTACAAGGCTCAGTGAAGCTGTTCCTGGTCATCCTTACACTCACATGAGCCACAGAAAAAACAATGAGTGTGGTGTTCTCTGGCTGTGATTAATTTTACTGCAAGGTTTTAATTTTACCTATAATGTCTGCAGATCTCTACACATAAAACTTCCAGATACCTACATATAGTGAGTTCTAGGACAGTGTATGGCACTAACAAAGCAGATACAAATCCTAACATAATAGATGCAAGTCCTGTCAACTTCCTATTCTCTTGATTGAGGAATCAAGGATGAGTTGTATCTGTAGTTTCAGCTGAGCAGCATCAAGCATGTATGATCTCAAACTCCTTGTATCTGGAGGAGATATGAAGGTGTTACAGTTTTCAAAATTTCTGAAGATACTAAAATGGCTATGTGACATAATTTTGACGTTATTAGGCAAGGATAAGAATTCTCCATGGTGACTTAGAGTGAGGAGCTGAATTCATCTCATATGACTTTAGGCATGCAAGTAACAATTGCTGTGTATAAAGCTGGTTGCCTAGGTTTCCTCTTCAGGCACCAGAGAGAGATAAGAACATGTGTGGGGCAATTTATCTCACTTGACTTAACAGTCCTCAGCAGCCTTTGGATCTTGCATAGCTGCCACACTTTTGGGAACAATGTTGTCACAAAGTAAGGCAGTCTGTGCTTAGATATACTTGAAAACTCATCCTTCTAATTGGCATCAGTGAATGGATAGCATGATTCACCATATGGTGGAATAAGTGACATGAATGAGGCAAGAAGAAATGTTAAGTATATCTTCTCCCTAAACTTGAAATGATGTTAGATATATACATGTATGAGTACTTCAGCAGGAGTGTTCATGGTATTTTGCAGACATAAGAGAGCTCCCAGGGAATTTACCATCTGAGGTTATTTGTCAGTTCTTTACATGAAACTACTAAACTTGGCAGGATACACATTCTTTTCTAGTGTCATGAAGGATAAAATAATCAGCCAGGGATCCCACAGACTGAGTAATGCTAAAAGAAGGTGTTTTATACTATAAATCTGGCACCATCCAGTTCTGTATCTTAATGCATCTGGTCTCAAGATGGCCTGGAGTGGAAGTGGACATCATGGTCATGTAAAAGATTCCTCTATCTCAGCCTGAGAACTTGGCTGCTCCTGAGCTGCAGGTGGTCCTCTGCTGGGGACACTGCCTCTTGCCAAGAGCCCTTAGCTGAGATGGGAGAAAGGAAAGCTCTAGAGTTTCCTGTTTTTTTGAACTGAGGTGTCAATGACCATTATTTATTAACTGACAAAGGGGCCTTTTTCTTCCTCTCTTTTAATTAAAAATTACAACAACTCAAAGCTGGAAATACTTGAAATGATCCCAAGTAATATTCCAAAACCACTAGCCTAAAGCTGGCACTTAGAAACCTAATGAAATCTGATCGACTGGCTGAGCCCTCCTTTTCCTACACACATACTCACATGCACACACACTCTCCTCTTGCCCCAACACCACAAAAAAAGACTCCAGACAAGGCAGCCATATTTCGTTTGAACATTTGTCACACAGCGGACAACTTGGGATCTATCCATGAGAGATTGTACTCGATGCTTTGAAAGGCAAAATCCCCTTCATGAAACCTCCCAGAGCAGCCTACGAAAAGCACACCCATTTCACAGGTTATATTTAATTTCATTCGATGTTCATCACAGCAATTTATAATCCTCTTCTGTGGAGAATATCTTCATGGTTTGAACTCCTCTTTAGCAGGGTAGATTTATCATTTGCTGTGGGAGGGGGAAAAGCTAAATGAAGCTGTGCTGAGTTGCAGCAGCTGCTCCATCACAGGCTCTCTCCTCCCTCATTTAGCATGATTGCTATTCTAGCTCAGGCCTCTGCAGCACACACATATGCACACACACCCACACACCCCCCCCCCAGCTCACAAGATGTGAGGGTTTTATCCTTCGGTGGCAGAGCCTGATGGACAGCTTCTGAGGTTCAGCCAGATGCAGCTGGACAAAGCAGTTCTATTAATTTACATCTGTCTCACATACACTGAATTCTGTCAGGGTTTATTTGTCATGGATGAAGTTAATTGTGAAATGCTCGATATTGAGAGAATATGGAAGATACAATATAAAACAAGCATCTGTTCTGTGAGAAAACTGAAATGCTGACACAAAGCTGGGCTCAAGCTCAAGCAGTTTAAATGGCTGCATAGGTCCCATGTGTTTGCATCCTCCAGGATTATTTACTGTCTCATCCAGTCTTCCTCCTAGCAAGTTCCTCTGTTATAGCCTGCCTATGGAAACAGCTTTTGAGCTGTATTTGCACTGTTTTGCATCTTAAGAAGTGTTTGAAGATTGTGATAGGACACAGACAAGAAAGATTATGTTACAAGGGTATAGAGTAACACATTTAGAGATGGTGTATGACTGAAAGTGTTTGAGCAAGGGGGACTTTGGGTGGGGAGTGGACAGATGTGGGGAGGTTGGAAATGCATCGGTAGAGCAGATGTGAATTAGGGACTTGAGTTTTCCTTTAGGCTTGCCCACATCATCTCAAGCCTAAGTGATATGGATGGTCTATCTTTCTTTTGCACAGGAATGCCTGTTTGCAACATGTTTATTTAAACTGGGGTCAGATCAACTGTGCATCACCCGGCTGTTCCTCCTCAGCATCAGCAGGATCACTGTCAGCTGGTCACAAAACCTTCATGATGTATTTGCCACCAAGTGGAAAATAATTTTTAAGAGATTTTTCTGAAGACATTACGGTGCCCAGAAGTTTCCACAAGGAAAATATTTCGTCTACCTGAAGGCATGGAAAAAACTTCTCTCTAGACCTTCAGTCAATGGCTGCCTCTAGGAAATAAAGGTTTGTAGGAATATAAAACAAGCATGTAGCACTTTTCACACAGTACAGAGACCTTTTCCAAAAGCACAGTATTTATGAGAAATCATGTTTCATTTCCATTTGCACAAAGTTTAATCATGTGTTCTTATAGCTATTCTTGGTTATATGTTTGATGTCTCTGTCCACAAAAGCAAATTTCAAACACAAAACTTTTATATAGTAGGGATATACTTTCTCCTCTGCTAGCCTTTCTATTATCATAGAAACATCACTGTTTGCAAAATATTCACAACACAACACGCAATGCATATGCCAAGAGATACACTTAAATCTTACTGATTCAAGTGTGACTTTAGCATTGTAATTTAAACACGCACTTAAACTCTTTAAAAAATGATACCTCAAACACTTGTTAAAGCCTCCCTCTTTCATACCAAAGGATCATAATAATTTGGAGTTAGTGCTGCCACTTATGAGTACTTTGATCTATGTAACAAACTCTTCCTTGTTATCTGTCTGCTGCACATCTGTTCATCTTCTTGCCCCAGATGCACTCCATGAGAGCCTGTGGGATCTCTGAAGTCCAACTTATTTAGGTGGGATGCAGCAGATATTCAGTTCTGACCCATCAGAAAGGTTAAAAACATTGACACTTTAGAGTCAAGAGCTAGAAACTGTACCAAATGAGAAGAGGAACAACTTGCAAGTAATTGCGGAAAACTGCTAGCAATCAATGGGAAGAGGCAGAACTCAAACAGGAAATCACACAAATTTCAGGAACTTCAAAATTCTTCTTGCCCGTGATGTCTTTACAGTCTTTCTCTTAAACCCTCCCCTGCTCCTTTTAATGGCAAGTTAGTTGCCCCTTCGCTCCAGAGTCTGTGTATCATTCTTTCATACTTTTTTTCCCACAATCTCTTTCTCATCCTCCTTACCTCCAAAAATATACAGGTAAATAAATAAGCAGTGACTGTGACCTCTCCCTGACTTTGGTCTGCTTTCAACAGAAGCGTGGTGCAGGTTGATGCTTGAGCAAATTCATGGTAATTTTAATTGTTTTGGAACAAACGGTTCAACGTTTTTGTCATCTGGAGCCTTAGGATAAACTTAAGAGCAAGAATACTCTGTCTATATTTGTTTGCATTGTTTTTGAGATCTTTACGTCTATTTGATTTTGTTTGTGTATAATATAGTGTTCCTCACGAAATAGAGATGGTGGAGTCTCTGTGGAGTCACAACTATCTGTGTTAAATCACACAGAAATTTGGAATTCTCCTCCATGTTCAGAGAGTTGAACCTGTTCAACAGATCAGCTTCACCCTCTTCCGGATCAGAAAATGCAATATTAAACCTGCCTTGATCACTAACAGGTTCATGTTTGTCTTTGAAGTGTCGTCACAAGCTTGTACAAACAATAGGGTTTTTTCCTTAATTTCCTCATTTCTGTGTGCCAACAACTCTCCATTCTTTACACTCATACCATTTCTCTCACATCAGCAGTTTCAGAATAAGAAATCTGCCTAGTTTGTCAAAGATATGAGAAATTCTGCCACATCTACAGAAAGGCAGCTTTTTCACATCAATCCATTTGACACATGGTAGGTAGACTGTGAGAAAGGTGTGGCACACCAAAACCTGGGACTGAGCACAGGGCTACAAATGTTTCGATCACACAGCATTCAAAATTCCATTCTAAATTAAATAGGTAACTAGTTTAGGACATTTTGCCAGGTGTTTTCCCAAGGAATTTGTGCATTTGCCTGGAATAAGTGTACTGGATTGTTAAACTATGTCAGTTGTCACTTCCTGAAATCCTGCTTTGGACTCCACATTGTGAGTGTATGCTTACAGGTTTTACTGTAAAATAAAGGAAGACAAGGCTTCAACTTATCCAACTGGTAAATGTCAACATTTACACTTTTTTGTCTACATCAGGAATTCATAACACATTAATTTACAACACTTTAATGTAGGTACCCAATTTTACTGATGTTTTTTGCCCACAAATATCAGTTATTGTTTTTAAGAAAACAGAAGGATAAAATAAATACAAATGTATAAGTGTACTTTGAATTTTCCCATGCTTTAATAGTGGAAGAAAGAGCTTCAAATGTGTAGTTATTTCTAGGACTTGCAATACCAAGTCTGAGATCAAGTAATTTAAAAGAACATAAAATTTATTGGAACCATGTTTTGCTTGTTCCAACTTTTGGCTTTTAAACTCAGATAATTTTCTTGGGAAATTAGTGCTTACTGCTAATAACTGGATTCAATTTCTAAGAAATCCAGGAGCAATCTTCTGATAAAAAATTAAAGATAATTTGCCAGTTTATAACATGGCCTAGATTTAAATTTGATCAGGTTTCCTAGTGTCTTCGTTTGCATTATCGAGAGCTTATTCCAGAATTAAGCGGCTTAGTTAGTTGCAAATTTTTGAAGGACAACTATGATGTTGATTATTGCACAAACAAAGCCTAAAATTTTTTAAGAACTTAGAGGAATTAAAGATCCAGCTTCCAGTGGAATGTAGACACCTAAAGCTCCTAAATCTTGTTTATATTATGACTAAAAGATGTTTTCTTAGATTTTCCTCCTTTCAGAAATGTTTTCTGAATATTAGCTGAGTTTTCACCAGAGAGCTCTGTTGTAGGCAGGAACATGAGAAGTACATGACCCATATGCAGAACAGTCTCCAGCGCTGGGATCTCCAATCACAACTCGTTAACAAAAATCCCAGGCATGGCAGTGTGAAGGAATAACCTGTGCCAGGGAAAAGCTCCTCGTTTCCTTGCTGTCTTAATAGATCATGTCTAGGAGCAGAACAAGGATAGCTGAGAAGATGAAAGCACAATGTAATGGTGCACATCTCAGCTTCTGCCACCTCAGTAATGGTGTAATGGTGTCAGCTATTAGAATATGTTAATGATGTTCCTCCCATCCACCAAGAACTGCCTCAACAAAAACTTGGGATGAGACGGAAATAAGAAAAAATAGTAGTTTAAACCTGAGGGAGTATATAACAGAAAGGCCTTCAATTTTCCTTTTTTCATTGACATGCCCTTGTTCAATCCTCAAGATTCCTCTAAAAGTGTTGCTTTTAGTTAAAAACATGGCACTGGGCAATCCTGTATTTTGGGTATATGAAAAAATTACAGATATTTCTTAATATCAATTTTAGACAGTTTTAGAAAATCAATGTGTGATGTTTCTACCTTGTGTAATACTGTCTTACTGTCTGCAACAGCATTCTGCACACCAGTTTGTGGTGCCACTCACAGCTCTAAAACACCATTCTCCTCAACTGTGGTGGCAAGAGCAGTGGGAGCTGTAAGGTCAACTAGGTGTCAGCTTGGAACTTGGTAGCTGCTAGCTGTGCACATGAATTGACAAGATTAAAAGTACTAGGTAGGTCTTTCAACTGTTCCCATGAATTCCAGGTATCCAAGACTGCTTGGGGAAGTTCAAGGTCAGGTAACATTTCAATCAGATATAATGATCTGAAGTAAAGGGGGAAAATTACTTCCATGGGAGAATAAGTTTGGTGATAGGAGGCAGGAGTGTGAAATGAGTCTTCCCACTGCTATATAGTACAAAAATTTTTGAGGTGGACAGACTGTGCAATGAGTTGCTTTTTGCATTGATTCTAGTGGTGAGGTTCAATAGGTGGTCACATGTAAACTTCAGGGATTATTCAGCCCAAAGTCTCCCATAAAAAGGGAATCTTTTTAGCTGCAACTAATAATCACTGTTAACTTAGAGTTCTGGTTCAGATGACAAAGGTCTGCTAGCAGTAGCATCTTATGATCTGGTCTGGTCTGTGTTACTGATTGAAAGAATGAATAGGCACCACCAGTGTTTTAGACACATATTTAGATCACTCTTGGCAAAACCCAAAATGGATAACATATACACTCTCACTTCAGATTATGTTTCATATTGAACTGACACCTCTCCATTTACTTTAAAAACAAGTAATAAATCTTAGACATGCCTCAAATGAGAAACTGGCTAGTCCTATTATGTTTCCTGAGATGAAAAAAACCCCCACAAAACAAAACCTAATAGCCAAAGCAGAACTAGTTTAGGTGCAATACAATGGACTAAGCATTTGGCTGTAAACACGAAACTGTGGTGCACTATAGTGTTAGTAATTCTCCTTGGATAAGACAAAAATGAATATGGTTGTTCTAAAGCATATACACCAGAAGAATTCCCAAACCTTATTAATTTTGGATATATTTGTGCTTATCTAACCATAATGGTTAAAAGTATTTTGGCAGTGTAACAGTGCATTATATAGTTTATTGCTTTTTGTTTTGGAAAATGAAAGCTGCTAAGATGTTGTGGTTTGGAAGCTGTTTGCAGAGTGTGTACAGAGTTTCTCACAGGCAGTAAGAAACTTCCCAGTGAAATACTTTCCCTGTATTTTTGGGTTTTTTTCAATGGATTACAGATGTTTCTTACACTTAGGCTTTTATGTACCTTTTTAAAGCCCCTTAAAAAGTGTAGGTGGACTCTCAGCTGGTTTTATTTGAGTTACTCCTATGATATTAAAAGATGTATGTATTATACGGTAATAAATATAATAATAATGTATTATACCACCCCAGGAGCTGTTGCTTTATGGATTATTGTAAAAGGTTTTGATTTCTTACTTGCTAACTAAGTCTATTCATCTTACCTTTTCTTAAAGAAGGTTTCCAACCTATAAAAAGATATCTTTTCCTGAGATTTATTGAATAAGCAAAAAAGAATGAAATTCCACAATCTTTTCTTTATTGTGTATACTGTCTGTTGCCAAGACATACAGAAATAGTAGATGGAGAGAGAGGTGAATAGAGCAAAGGAATTTGAGGGGAAATGATGTCAGGTGTGTGTGGTGGGTGCTGATTCTATGGGATTGCAACATAAACAACCGAACAGTACTAAGAAAGGATCAAAGTGTCTATGACTTACGTTATGTTTTCAGAATATAGAGAGAGATATGAGCGGTAGTATCAGGATGGAGGTGGTGCTTAATCCTTACTTGAAGTTGGGAAGGCTGTTGAGTAGCTTTCCACATAGGGACACCGGGGCCATCCCAGTTGGACCAGAGGCCTGCTTTCCCTGGAGATGTGGAAGGTTACCTGAGGCTACCACTGCAGTATTGTTGGATTGTATGCATTGTTCTCATCAGTACTTTCAACTCTTACAGTTGTGTTACAATTATTTTCATGTCATTAAATCAGGATTTATCTTACACTCACTGTGGTGGGTGGTGATGGGGAGACTCCTAGTCTATTTTGCTCAAAATGAATCCAAGTGTGTCGAGATTTCCAGGATTATTAGGTGAAAAAAATAAGATATTTCTGTCCAAAGGTTATAGCAGAGATGCAAACACTGACAGGTCTCCATGGGTCAGAACTCTTAATTTCCCAGCATGGTCACAGTGGTAATTCCTAACTTGGGATACATAAACTTAGTTTGAGGAATGTTCCACAGATTTCTGTGTTTCCTCCCTTTTACAAATAAAATGACAAACTGCTGTTTAAGTCCATCTTAGTGTCTTTTTCATCCTTTCTTGCTCTCACTTATTTGTCACTATCAGTGGAAAAGTAGTTCGAGCGTGAAATAATTGACGTCTTTTAAAAGGGATAAAAAAGTTCTTTGTTTGTTCACTTTTATCTCAGGACAGAAAGACTGGCAAAAGTATAAGGAAATAAATGACTAACTTATTAAAGCTCTCAAAGAGAATGGGCTCCATTTTGCATAGTCCAATGTGTGAGTGGAGAGGAAGAGGGGAAATATTTTTCTAGTGGAAAAATACTACCTCCAAGATCGTCATGAGAGTTAGCAGGGGCTGCGCGGTGACCAGGTGCCAGTCTCCTCCCACCACAGCCATGTCTTGCAGGCAGCTTGCCTGGCTGTGCCTGGCAGCACTCAGCCCCAAGCACGCTGGGGCAGGCACCCCAGATTACGGGCCCCGGGTGTGCCTGGAGCCACACCTGCAGGCACACAGTAAGTGGAGAGGAGTCTGGCCACGAAGAAAAACCTGGTCCGAGTGTGGTGGAGACGTACAGAAATTTAGAGCTTGAGGAATCAACCTGAAGATAGAGGTTTTTAAAGACAATAGCATGTGGGGAATACAGCCTGAATTTTATATGTGGTTGAGTAAAGCACGTACTTAGGAACATAATCAAGCAGCAATCTCAGTGACTATACACACAGTGGTTATTCTCACACTATTCCTTTGTTATTGCCTTCTGTGACCGTAGCCATGCATTGATGTATAACAAAGATATGTGGGTGTAATAAATATTGGATGCTCTCATTTACAGCATGCCACTGAGGGAAGTAAAATCAATGAAGAAGAGATAAAAGAGGAAATTAATTTTAGAAGCTGAAGCTATAAATCAACATCATGTAAAGTGCCAGTCAGATTTATTTGCTGCTTTTATGGCAAAAATACATAGCAGTAGAACTTGGCTTGCACGGGACAGAAGAGCAAGTAGGGCACAACAACTGCACCTTTACCTTTGCTGCCAAGGTCTTCCCCTGCCAACACAACTATGCTCTGACTTACTGAAGGTCTCCATTTTTTTTGTGCTGATCTATCTACCAGCACCCTGGCATCTGCACCGAGGGTTCCTGGCTGTGCATGGGGTCCAGCAGACACCTGACACTGGGAGACAGCACAGCTGGCAGACTGCAGAGAAGATGACCTTGCAGTAGAGCTTGCAGGACATGCTGTCAGGCTGGTTCCCCCCCTCTTTCACAAGAGCTTCCTTCTCCCTGTCTCCACTGTGGTACAGACATGTGATTTCCCCCAGATCTGTACCACATACTGGTCCAGGTAGGGCCCAGATACTCTTATGAACGGGATGCAAGCTTATTTCCAAGGGAAATAAGCTCTTCCAGGGACCATAGTTTCCCTGCTGGCCTGACTAGGAAGGACAAGTGTAGGTCTAGGCTGGGTTACCAGATCCTGAAGATAGCTGCTGGGGAAACAGAGGTGCTTTTCTGCAGCCCGGGCAAGTGCTTTAGCCCCACCAGTGAGCAAGTGAGCACTGCTAAGGGGCCCCTCCTTTGTGGCAATGTTTAAAGGACGTGGCAGTCACGAGTGTGTTCAGCATGCTTTGCAAATACCTCTCTGACCATGGCCCGTCAGGGATTTAGGCAGAGGAATGCCTGTTTCTCCAGCTCCCAGCTGCTCAGCCCTGTCAGAAGTGGGCCCGTTCTGGTGATGTGCTGAGATGTGAACCCTGGCACTGGGGAACTGCAGTGAAAGAGGAAAGTGTCTCTGGTGTTTATGTGCCTGCAGGCTTCTGTGGCAGCTGTGCACTGGATGGGCCTTTGCCTCTTTGTCTGCTTATTTTCCTTCATTTCCCCTTTTGTTGACTCCATCCCTTCATCTCACCCCTAAATTTGACCTCCTCTTCTGACTTGCAGGTCTGGTCCCACCCTGGCAGGTCACAGTCCATCCTGAGAGCACCTTGTACAAACCCAGTTTTTTTCCCTGTCTTCTTCCCCAGGTCCTTTCCTGGCTCTGGCCAGGAACCATGCATGTGGCTGGTCTGCCTCAGATTATTCCCCAATTGTCTCCCAATTTTCTCTAAGGCTGCCAGTCAGAATCACAGTCGGGATCGCACTGTGATCGCCCAGCCCCAGCAACAACAGCTGCTCTTCACCAAAGCAATGGAGCAAGCATTAGTTTCCAGAGGGAAGGGCTGATTTTATGTGGGGACTGTATATTTTTTTTTATTTTTTTTTTTTTCTTTAATGTTTCCCTTCCTGAAAATCTTCTGTGTGAAGGGGCCCACAGGTAACACAGGACAGTGCATTGCGTAACCTGGTTCAGCTATGTGTTTGCTCTGGTAAACAAACAGGGTGCAGAATCCAGCCAGTTCCCAGATTTCATACTTTCCCCAAATGTTTTCACAGGAAAGAATTCACATTTCACTTCCTCTGTTGTTGCAAAGGTTCAAAGCATTTATGCTTGGCATATGGTTTTATTTTATCTTGAGCTTTATTTATCCTTGTTTTCCCTGAATATAGAAGCCACCATAACTAAACTGTGCTGTAATTCAAATACATGTTTAACTACATAGTGAAAAAATTAAAAGCAAATTTAAAAAAAAGTAAGTGAACATAGCACTAAATCACAGTGTATTTCCAAATGAAACCCCTACAGAATCATTACACTGCCTATGCAGTGGGATAAAATGAAAATTACCTCCAAGAACATTTTTCAGCAAAATGACAGCACTCTATAAATATATTTCTATGCATATATAGAGATATATATGTATGTCTAACATAAAATTGGCTAATATCACTTGAACCTTATTCCTCTCTAGAACATCCTTGTTTACACAGTGATTACCTTTGGTTTACATCATACAAGTGAGAAAAGGACCATGCCTACCATTTACAGACAATCATACCTTCATATTCTCAAATGTAACCTCTGTAAAGAGCACATTTTACATTATTTTTTTTCCTTCTCGTGTTGAAAGCTGTACTCGGTATCTATCTCTGTTGTGTTTTTTTTCTTTTGTGGGAATGATGATTAAATTGGTTTCAGTAGCTTGAAAATTTTCTGAAGTAGAAAAAATATTTATTATATAGTATAGCTTTGAACTAAACAGATAGTTTTGTCCAAAAGTCATATTTCTGAATTGTTTGGAAACAAACTGAACATAGAACAAAAAAAAAACCCAACCATGATAAGAATAGATAATACCACATTTCACTTGAGATTCTAAAATTAAAAAAAAAAAAAAGACAAATCTTCCTGTGAAGAAGTGAACTCTACACATTAGAAAGACAATACTCACCTAGCTAAAATAATATTAGATGTGGGATTCATTAATGCAGGTAGATATCAGTCATTTATGCTACTTGTTTTTACTCCTTTGAAGCCAAATGCTCAATGTAGATTAATAGAATTCTGAGCAGTCACAGAAAACACCACTCTTTCAGCTGGAGAAGAAAATGTTGGCAAAGTATGGGAGAGTCATGGTTAATCTCATGAAGAACAATGAGTTCTTCAATTAAAATAATCGGAGTTTCTGTACTGCAGTAATTTTGTATCCCCCATTTAAAATGAAATAATGATCAAACAATTTGCCGTGCAGATGCATTCTCACTGCATTAATTGTGGCAGGCTGAACAAGTTCTAACAATATGATGATTAAAACTGATCATATTTCAATCCAGAGCTAAAAATACTGCAAGGTTCCAGTAGATAAGTACTGCAAGACAGCATATTTCATCTTTCTCTAACTGGCTGGAAGCAGCCCAGGTCAGTGGTAAGAAGAAATTTTTATTGTCCTGAATAAAGATCTTCTGAAGTTTGGGGTTTTTTTGTGAAATGAAGCAGTTTCAGTTCCATGTAAACTTTAAACCCTATAAATCTGTTGTCAGGGACTTTGTGGGCTATCTCAGCACACTAGCAGGAGTTCAGCATTCAGGATTGTGCATTTACATCTCACCCCTAGGAATATTCCCCTGGAGGACAGGTTGGGAGAGCTTGCTGTGGGAATGTCTGAAGGATAGACAGTATTAAAATCACACATGCTAAATTAACATGTAAAATACACAAATTATTTCAAATAATTATACTTTTTTATTTGACATGTTGAGGCCTGTTACAGACATGCTGAGCATCTTTAGAGGCTGCAGGAAATGTACTCTACGTCACATGATGCATGATCTTAATGGCAAACTGCAGAGCGTAGGAAGACTCTGCTTTATCTACACCTTCCACACTACTTCTTTTGGTTTGTCTTTTGTAAGAGACTTATATTAACACCGATTGAGAACCTTATACTGCATGTTTCTGAATTCGAACCAGTCAGAGAAAAGTCTGTATTTAATTTAGAAAGAAAGACTTGATTTCTTTCTTTATTAGTGTAAATGATCCTGCTTCGAGTCAATACCAACCCCAGAGCTGCCAGACTTATGGGAAATGATAAGTAGACCTCTGCTTTGCGTGTCAGAGAAAAAGACAGGAGGGAAAACCCCTCTAATTTGTTTGTATGAATTATAGTATTTCTCTTTTGCACAGTGTTGGCGGTAGTCTCGTTGAGGAGCTGTTGTTCCAGTTTTGGAAATGACACCCTGTAGTGAATCTAAGCGTATCTGCAAAACTGGAGGCAAAGAGAGGGGTAGCTGATGGGAAGGCAGGAACTGCACACATCACTGTGCAAACAGGCTCAGGACTCCTGCCTGACTAAAATATAGCTTTCAACACATAGATTGACTGAAACAATTTTTCCATCAGATCTTGAATCACCCAGCTCTATCTTGATGTGATTCCTCCTACTGAGAGCTTCTCTGTGGGACTGCTCAGGCAACAGCTGAATTAAAGAGCTAAATTTGAGAAACTGGAGCATATAGTTAATAACACAGAGATAGCTCAGGTCAGACTCATCCTGCCTCTTTGAGCAGTCTAGGAAGATGGGCATGTAAAGTCGATTTGGGGTGAGAGGGAATTGTTTGCTAATTGTCCTGGAACTAATCAGTTAAATTTTTGAACTGCACGCCTGATACTCAGTTAGTCTCTTCTTAGCTTCAGATTCTGTAAGTATCTTCCCAATCAAAACCAGCCCGTATTCGCAGAGATCTTAGGATACTTTCAAAGAATCACTGAAAATATCACTGGTGGCAAGGACTACTTGTGACCCTCTGCCCTCCAGCTCCAGCCTGAATATGACCCTGCAGGATTTTCCCGTGTACTGAGAAAATCAAAATGTTCTAGAGCAGACTGCCAACTTGCCCTCTTGCTTTTATGTCCCTATCAAAGTATGTGCACTGATGACCAAAGAGATCGGAGCCCATGAAGTTAACTCTGTAATTGATATGCATATATCTTGCAAGTATGACAGGTAGAAACCGTAGTTACAGATTTTTGCTTTTGCTCTTGAACAATAGTAAAAGAGTATGTTGGACAAGAGAATCTACATGACTATTTTCAAAGTTCAAAGTGTATTTTTGGAGAGTTGGGAAAGAATAAAAATAACTCGAGATTCAAGAAATTTAATCTTTTAGAGTATGAAAAAACCCCCTGAAAGTCTTGAAAAACAAAGAGGTTTAAGAAAATAAGCCAGATACATAAACATTTCTTGAAAGGTGCTGCTCACACTACCAAGAAAGGTAACAAAAACAGAGAGTCACTTTGCACACATGACAATGTCACTTCCTGTAAAAACCTGTAATTTGATGAAGACTTTTCACTCTGAAGGCAGGAGTGTGAAGATGCTTTTCTATGGTGCCACAAATAAGCGTAACCTTGGGCAAGCTTGAATTTGATTATAAAAAAGCTGACTAGAAGGAAATCAAAGAAATTAAAAGGACACACATTACAAGTGTTCTTGCTGTAAATGAACCACATTTTGAACTTTAATGGATTCTGGTTTTGCTATAGTGTTGTGTGCAAGCTTGAATTGTAATGTTTTATGTACATTTAATGGTAGGTTAAAGTTACATGTTTATTAAAAGAAAAGCTACAAGGCTTAGCCAATATATGATCATCCTAGATAAAAGCTGATTCACTTTGGCCCAAGGGCAGAATCACTGGGATAAATCCTACTAAGCGCTAAAATCAGAAAGAATCAAAGCTACAAATCTGGCATGCAAGAGCTTTAATCTAGAAGCACTCTATACATTGTATTATAGTTTTGATTTTAATGTACTCGTTGCTTGAGGAAAAACCATCTGCTTTACATTATGCCTGTGGTGGAGAGTACATAGATTTCATCACATCTCTGTGCAGAATAACAATAAATGGACTGTGAACCATTCTTCAAATAACTTCTTTAAGAATATAACAACTGGTATAATATTTCAAGGTATGAAAACACAATGAGAATGAAATAGAATAACTGCAAAAATGCACTTTGAAAGCATGTTTCAGAATGGTATTGGTCATCTTCCATTTATTTTATTGTCCATTTTGATGGCTGGCTATCTTCAGCTGTCACTGAAAAAAATTTTTTCAAAACTTTCACTTTGTTTCTGCTTTAGAGGTACTATATTATATTCAGAAGAGATACTGATGTTCTGCAACATGAAAAATGCAGGATGTGCCATATGTTTTTTGGGGTTTTTTTTTAGAAGAAAGTTATTAATTAAATGGTAAGGAAAAAAAATTAGAGAACTTCAGATTTCCAAGAACAGATTAAGGGAGAAAACATTTCTAGGCTTTACAAATAGCTGGGTTTAGAAAAAGTTGTCAGGCTGCTTTCTGGAATAGGACTTCCAGAACAAAATAAAATACCCAAAACAAACACAAAAGCACAGTGCTTGCAACCATTTTGCAAAAGAAGGCAGTAACCCATTTTGATGCAGAAGCAAATCTAACTATCTGGAACTTTTGGAAAAGCCGCATAGATGTGATGATGAGCATAATGTTACACAAGCTGTATCATTCTGCAGACATTTTCTACAGCATAGGGTGACATAGATGGTTATTATGGTCATCGGCTAGCACAAAGAAAGTTCAAAGGATGAGGTGAAAGTAAATGCAGTCAACAGCACAGTTTTCCATGGCTTTGATGAAGAATGTATATTTGCTCCATGAAGTGCAAGGCAATAGTATTACAGCAGGAACTCATCCAGAACAAATTGTCAGATCAGAGCCTGAACTTTCAGTAGCACCAAAACAGTACTGAGCTGGACTTAAGTGACTGCAACAATGTGAGGAGCAAGCCCTTAGATCCTGTTGTTTTATCACTGCATGATCTGGATTCCCCTGCTTTGGAGGATAAATAATCATTGACCAACCACAATTAGGTGAGTGATTAGAAAATTTGTCCTAGCCATCAGAAAAGTTCAATGGTGCTTGATAACTTTGTGTGGAATGGTATGACCATATTGCTTTAACACTGAAGGTCTAGTTCTAGTGACTTAGAAGTTCTTCTCAACTGATATTGGAGAGCCTTTCTGTTTACATTAGACCAGACTCCAGTATCTGAATCACTCTCCAGACTTCACTTGACTGTAGGTCAAGATCTTTGCAGACAATAATAATTGAAGTACGGACATTAAGCTCACATGTAGATTCTAAAATTAGGCTGATGCTGACTCCCTACCCTTTCACTCTACTGTTGTTGCTGTTGCACTTTTTCAATTGTATGAGTCAAGACAGGACTAAGTAATGGCCACGCAGACTAGCTGGCGCAGATCATTCTGATTCATCCATGAGTCTGTAAATCAAAAGAAGTTTCAAATGCTCAGTAAAATGGTCTCATATGCTGAGGTCTGCATAGATGGAATATGAAAACACTTTTTTTACTAAACTTTAATTAAAGGGCCTCAGGCCTAAGTGGGGATCTAGAGAGGAGTTACATTTTATCACTGGAGTAATCTCCTATGTTTTGGGTGAGCCCCGCTATATGACTCAGTGCTTCATAAGAAAGTAGCCCGGAATGCAGGTTCCCCATAAGCCGTACTTACGAGAGAAGGTGAACAGCTCACTTTGGACAAAATCTGCTGCTGCAAATACAATAAAAGGAAAATAAGTAAACTCTTGCATGGAAGTCCACTAATTCCCCCTGCTCAAGCCAGGGTCCATCTCTAGCACCTTCTATGACTGCGCCTGACTCTATCAGGAGACAAAGTACCTGAGCTCATCTGTGAGTACATCAAATAAGCTACAATTCTTTGAACCTATTTTGACATATTTGTGAAGACAGAAAAAACAGGAAATGCCTAGCAAAACATGAAATGTAGGTAAGAGACCCCCAAACTATTTACATTTAAGTTTACATTTATTACTTTACATTTTATTTTTAACCTGGGACTGAAAATGATTTTGATGCAGGAGATCATTGAATCTCAAGTTGAAAGGAGCCCATAAAGGATCACATTATACCCTAAGTCTTCATTTTCCGTGTTTGTGGACAAAGCACACTTCTTTCACTGTAGTAGGCAGAGGAAGTGACCATACATTCAAGTTCCCTTTTTCGTACCTAAAAGAAGACTATGAAAATAAATGAAATCACTTTTGTGTGATGTGACATTGTAGATATTATTTTCATTCGCAGTGTAATTCAGTGGCTGTCAGCGTACAGCAGAATCCAATTAAATCATGATAAACATGGATTCAAATAGGAGAGGGGGCTTTCACAAAACTAGTCAAAGCAGTGGGGAGAGACTCCCAAGTGGGTCAAGGGGATAAGGCAAAATATTATGCTATCTTTACACTAAACACAAAGAGGTCTGAGACCTGACCCTACCTGGCATCTGTTGGGACCCAGATGTCAGAACATATCTGTAATATTCAGGGTCTGGTACAAGTGGTCAGTGGCTGTATGAGTCCAAAGGACACTCATCCCCAGGCAAAATGTGTTGTACAAAGAAAACCCCTTAAGTAAATGACCTTTCTGGTAAAGACCATGTTGGAATTTCAGGTAAATCAGACAGAGTTTAAAAAAAAAAAAAAGTAGTAAAACCTTAATGAATGCTCCTGCATTTGGCATAAAGCCAAAGAAAAATGTTGTACCACTGCTTTTCAGAGAAAGTGAAGTCGCTATTCACTTCATGGGTGTGGGATAATTGTTTTGCACTTCTTTGAAGCCAAACTTTTTAAAAGGCAATTTAAAGCATCAAGTAAATTGCATGTATTTTGAAAATAAAATACCTTTTAGTGATGATACAGACATTGGCCACGAGAAAAGCTATAAAAGGAGCAGATTTATAGGTAGAAGTGATAGGAGGGTTTTCTAAAGATTAGCACTCTATAAAGCACAATCTTTTGGGGGGGGGATTATTTGAGATTCTTACTGCATCTATTCTAACAAGATGATTTCAGTGGGATTTTTTTTCCTGTGTGTTTATACATATATGTGTGTATACATATATGAAACTGCCTGATTCCCTTATGAGCCCAGATCTTACTGAATGATAGGAGTTCTCAACCTTGTTCACTTTATAGGCAGGACGCAGATTTTCAGTACACTTCCTGAAACCTCTCTGCTCATTTTTGAACTTTATTTAGAGTAAAATCTTCTCTTGGATAGATAGTCTGAACGATTTAATCACTTGCAACAGCTAATATGAGGGCTTACATTGTGCACATGTCCCAAGTGAGTTGTCTGAATTTTTTCAGTCACAGATCAGCCGGTTTGTAAAACTGTGAGGCATCGTCCGGAGAATTTTTGGCCTGGTCAGCACACTTGTCTTTAGCCAATTACTTCATCTGCAAACCGAAAGATTCTTCAGAACGAGAAATAGGAGATAAGAGGGGAGCAGTTATGGCAGAGCTCCTATTGGAGAAGTGGATGCATCATCTATGAAAAATATCCAGCACTGTTCCAGCTAGCTGATGCTACCCAGAAACACGCACAGGATAGGCCTGAGGAATCACAATGAGCTTTGAAAGACTTTGCTTCAACATTATCTCTTCAGAAATGTTCTTCGTCCTCACCAGGCCAGAGACTTGGAGAAAAAAGAGTTAGCATAGAAAGCTAAGCTGAGGGCCAGCAGTTTCAGCAGAGCTGAAGTGCTGGGCTCACTGTATTTGGCTTTTGTGCTTTCCTAAGGCAGCCTGGACCAATTGCTGTAACACCCACTGGTACTGGCAGACAGCCTGCACTCTGCACTGTAAAAGCTTTCTGGTCGACTTTCTCATTCCCTGTCACAGGGAGGGAAACAGCCAAGATGTCACTAGCAGCAACAAATGGATGACTCCAAAGGTCTTTTGCTCCCAGAACACTTAGAAGCAGGGTGCAACCTAGTTGAATGTGTTGGATAATTGATAGAATGGTTTTATACTGAAGGCTGAGCACCAGAGGCTAGAACTGATGTGCTATCATGTGGTCACATTTGGAAATAAGTGCTATGTTTTCTTCAGTGAGATGAGATGAAATTGTCAATTTTTTGCATGTAAAAATGTAAGTTGCTTCTGCATTCCAGATGCTTTGGTGATACAATTATCTCTTTCAAATTAAAAAAAAAAAAAATATCAGTACAACATAGACCAGTTATGAACACAAAATGACTGTGACCTGGAGGTGGATTAAATAGATAAAATGTTATTAAATTCAGTTTTGCCCCCCTGATTTTCATGTCTGTGAGAAGATACTTAACTCAAACTGATTGCCTGTTAACATCTTAAACAAATCCACATGTTGATCATGTCAGAATGTAAAAGAGATGTAATTATTTAATAATTTTTTTTTGTAGTGCTCCCCAACAATGTGTGGATGCCACAATGTGGCAGTGATTCACATACATGGAATAGGCACCAACCTCTCCTGACCTACCAACTGCTGCTGTAAAAGGTTGTGAAATTGCTGATGTAGCTACATTGTGTAGCCTATAGCTAAAATGGCACTAGATGCCTCTGTTTAAGTCCCTGAATATCTTCCAATGCATCATTCATCAATGTAGGCAGGAGATTTAATTTATGAGTTCAGAATTTCAAGATTTATTTGTGTAACCACTAGCTACGTACACCCTAAATAATTAAACAGTTTATACCTTAGTCAAGCTCTTGATATTCTGTAAAATACAGAAGAGAGGCACATCTAACATTACATCTGGTAACAGATCCATTCCCTTTGCAACAGTGAAGTATTTCAAATAGTCACTTTTCATTCCTCAGACTTAACAGCAAAATGGATGATGACATTATCGCTGAGCAAGAAGGAAAATATGCATACCAGTAAGACTGTGTCAGGAGATTGCTAATTGCTGTGTCAGTAGATTGCAAAGGTTTCAATTTCTCAGTGAAGGGCAGAGACTACATTGTTTAAAACTACACAGATGCTGCGGAAAGGCTGAGTGGCTGAGGAAAAAAAAATAGAAATTAGGAAAACACATAAGCTGATTTCTCCACCTGTAGAAAAAATAATCTTCCAAAAGTGTTTAGAAAATAAAGCGCTTTTTTTTTTTTTTTCTATTGCCTCAACCTCTTTAAATAGTATATCATCATTTATGAAAAACATCTGCCAAGGAGTGGGAGGACCGAAATGTGGAAAGAGCCCTGTTTTTGTTCTATTATCATCAGTTTCTATCTTCCTTTCTGTGATGCTGAAACAGTTGTAGCACAGATCAGAAAAATAAAGTTAAGAAATCACTACAGTCAGTGTTTTCCAAGATATATATATTCACTTTTTAAACGGACATAAGAGCTTTTCTCTGTTTTGCAAGAATGGCAATCATCTCCATCTATAGAGGCAGTAACCATTACTCCTAGGATGGGAACAAAGTTAGGAGGCCCAGAGGTGACATTCGACTCCAGAGACTGCCAGAATTGTTTTAGGTGTATGTGGACAGTACAGTTATTTTCACAAATATGTTCTGTATTTTTCTACATGGGCGGGCAGAAATGATCTCTTTCCCAAGGCACATAGTTCCTAAATAAGGTAGGCCGCTTCCAAACTCACCTGTCAGCTTTAAACAAGGTAATTTTCTTACTCTGCAAGCTGAACTAAACCCACTGTGACTGGGCCTCCAGGTGAGGAAGAACAGTCAAGAGTACAGACACTGGCAGGGATAGAGGGAAACACAGAATGTCAGTGGGTAAATCTATACTTATCTTTTTGTTTATTTGTTTTTCCTGTAGGTCAAAAAATTCCATGAAACATTGTCGGAAATACTGAGAACTGGCAAACGTAGGATTTACATGCAATTTTTGTGAAGAATCTCAGATAACTTATGCTGCAGTTTGTCAAGTTCCATGAGGTAAAATAATATCACGAGCAAAGGAAAATGTATATTCAGCTGCTATAGAGTATTTTGATGATAGCTGAGAACACCTGCTGTAGGCTGAGATATGACACACAAAGGCTGTCAACTACGGAGTAAACACCTTCTCTTTCCAATTATTCTGGATGGATTTTGAAATGTTTGTGTGAGTAATTTCCAAAGGTTTTGTATAATTTTCAAAAACACATGAAACCAAAAAGCAAAGGCAATTTGGCAGGCAACTATGAGCCTTTTAAAAGCACACAAGCAAGCATCCACTCTTGGGCTGTGCAGACATTTTTTTTTCCATAGAATGAAAGGTCCCAGTCATGGACTAAGCAGAGTCATGAATAAAAGATGGGAGAAATCCATTAAGTCATACAAATTGTTCTCAGAGTACAAGCTAGCTCAGTCTAGGTCTTAGTGTCCTACACAATGGCATCTCTAACTAACCCCCAAGAGACCATCACTGAGTGTCCTATTACTCACCAAGCTTCCTTAATATTGTGTTTTATCTTTCTTTCAAAATTTTATCTAACAGCTCCCTGCTGCATCCTCTTCTGTCAGAACAGATCTCCCTCACCTTTTTATCTTGATTGTTTTGGGATTGCAGACTGTCACCTCTTTCAAAGTATGAAGAAAAAAAGGAATTCTTAGTGATGGAGAGAGAGACACTGGATAGGCACTTGACATGAGTTTGCAACATAATATTCAGCGAAACCAAAGCAATAGAAATTAGGCATGCATAAGGAATTTCTTTATATAAAGAAGGAGGCAAGAGATTTTCCCATGTGTATATGTCTGTAATATGATGAACAGTCAATTCAACTAATGTCTCTTTGTCCAGCACTGACATAACAGACTGTATTCACTTTCAGAAAAACAAACAAACAAAAAAACACCACCCCTTTCCCCCCTTAAGAAAAAAAAACTAGCTTGCTGAAACAAAAGGCTTTTGGAAACACAATAATAAAAATGTTACAGGGGAAAGGCTTGGGGATTTTTGTTGAAGAATTATTCTATTAAGAAAAAATAGTAGCTTCTCACCTGCCATTTCTGCTGGATCAGTCTATTTCTTTTTACTCGTCTCTTCATACCAATTATTTTATAGCATGGTGCATGGAAATACCAATCCCTGAATACGTATTGTTTAAATTGACTAAGGATAATAGTCAAGAAATATTGGGTTGTGTGGCTGTTTGGAAGGTAGTATCTTGAGATCATGTAAAGAGACTAGAGGGAAGCAATGAAGAACAAAAAAAGATAGGATGAATGAAGGGAAAATGAATGAAGGGAAATCTTTCTCCCAGGGAGAGCTTATACAGACCTGCTGGGCTCTTGAGTGAATAGGAGGTACCACAGTTGTCCTAGTCAGACAGATGAAGATTTTATACAACAACAAGGAATCCTGTTCTGTCAGTGAAAGAGAGATGATGTAAGAGGTCTTCGTATCATTCTCTGATTCACTAGTAATGTTTCTGTTTACTGATGCCGTTGAGTAAAGTTAGTCAGGTGAGGTACTTCTGCTAAAGACTCTGCTGTGAAATAGCCATTTTAAAGGTTGCTCACTGATAAGCAGTGGTTAAACAGTCTGATCACAAACTGTAGGAAACCATAGATCATAGCTTGTTTATGCTGCTCCTCAGAAAACGCTCAGAAAACCGATGACAAGACTTTATATGAGCAGCGTAAAGAGCACAACACAGATATAATTTAAAGCACTTGACTATTTTTAGTTTCTAGTGTGCCTAAAAATAGGCTTTGAAACATTAAGAATCAGAAAAATCAGAACAGGATGCAATTTATCCTGCAAGGCAAAAAATGTTAGCATAAAGATCTCTTTAATGTGATCTTAATGGCACTGTACTGACATTGATCTGATGTGAATGATTTTGTTTAGGCAGACAAACAAAAAAAAAAAGCCACAGAGCCTGTACTGTGGTTACAAATGAGTATGATCCCAGAAGCAGATAAGTAGCTGATTTGCTCCCAAATGTGCAGGATCTCAAAATACATTCATGGTGGGTGAGACTTTTTAAATCTCCAGCCAAGAGTTACTATATTTTCTCCTTCTGCTCCTAGGCAAAATGTGCCTGGACATTTTACAGTGTGTCATAAATTAAAGAACACCAAAGGGACCTTTCCTCTTTATTATAGCAATCCACACCAAAACCACAGTCTGATTTTATATTGTAAATAAAACAACATATCTGGTTTCTAATTCCAGCAAGCTGAGAAGCTATTTGTTAATGTGGCTCTGGAAAAGCATTTCATGCATGATTTAAGAAGCTGAGGGTAGATAATTGTATCTGAAATTATACCACTAAAAATATTGCATGGTAAATGCGAGGTCAAATACTGGCTTTGAGGGATGGAAGGAGGTTCCTTCATCATTTGTTGCATGCAATTTCTAAAGAAGTGTTCCTCAAATTTTGCGTTACAACTAGTAAGTTATAAAAGGCTTCAAAGACGCAATGGGTGGGAGAAGTTATGTAGAAGTTCTATTCCTCCAACATGGGGAATGACGAGTGAATACTAGTGGGTTGTAATGCCCGGCTGGGTATGTTTATCTTTGCCAGAGAATTGCTACCTATCTCTCCCTGCTGGCAGCAGCTCAGTTCCTCCTTGGCAGAAGAATTGACTCAGGGCTGCATGAAGACTGACAGGCCAAAAAGTTGAGAAAGATTACTTGAGAGAGACATGACTCAGAAGCGACTGGCAAACTATTGCTTTGAGTCTGGCACTGGGGCAAGGTCCCTGTTCCTAGCATGCAGGGGGCAGAGGAGGAACAGTGATGAAAAGGGACAGTCCCAAGACAGGTATTCTACTTGCCAACTCTGCTATCTCTGCTGTGGGACAGATGGTCAAGGCCTAAAAAAAAAAAAAAAAAATCAATCTCTCCTCTAAAGCTGAATAAAGAAGTATTATTCAAAAATTCCCTTTATGCTGCAAAGTAGGAAAAGCTGTTTAAGCTAACACACATAAACCATGTATGTTAGATGTCTGTGTTACTTCCAGTGCTCTGAGTTGCTGTAGCAGGAACCACTCACTATGTGTCACGATAAAGAGAGCAGCTAGCAAAGAAAGTAAGGAACAGAGGCCAGTGAGAAGTTGCAAAGAACAGTAGCACAGAAGTGTGGCAAAGCTACAACAAGCAGATAAGCAATTTAGCAGCTGTTCGGATTAGGTCCAGTTACCCAATAGATTTTATCAATTGAGGGCTGCTAATTCAGTGATATTTCAAAGCGCACAAGAACTGACCCAGCAGTTGCCACATCAGAGGAAAAAAGATTCTAAAATACTTTGGTATTTGCTTTAGACATTAGGTGTTATAAATCATTCTGTTTACCTAACTTGTTGGAATTTTCTTTCTTCCCTCCACCCCTAAATAACAATGTTAGGTGATCTGCGTTTGTAAGCAGCTCATTTTGAACATCAGATCAGATGTTATTCTAAGTTCCTGGGTGCAAGCTCAACTGGTGCATTTGTTTTGATGCTCCACATTTGAATGCAGTTCTTCCTGATGCCAGTCAAGCCCTGGCAAAAAGCTTGTACTAGAACCACAAGGCAATTGCACAAAAGGGAGTCACCAGCCAGACAAGTCTGGTCTAGGAGCTTACAGTTGGCTCTGGGCTCTGTGGTGTGAGCATTACTTAGTACTACGGATCTCCCTGCACTGTCTGTACAGGAGTTAAGAGCCTTGGCAGCAATTCTGAGCCATATTTGTCCTTTGCATATCCTATTAGTGACTTCAGCTACTGTGCAGCATTGCGGCAGGAGTCCAGCTACCTTGTTCCCTGACGAAATGGGCAACTGCTCCAGCCATGAAGCAACTGTTCCTGCTCTACACACTCCCACAGGCTAAACTCATCTGCCTTTACCATCTGGGAGCTATCTGCCGAAGTGATTTAAGAGACTTTTATACTATGGCCCTTTCTGCAGAAGCTACACAGTTGTCTTCATCCAGAAGCAGCAGAGGCTACAAACAACTTCAATAATATCTAAACCATAAGCTTAAATTGATCTCCAATATTATCTTTTGGAGTAGGTCCTGTGTAGGGTTTATATGCCCCCTGAGAGTGGGTAGGCAAGTGTGTCTATTAATATACAAATATCCTAGTTCTAAAAATAAATGAAAGCAATGAAAAATGTTCCAATGGTACATCCACCCAGATCTGGATCTTTTGCCAGATGTTTCACTTTTGTCCAGATTCTAGCATTAGAGAGCAGTGGGCATACTGACTTCAAAGCACTTTTAACTTTCAGGAGTTTTGAAGTCACAGCTGAGTCAGAAAATCTTTATCTTTTTCATGTGTAGCAAGAAATATTTTAAATGCTGTTTTTAGATGCCTGCAAAACAAGGAGGGAACGAAACGAATTTGATGAATGTGACTTCACACAGCTATATTAGAGGGGAGGAGCAAGAGCTCAGAAACATGTTGATGAGCTTTATCTACATTCTTTAAATTGACCATTTCCACATTTCTTTCTGCTTAACAAGAATATTCTTGGTCTTAAGACCCTGTGATTGTTATTTTACTTTGCAAAATTAAAATACAAAGTTAGCAAAAGTATTTTTTTGCCTGAGAATTTCCTTTCATTTATTTTATTAAGGACTATTGGGGGACTGAAAATAGATTTGAGCCATAAAGCTTAGTACATATAGGTTTATGTACTGATACTAAGTCTAGGTCTGAAGTTGAACGCAGATCCTTCTTTATACTGAATGAGGCATCACAAGCTCTTATTACCCTTTCAAGGTTTGATTAGATGCCAGTATAATTAGAACATTTTTTGGCACAGATCGTGTGCCTTCATGATCACAGGCTGCTCTGTGTGCATGCATGTGCATGTTATGCAGCAATGCTACCACCACACACAAATGCTACACCATTTTGTCCAGTAACTTAAAGGCCTTCTGCAAGCAAAGGACTGTTTTATCTTTCACAATGATTGGCACTACTGTGAAGTCCTGACCAGCTCTTGGCATTGTATTTGAAGCTCTACAGGTAGAAAGTCATTCTGCTCTTACTCCACAGTTCTATTTATAACTTGGAAGAACAACTTGCAGCTTTGTAGAAAAAGGTCTCAGAGACACTCATGATTATAATGTTGATGAGAACTTGGAAAATATGTGCTTTAAAAACATATATAGTAGCATGGACAGCTAAAACCAAAAGGAATAAACTCTCTGATAAGACCATTTATAGCATATTTCAGCTGCAGAGATCCTTCATCTACTGCAGACATAAAACCAAGTATGAAAGTCATGCTGTTTTATTTTGTTTGTGGGCTCTTACATTTAAACCTCCATCCAAAACAGATTACATTTCTCCCCTCTAGAGAATGATATAGATGCTGCTCAAGAGCTGAACGAGTGTCCTAATTGCTGGGTCATAGACTGTCCTGGGCACATCAAGACAATTACGATCATACATAACCTTCAAAACAGTGTTAAAATATCTGCTGAAGTTATTAATTCCTGAATTTCGATCATAATTTTATTTACATCCAGGTTGGATTCAAGAGAAGATAAGAGCCTATTGGCTTTGGCATAAATCATAAAAAATAATTAGGGTTGAGGAACCCTTTCTCAAAGACTGTCTGCTATGGAAACAAGTGTATATAGCTTTAATTAATGCTAATAACATTGTCTGCTGGATGTTGGGTAGAAAGGTCAAGTTATGGAGAAGAAACCTCATTATCCCATCAACTGATCACATTTTCGACTTCACATACTCAGTTGAATCTTTGAAAATTATTCACTTAGATGTAATGGCTTACTATCATGGTCCTCCTTTGTCTGTCAGGAAGGCAAACTTCAGGAGTTTGCTAGAGTGGAAGAATGGACATTTCTCTATAGAGAGTAATAAGTAATCAAAGTGAGCATTGGTCCTTGGAAAGAACAAAAATGAAATAGGGGAAACCGAACAGTGCCCCATCCTAGAACTCATTACATGTTCAGATCTTGTAAAGTGTACAGTAGGTGGAATTTCAGAATTAGTTTTAGATGTCAACTTTTATTCTGGATGTCTAAAGCTGTTTTGGTCTAGTATTACTTATTTAGGACTACAAGTGTCAGCTATAGAGGAGGATGCTTAGGCAGAGAGGGAAAAAAGTAGGAAGATAATTTGTCAAATTAATCAACGAAAGAATAAAAAAAGTGAAATCAGGCTCTTACTCCAGACAAATCCTCTAACCTAACCTTCTAAGCCAGTTCTCAGATGAACAAAATCACCTGAAAATAAAACAGCTCTCAGATTAAGTGTGTGAGTGGAAAAAATGGTTGCTCACTAGGAAAATCTTCAAAAGTTTTCCAAAGCTTCAAAATCTTTTCAAATAGCTCAAAAGAACTATTTGAGAAAGCTTCCCTCTGATGGAGCCTTGAGTAAATTGATGACTTCTACCAACAAACTGCCTGAGCTTTTGAGGCAGTGCCCTACTGCAAGTTAGGGACCACCATGGTCGTTAACTTTCATGTTGAATTAGAAATAGAACCAAACTTCATTAATCATAAAGAAAATGGATTTCTCCAGAAGAAAGCATCTCTCTCCTTCAAACAAAACTGGACAGTGAGGTCCTATGCTTCTGGGAATAGGCTGATGTGCGTTTTGAAAGTACACTTTTAACAAATGCAACAGACTACAAAAAAAGGATGACCAGTATTGCTTATATTATAGCTTGATTATTTCCAGATGTTACTTAATAGATTTGAAGTCTTGTTGAATTATTCCTGTATCTTGGTATGTCTTTTTGTACTATGCAAGAACAGTAAGCCACAGGACTGACATGCAGAGTTCACAGCCTAGTACTGATTCTGGATAAGACATGTGTCAACGCATTACAAGACAATAGTGTAGTAGTGAAACCAATTAATTCCATCTTGTCATTAAATCTGGTAAACTGCATGGGGTGTTACAGTGAAACATTTGAGTCAGCATTACGCCTGATTTTAAAAGATTATCATGCAAAGACAATATAGCACACAGAAAACAGTAATATTAGAAAATAGAAAGAAACAAAAAGAATTGTTTTCTTAACCTAAGGTCACTATTTATGAACCGGCAATAAACAGTAAATAGGTTACTAATCACCAGCTACAGATCACAAAAGTGACCATGCTTCTTTCTAGCAGCATCTATGCAGAAATCATTCCTACCTCAAAACTGTTCAACTGTGAATTTACTGTGACTAAACAATGAATATAAGAACCTTCCAACTACTAATTGTGGCTTACTATTTACAAACTTTATTTATAAATTCATTTTCATGCAAGTATAAAATACTAATTCCATGGACAATTACACATTTGTTCACCACTCTAAATTATATACATTGTATTTGCATCTAATATTCAGAGAAGTGCAAAGTCCACAGTGACGTAAATAACAAGTTTTGTAAACTATTAGATGACAAGCTCTCAAAAGATATTAGTAACGGTATGATAACGTACTTTTGTTGTATACTGCTGAAATCAAACATTTTTGCAGTAAAAGAACATACATTTCAGCTACATTCAAGTGATTATTTTATTACCACGTATTATGTCTTACAAACTTTAGTGGAGATGAGCAAGAGCGCTACAGAACCATACCTTAACGCAAGAGGTGTATTGCATGGTATGTGCAGGCATAGCAAAGGAGAGAGAAGAACTGGAAAGAAAAACAAGGTAAGAAAACTTGTACAAAAATGGACAGTAATACTGACTAACACTGGGTTATAATCTTACTTATAACAGACCTGAAGGGCTAATAGAGATCCAATTCAGAAACACCTGTGCACTGTAGGTACAGTTTGGTGCAGATCAAGAGTGCACTAATACAGTCAACGTTTTACGCTTAAGATAATGCACAAAATACGCTGATATGCATATAAACAACTAATTTGTTTACATTAAGTAGAGCAGCACAGTTTTAGTACTGCATCCTTGGCACTTAGTGATAGGACAACATGTATTTGGTTTAACTAAAGTCATAAACAGGATATATACTGGTTTGTAAGATGAAAAACATACATTATCCCTTTGAACCTTCCAGTTTTACGGCATTATTCTAATTTTCAAGTTCAAATGCCAACATGATACACTAGCTAGATATGGAAGACGTTTCAGATATTGGCTTAAAACAAGACCTTCAATTAAAAAAAATGACAGAATCACAAATTAATTCAAAAGACATTAAGTAAATCTGTTACTGATGTAATTTGTGCTGAAAACAAATTCTGAATCTTTAAAAGAAAAAAGTAACCTCATAATAAAACCCACAATGTCTTTATGGGCTTTTCCTGAATAGTAATTGCTTCCTTAATGTCCCTTTCATATATGGTAATTTTACTTAAAAGAACTGCTGAAGTTATTAATCTGAACATTTATAACTGAGTTAGAAGTTTGGCTTAGCATATCATATCACACAGAATGGAAGAAAATATGCTCTTCTTCAAAGAAAGCATGTTTCAACTAAGAAAGGATTCCAGTTTTATGTGATTGTCCTTTATTAAACAATATTAACAACTGTCTGGAGAGAGCCAATTTACTTTTGCATGTGTAAAACAAACTGGCTAAATTGCCATTTTATATTACATATAACAAATGTAATAAAATTGTTCTTAACATATAGTGATGTAACACTTTAACTGTTTAAAATATTTTACAAAGACATTTTATTATATATGAACTATACAACACACAAGAGTATGAAATATTTTGAACATATACACACTTCTGTATTTTTCATGTAGATTATTTTGCACCAAACATTGGTGTCTGCAATTTAACACTTCTCTCAGACAAAAGCAAAACAAAACCTTAGAATGTTTAGTGGATGTGTTTAGGTTTTTTCTTTCCTGAAAATAAAACCTATTCCAACGAGAATTTCTCGAATGACTTTTTTCTTTACCCAATTTCATATTTTGCCCAAAGCTTTTCAAATGGATCAACATACACAAAAAAGAATAACCTCTTTGCAGTGCAATTTGCCAGGGATAAAGTTTAAACCAAAACTGATTCTTTCCCCACTACTACCATTGAAAATGCAATCCTTTTCAATAACCATTTTAATTAAAATATTTGCATAGAGCAGCCTTGTATTATTTCTAAAGAACATTATGAGCATTTTAACACAAGATAAGGCACATGTTTTTCAGCATTAATAATCTAAAACTAATCCTGAGGATCTGCTCCTCCCCCTCAGCAAAAATCTGCTTTTTTAATATACCCTGTATTACCTGAAAGAAGCAGAAAAGTAGTATAGAATAAACCCAAACTCTTTAGCTGAACTAAATTCAGAACATCAACAACACCTGATAATAGTGTAACAAATCCACAGATAAAGAGTTAAGTCACTCTCTAAACAAATTATTGTTGGAGGGAAAGAAAAAAAATACAGCCAGTAGCACTGTAGGTGTTAGCTAAAAGTTCACAGACTACAGATGACATTTATAGTGAGTTTTGCTAAAATAAGCTCCCATCAGAAAGAAGGTAGCTAAATTGTGAGGCACTTAAGGTTGACATGAAAAGGAGGAATGCAAGGGGTCTGTTTCATAGAAAACCTGAAGTTGCATATCATATCCTTGTATTAAGCCTTCTATTAAAGTGCTAGAAATGGAGACTTAAAACAAAAGGATTTAAATACAAAATAAGTGATTAAAGAGCTTAGTATGCATTAAAATGAAGTGCTTTTGATTCTTACGAATTTAGAGCTTTTTAATAGATTTCAAAAAATAAAGTCTGGAAATAATCCACGTGTGAAATCATCTTCCTTGTGCCATTGATGCTATTTGTAAAGTGCCCAATTATTTTCTAAACAACAAAACCATTTGCCTTATCTTATGTTGTATAGCATGACATACTCTGTAGTACATATGTAATCCATTCTGCAATGACACAGTCAATCTGATGGAAAACAGCACATGCATACTTTTAGTCGGAAGTTTAATTCCACCTGTCACACTAAAAACCCACGTCTTAGATTACGCATCCACCAGTTTATAGTGCAACCAACCTTATATTCTCAAAATGTAATTTAGCTGTTAAAGTCTGATGCTCAAAGAGAGACTTATCAAGCTTTTCCTCAGAGCAGCCCGACGCCCAGACAAAATCACAGATGGAGCTCTAGATCTGAATCACATAAATCCACTAGATGCCAAATCTGAGAAGGATCTGGGTTCTTTTGGATGATGAAGAGGCTGAAGATGTGTGGCAGTCTGTGCATTACTGATCACATCTAACTGAGAGGGATATGATTCATTTACGTTTCCTCCACTGAAACTGTTTGGGAACTGGCAGGAAAAAAAGAGATTATAAATGGTTAGTATGGAAAACCAATTTACTTATAAGTATTTAAAAATCCTCCTAAAGACACATATTGGATGAAATAATCTTAAAACACATTGATTAGCTGTAAAACCTTTTTTTCTTTACTGATTAATGAGAAAATTTGCATTAAAGCAGGGACTGAATCATCATGAACACTTTCCCATGCTGAAGTCAGCGGGAGCCCTAGTTCTGGCTAAGTAAAGAAACAGTTCTATTATCTAAAGCATAATATAGTTTCCATTTGCAGAAAGTACAGTCTGACTGAGCACTCCTAATTGTCACATCCAGCTGTTACATTTTAAAAGCAACCTATTTACATCTTGCCATGCCTGCAATGGCACCCAGACTTTACAGTTCTTCCACGAATGCACATGCAGTCCTACTGGTAACCTGAAGAGCACTGCGTCCAGTGCACTGGCTGAAATATTGCAGGGTGGGCTTTTTCTGACAAATGGTCTTCTTTTTGACAATGCCAAGTAAGAGCAATGAATGGCTTTCATCAGTTTTAACATAATTGTTCACAGGATTATTCTAATCATTTTATGTAATGTTTCCTGTCATGCTATGGAAAAGTCACTTTATCTACAAAATACTCCCTTCAGTAAAAGAAAAGACAAATGCAAAGAAAATACAGCAAAGTATTTTAAACATTTCCATCATCTCTTCTGGAGTAGCTTACATCTTAAGTAGTCATTCATTCAAGATTTGTCCTCAAAAGCATGTCTTACACATTCATTCATTCATTCATCTATCAAAATATGCTGGGGTTTGGTTCTTTTTTTTCCTTCAACGTAGCCATTGAAATGTGACTAACTGCACAGTTCTGCTAAGTTTTTAACAAGACTATAGCCATGTGAATTCAGTTTTTAATCAAAGTTGACATACTTTTAAAGACAGCTACAACAGCATACACTAGGATTACTTTTGACAGAAGCAGATTATTTCAATATTCTTCATTAACAAGATGACCATGCTCATAAAAATTTTTAAGAACATTCTTGACACAGAGTCTAGTACTTAGAAAGTTTTCTTCTGCTTAATAAAGGAATACTGACCACAAACAAGCAGTCAAGCTATTTAAGGTCTTTCTGTCCACCTCTGTCACTGAAAATGTTTTTAGACTACATTGGATATGATCCTACCACAATTTAGGCAGAAGGTTAAGGCAGATGACCACAACAGACCATTCTGCCTTTCTAATCCCCTAGTTTTTTTCATGTAGAAATCAATGGGAGTTAGAAGTCTGAGGAAAGGATAGCAATCATGGCTTGTGAAGCAACATCTGTCCTCTCTCTAGACTCTAACCACTGACAGGGATGTCAGTGTGCTAAATCCAGCCACAAACACTGTCCTACTTTGGTTTGGCTGTGTGAACACAGGCTCAGACAGCAGTATCCTATCTGCTTAGTCGCATGAGGCTTCTGCTTATGCAGGGCTATGCAGCCCCACAAAGCACAGGAATACCCTAACAAGAGGGGCTGAATTTGCCTCTGAACACCTTGAGTAAGGGTAATTTTTCACAAAGAGGCCTTTGTTCATTTTTTATGACAACAAACTAATGCAATATTGTTATTGCAGCACAGCATTCTTGTAAATATCAAGCAATGGAAAATTTTTTCAGAGGTCCTGTCTTAGTCATTAAACTTTTTATAGATAGATATGAAGAAAATGTAAGGAAGAAAATAACAAAAAGGGGTCGTGAGTAAGGCAGTGTAACAACAAAATAATCTGTAAAATTAATGCAATTGAAACCAAATATTAAAAATAAAGAAATGGAATTGTGAATGCACTGGTTGTTCAAAACTGATACATCACACCAGTATAGCTTTTGTGAAAAGAGCAATTCTTTGTTGTTATACAGGCAAACTTGGATGACCCTGGAATTGCTCTGCAATCCTATTATCAAACACTACTAAGGACTAATAACACTGATACAGCCAGGCAGGATACAGCCAAGCAGGGCTCAAGTTTGCACACTGCAGTTTGTCAAAGTCACGTCATGCCGTTTCAGCCCTTGGGCACTCAGGGAGAAGCTATTCGTCTTGCTGAACAGTTCTATATTTTGGGTAAATTTCTGCAATTCTGCAATTATATTTTTTTCAAGTAGTGAAGCAGTCTTAAAAAGGGTATGTTTTGTACTTGTATTAAGCATATCAAAAACCTGGATATCTTCTAATTGCATTCCTCACCTTTGCCTTGCACAGGTTAAATGCCAATTAATACTTTAATTCTGTAAATGCTTATGCATGTGCATAAGCATTTGCAGGATCAGTACTTCAGAACATTAACTCATTGAGGAAGAAAAAAAAAAGAATTGTCGCTCTGTACATGACCAGCATTAACAGAAATAAATGGTGCGATTGAAAGTACTTCAACAAAGGTTATTCAGTATCAGGAATTTGTAATTTTTTTAATTTTATTTCTAAGTTAATTTACCTATGAAGAACTGTGTTTAAAACTGTTGTGTGCGCTACTGCCAGGGTGCTCTCTTCTACAGCTTTTATTGTGCATTCTCCCTTGTGAAAAAGGTCTAACTTATTGTGAGTATAACTTTTTTCTACTCTCTTGTCTTCAGCAGATAATTTAGACAGCACAATAGTTCATATTTCATGCCATATTTCAGTAATCCTAAAATCATTGAGGAATCTGAGTAGCTAGAGAATACTAACACTTTAAAAACAAGATTTTTTTTTTTTGATACTTACAACATATTTAAGGAAAATCAATGTGCCAAGCAATATTACTGACATCACTCCAGTCCTCTAAAAAGGTGTATAAAAAAATTCCAAGCTTATGACCAATCTACTTTTCTTTTGCTCCTACCAAGAAAATTACTGGTAGGTACAACAGACCAGTTCACTCACTCTTGATTAATATTGCCAAAGAGAGCTAGCGGGCTGCAGATACACGTTCATATAAACTTGACCAAATGCAACTCTCTTCAATCCAATGAACAAATAAAGCAAAGACATTCACACAGTGCTAACCCATCTGCTTCAAACTCAGCAATTCATTCATGACAAACTCTGCATCCTGGTAGCCACCCAAAGCAATGTAAACTCGATTCAAAATGCAAGCAGTGCAGCAGTGCTGTTTACCATACCTTGTTCACCAACGTTTGTTGTTGTTGATTTGTCATCACAGGATCATACTGCATTTGATCCACGCAGCTAGGCTGTGGCTCCTGCGTGCACTGGTACATGGAAACAGCGCCTGCATAGCATGTTTGAGGAGTTAGCATAACCGACTCAGAGTTTATCCCACACTCAAGATTTTCAGGGACTTGCTGCAAACAGCTGAGAAAATCCTCAAAGTTGGAAGAAGCGGAATAGGGCGACCTGTCAAAACCTGCTGCAGGGAAATCCATTTGAGCAAAATTAGAAAGCTGTGGCATCATTGCTGTGGGTTGCTTGTAAGGAATAAACTCCTGCCTACACTCATAAGGAGAAGTGTTCACTTCTGATTTGTAAGAGAACTCAGATGTAGTGGTATGCACGCCAGGGAACATGTATTGCTGGGGCTGCTGCTGTGAGCAGCTAAGAGGCATGCTGATGCCAGAGTTCCAATTTGTGAACATCCCATTGACTTGCATATGTTTCATCTTTGCACAGAGCTGCTGCTGTTGTTGCTGTTGTTGCTGTTGCTCCACAAGCTGTTTCTGGTGCTGCTGAAGTTGATGTGGATCTAAGTCTTGCTGAATCAAGCAGCCTTCATTCTGGACCAATGGCTGCTGCTGGTTACAGTCTGAATATAAAAAGTCAGATTTATTTAAGGAATCCTGAACATAAGTCAGGATTTCATCAGTTATGTTGATGTCCCCAATATCATCCACATCAGATAATTCAGTTTTAAAGAACTCCTCATCCTGCTGAATACACTTCAGATCTTCAAAGTCAATACCCAGATTTTTCATGATGCTGTACAAATCACTGGTTTTGTTATCCTGAAAGAGTGCTGCACTGTCTTCAGGAAGTTCAACAGTACTGTCCTGGGAACACTCCATCAGCTCCCGTTTGAGAATGTTGTGACTTCCAGCAGGTAGGAGATTATCTGTCCAGCCACTGCTAACAACACCACCCAGTTCATCCCTACTGTCCGCAAAGAAGTTCCGCTCAAAGGAAAGTTTGTGTGATGCTGGAGGGCAGAGATAAACAGACTCATCTTGCCTTAACATGACACCTAGGAGGGAGTTTGGATCAACAGAATCATTGTGCAGCGTTGCTTTGGCTCCTTTTCCCATTGTGCTTTTACTCTTGGTTTGAGAGGGATCCATAAGGCTTGACATAGGGAAAGATACCTCATATAACACAGCCTCACCAGTGGCAAACATGAAGGGCAACTTCATGTTACGCTTCCGTAGATGTTCTGCCCCTTCTTCGTCTCTGAAAATAAAACAGATCTATACTATAATACTGCAGCACTAAGCAGTTATCATAATCTTTTTGTCCCCTGGAATTAATACAAAAAAATGAACTATTCTATTTGTAGGCATTTTTCGAATTCCTACCTATTCCAGCTCAACTTGCCTCAGTTAAACCAAGAGGCAGATTATGAAATAAGGAGCTTATAACTGTAATACCACATTTACATATTACATTTCTAATTAAATCTAGATAGCATACACCATTTTCTGTGCATTATTGGGCTGAAATTAAAATAAATGAGCTTTGTTCCATGCATTATGCTTTTCCTGGTGCAGCAAGTAAATGAATACTTGAAGTACCTCTTTTTCCCCATTTTTACAGACTCCTTAGCAAAATTATTTAACTTGTATGAAAATGCTGAATTCCATATTATGTAGAACTCAGTTCAGCACCATAAAGGACTAAATTTCCTTATATAATTTGTTGCTGAAATCCATCTGCAGTTGGATTTCTCCGTTTTTGCTAATGAGGATACCAAATTAAAAATAGAGTGGATGGAATAACTTTGTCCTTGTACCACTGCGCTTACTCTCTACATGAAATCAATGTCTGAAGTTTTACTCAAAAACAATTATGCCTCATTAGTACTGAAATATCAGAATTCTTTTAAGTGTTTGTTAGTAAACGGAAAGATTTTCTGTTTGGAATTCAGAATCTAAAGGGTGTTTATTGAAAACAAAGAAATCCTTTCTGAATATAAACAGCCTCAAAAGGTGTCAGTTTGTGAAGTATCCTACTTCATGCAGTAATGACTTACGTGAGAGGTCTTTGCGTGGCAATGATGTAATCTGGTCTTCCATTTTTGTAGACAAGACGAGCATTTGCCTGTACCCAGGCCCATCGATTTTCTTTGGTTAGAAGCCTAAATACAGTCATCCCACTCTCACCTGTCTTCATCACTAGAGTTAAAGAGTAAGCATACTGTTTACTGTCCAGCAAACAAAACCATGAAACTCTGTATGACAGTCACGAAAGGAATCCCACTACCACAGCAACTTTACAAATATCATGTCCTCAATCACCCAATTCTATATGGCACTAATGCATTTCCAGTGAAACAGGATGATTGATCACTTTCAGAAGTCTAACTTACCAGTAAAATAAAATTCAAAAGTGCAAGCAATTGTAGGATATCCACTACAATTGGCAGCATTCTGTATTGAGCTTCATCCTTTATTTCTTCAATAACAGAAATCAATAAATATTAGAACATATAAGTGACAAAAGCCGAAGACTCTCCTGCTTCCAAAAAATGACTATTACTTTAGCAGTTAGAAACACATTAGTTCTGTATCCAATACTTTCATATTTTGACTGGTTAATGAAGAGGTATTTCAAAATCTACTTTTCACTCACACTACCACTTCACTAAAAATGCTTGATAAACATACTACATTTTCACTGTGCATTGCTGAAAAAAAAGTATTTCTAGATAGAAAAAATAAATAAAAAGTATTAGGAAAGCTTAAGAATCCTAATCAAAAATAATCCTTGCTACAAGACCTCTTTTTTTATTCTTAACTCCTAAGTGGAGCAAAACCAGTTTTAAGACAAAGTTCCAAACCATTCATCCTAAAGTTTCATCCCATTCCATTCTGGAACCATTTCTTTCTTACTCTTTGTGAAAGAAACAAAACCACTGATAGGCAACAGTGACTGAGCTATACCTGAAACAGAAAACATGCTTAATAAAGGCTGAGAACGAACCTACTGAGGGAGCTATTTAACTTTATATAAGGGTATAAAAGAAAAAAAACACTTTCAAGAGAAATCAATAGAAAAGAATGAGAACTAAAATATCCTGAAGATGACTCTGTAAATTCAGAAGAAAAATATGTTATAGCTAACAAAAAAGTAAAACCAAAGTCCACTAAATAGTTGATACTTATTGCCTTAGCTTAAAACACCATCCTTCTCTCCCTAAAATATTAGTTAAACCAAATCAAGCTGCCAAGAATCAAACCCAGAAATGGATAGGACACTAGCATGTTAAACCACAGATTAATATCTGGTAAAAATCTTATACCAATATCAAAAGAAAATGCTTCATTTAACTTGCTAACAGGAAAGCTGTCTTTGAAATAGTCTCCTTGCCTAAAGGAAGTTGTTGAAATAGCAGAGGTTGGGTTGAGCAGAGAAGGAAGTGAGAAGAGCAAGATGTGACAGCGATTGGAATATATATCCTAAAAGGGTCTAGATAGGAATAGTAAATATTTCTTCAACCACTATAAGTTTTTGGAGGTAGGAAAAGATTACATGAAATAAACTGTTCTTTTTGTCCACTTTTTTTTTTTAAACAGCACTTCATATTACAGTCATACTGAAAAAAATACTCCATACTTCGATTTTTCAGCCTTACTTGGGGAATGAAACTTACTTCGGACATGATTTTCAGCACAATAAAGCATATCAGCTGCATGAACAAACTGGTATCCTGTTCCTCTCATACACAGTTCAGCTTCAGTGTATCCCAGGACAATCTTTCCTCTGGAAGTTAAAAACAAAAAGTTGCAATGCTGCTGCTGAACCAACTCACGGCGTGAATGCCAAGCAAGTTAATTATGGCTAGAACATTTCAGATGCAAGTGCTAACTATCCTTTATTGCAATATCAATTGTACGTGGAAGCAGGACAGCCCTAATAAAAAATACAGTTAACAAATTGTAAAATCTTAACTAGTCTGCCAGGTTGCCTTCCGTGACTAGAAATGGTTTCAAAAGCTGTTACATCATAAAAAAAAAAGTGGGTACCTCACTTCTAGCAGGCAGTTCCAATTTGTTACAATGAAAGACACTGCTTTCTTAGCCCTATTTCATGTCATTTACCTGTAGGTGCTTGCATGTAGAATCATATAGGTGTTTAACTTTAGTTATCTAAAACTTCTTGCCTAACTCAGTATTTTTAGTAGCCTAAAGTTCAAAACAGGGTGTATCTCATAACTATATCCCCTTTGCTATTTACTGATTTGGGACCCTTGTGTTTGCATTTAAACAAGATATGTTTCAGAGGAGTACTGTCAAGAGCCTTGTTTGACCCTGGTAGCTAAAATTAGAGTACTTTACTAGAGGTCGGGCAGATGAAAAACTTAACAGCATTCATGTGATCTCTACGAGATACACGATAAAATAAAATAGTCAAAAAGAGACTTAAACAGGATTTGGAACAAAGAAAAGGAGATTCAAAGGCAGAACGGCCAAAAAAGGAGTAGGGATAGGGAACAATATATGTAAGAGTAAAAACTGTTACAAAAATTAAAGGTTTCAAGTGAAAGAAAAAGAATCAGAAGAAAAAAATGCCTGTGTTACCATTTTGTTAACTTTTACTTGTATCAGTTTACAGAAGTCAAGTGAAACATTCTGGTCTCACAGTAGACACAATACTGAGTAATTTGACTCTATTCTACAAGTAGGCATAGAAATCATATGAGATTCCACTGAAAATGAATCTGAAAGCATTATCAGTCAAAAATAGGAGGGAAAGGAGAAGGAGAGAAGGAAGGAGGCCAGAGGCTTTTATTTTGATAAAGAAGCATCTTTATGGGCTTCTTGCGATGTTGATGCATAGTTACATTATTTCGATCTAGTAATGTGGTAGTGTTTCCAAATCTTAGGTAGGGAAAATAATGGTTTGGAAATGGGTAAAATTCATAATATAAAAATGGACTTAATTTGTTTATTTTGAAGAAAATGACATTTCCATTGTATTTTACATCTATTTGAACTGAAGGAAAAAACATGCACATAGAATAAAATGAAACATTTTTTCTATCAGTTCTAAAACCAAATTTCAAACCAGATTTAAACATGATAGTTTTCTTAACTCAGTAGTATTCCTTCTTTTGGGCTTTTGGTTTTGGATTGGGTTTGTGCCTCCCTTGCTTTTTGTTTCGTTCATTTGTTTTTGGTTTGTTTTTTTTTTGTTTTGTTTTGGGGTTTTTTGTTTGTTTGTTTTTGGGGTTTTTTTGGGGGGGGGTTGTTTGTTTTTTTTTTTGAGGGAGTCACTGGTGTTGTTCTGTATTTTTAACAATTGAAAGTCAGAAAACAGTATGCCATTTCAAGGAAGTAGACTATGACAATCCCATTTTTGTTTAGTTACTAACAGGGCTGAAGAGAAAAACCTTAACAGTTTCTAAGCAATCATCACTGAATCAGCATATATACTGAAAGAGTTGCCTACTTTATATTTCAAATACATACATGAAAGCTATCTCCTCAGGAGAGGATAGAGTATTAGAGTATTATGCAGAATAATTTACACCTACTTTGCATCACAGCCAGTAGGTGTGAAATCCAGTTTGTGTTTAGTTCTGAAGATGAAGTTTTTGGTTCGTATCTCAAGGATGGATGGTGGCTGCAGGGGAGTAGCTACTGCAAACAGAGCAAGCTGAGGAGACAAAGTAGCACCATCCTTCCCCTTCTTGTTTTGTCCATGGAGAAACTTTAACCTTCCTTGAAAATTCATAGCCTTAGGATGAAGAAAAGAGTAATTGTATAGTAAGATATTTCTGTTATGACGTAAAACATAATTTTTTATTTTTTCTAAGATCATCAGATTCAGGCTTTGTAGCATGGTACAAATAAAAGTTACCCAGCAAGTATAGAACACTGTTGTTACACCCTTGAGTGTGACACTTCAAGATCTACGAATCAACTCACTCAAAAAGGAATTAATGGAAGGTTGTTCCATAAAAAAACCCCTCCAAACATGTAATAGCAAGTGTCAACTGGGGCTTCTAATATTCTAACAAATATGGCATTATACATGGGTACAATTATAATTGACATAACATTTCTCTTGCATATGTATATATTTGATTTTGCAATTGTAAACAATTCTATTTGTAGAAAGTCACAAAGAGTATGATAACATATGTGTTCCAAAATCTACATAATTGACTAACAAAAAAACATTAAAAAGAGCAAGCACAGACTTTCCATTATAAGGGAAAACTATCGTCCTGTTACTATAACTTAGTGCATCGCAAGACACCCAACAGAAAATAATCTTGTAATGCTTTTTTATCTGCAAATCACACAGTACTTTACAAAAACAGATGCTTATTTGCATTTCACTGAAGAAACTGAGCCATGAGAAATGAGAGAACCTGCACCTGGTCGTGACAACATGTTGAAGGAGGTACATTCAGTGTCACTAACTGAAACGTTCCGGCTCAAGCAGCTCAGATATCTTTGGAGACTTAACAAATAATTTTCTGTACATCTTGTTAGGATAATGCAGATGCCCAACTTTTAAGCATATGTGGAAGTTTTTACCTATCTCTATACTCACCAGGAATCCAGATGAATTATCCAGGAGGCATCGTAACCTGCAGATGAAATTCCTTTCCATAAAGGAAGAATTCTCTGGAGGAAGTTGGTCTGGGTTATAATAGGTTGCTGGCTGTGAAAAGCCATTATCTCCTGCAGGAAAAGATTATTTATAAGGATTATTTTTAGAAGAACACCTAGTGAAGGCTATCTATAACAAACTATCTTCCATCTCATAAACAAAGCATTAGGTCATGACCGGAGCAAGAACAATGTAAACTGGAAACATCCTCAGAACCCATAATGATTACAATGGTTAGTTATCAGTTCTTCTGATGGGATTATGTTTTACAGGCTACGGTATTTGAAAACTGCATACAATTTATTTTTAAGTATTTTTTCTTTGGGGCTTTTCTTGTTTGTATTTTTATTTTATTCATTATGTTTGACAACAACCTAGGTTCTGAAGCAGTTGCAGAGAGCAGAGTTCTCAGCAGAGAGCACATCCATGTTCCTACAACAGTAGGGTCTGCAAAAAGGGTCTCTGTAGTAGCAACTACAGGAACTGAGTATTCAAAAATTCAGGAGATCAAATGGTTACTTTCCAGACAGCCAGGTGAAAACTGTAGCAACAAATAAAAATAAGCATCTTTAGGAAACCACCACAATAAATCAATGTGGGTACTTTCTCTAATGGATGCAAACCCACCCTACTAAACAGCAAAAATATTTCTGGGCTCTGCTGATCAAAAAACCCTAGTTACCTCTCCAGAGGTACCTGGAGTACTTGTGTTTTGTGGATTGTTTTAAAAAATACTAAAAAACATGACTGTCAGCTAGGGTAACAACATGGTACCCTACCCCTTCAGGAAAAGCATTTGCTGCTAAATGGCATTTAGAAAACAAACATTTGGAATATAAAGTAAAACCAGAAGGTAAATCAATAAACTTCTGATAGAATACATATGGTCTGCATGAGACTACATACACAGAAATACCAGAGCATGTCTACTCACAGCAATTTTAGCAAAGTGATCGTGTTTGCAACATATATAAAAACACACAAATTGGTCATTCCCTAGGAATCGATACATGTAGAATATTAAGAAAAAACAGTTTAAAATGCTATTCTAGAGCATTAAATACTCTGTTATTTAAAAAAATAGTCCATGTACTCTGAGAGAACTGAGTGCCATGTATGGACAAAAGAATAGCACAGATTTTAAGAACCCATGTTGACCTCCCAGAGTTGGAGACGAGGTGGAGAGAGCATATCACTTAATAACGCACCACATTATATTTTCTGGAACATAATTTTGTCTCTTGGACAGCTGGAAAAACTTAAAGATAGGTTCAGTGGTTTGCACAATGGCGAACCAAACCCTAAGGAAAACAAATCCTTACCAAAAGCCAGTTCAGTTTAATCTCCTATTAATTCAAGGGTCAGAACTGAAGCCAAATGAGATTGCTGATGGCTCTCCAAGAGGCCTTGCAAGCTAAGGCCATCTAAATCCAACAAACAATGTTGAGTTATCCAGCTTTTCAGATAAAATCAGGAAATACCTTTTTTGTCTTAAAAGAACTGCTATGCAAGGTCAATTTTTGCTGAACAAACTTCAAGGTATGGAGACAAAGAAAAAGGGCTCTAGGTTATAGTGTGTACAAAAAGGGATAATCTGAAATTACAGCCATCTGCAGAACTGTGTATTGGTCAAAGCCACCATTATGGGCTAATCCCTTAGGCCCAGAAACTCAGATTCTTTCAGTCCAAGATAGCTACCGGTTAACTTTGATATTATAAAATAACAAACTCCCACACTCATCATATGAATGGTTCTCAACAGACAAAGCAAACTACTTCCTTACTTTCTGCTGCTGCAGATTTTATTTTTTATTATTAATTCCCTAAATGCTGTTCAGAATTTTCAACACTTCTGAGACAGTGCCTCTCCAAGAGGTGCTTAAACAGGTTGGATGTTCTCTGAAGAAGCAATGATTATGAAGAAAGAGCAAAAACAGCTTGCAAATCCTAACCTATAATTCGAAAATACCAACTCTGACTGAGTGCAGCTCTAATACTCAACAAGAAGTGCAAATCCTTCTGCTGGCATCATTGGCACTGGTATGCTGGTGTGCCCTTCAGCATTTCTGCCACAGAAGAAACTCAGTGTTATTCTTTTAGTAAATACAGAGCTGAAATCTATAGGTTCAGCAGGTTCAGCTGGGTTCTCTGAAGCGTTTGTCAGCTTCCACAGTAAAATAGGCAGTTCCCAAGAGTGAGCAAAGCTTTGGTGGAAGCAGCAGCTCTTGAGAGGAGAGGAACTGAACTCAAAATATGAGGGAACAGTCTTCAAGCCTAAGCCTCCTACATTTGAAAAAGGAATAATGCTGCACTTTCCCAGTCAGGTAGGAGGCAGAAATGCTTTACTGCTAGGACGTTGGTGAAGTGACTCACTGTAAGAAGGCAAAGAGCCTTACAGAGCATCTGCAATCCCTGGAGAAAAACTACCAGTTAACACTGCAGGGGTTAGAACCCGTATCTCTCATGAAGTCCACACTGGATCTCATCAATGCCATGGCGCGATGAGCAGAACACGCAGTGCATTAAGTCTTGTCTTTAAACTCAAGACCATACATGGTTGTGTAGCATGCGAACTTTAAAAGATAATCTAGATTTAAGGCCCCAAAGCAGATATTTGGGACTGGAAAATCAGAACTTTGCAAACTTCTCTGGGAATAAGACAGGACAGGGAGGATTGTGTGGGAATCACAGTAACAGCTGAGGAAACCAGTGGTCTAGGGGCATACCAGAGTACTGAGTGAGAAATAACCAGTCCAGGCTAACTGAAGCAGTATTAGTTCCCAGACTCAGGCTGGAATCTGTCCTGAAGCCTGAGAACAATTATAACATATCTATAAATATCTACAAAATGCTAGACGAATGTATTAAAAAGGAAATTAATTAACTTAGCAAAAATGGAGGGCATCCTCATGATCATAACATTATCCTTTGTTATAAATCTGAATTCAGTTTAAAAATCCTCAATGTTCAAACCTTTTACGCTACCCGAGGCTCAAAGGTCACCATAGAATCATAAAACGGTTTGGGTTGGAAAGGACCTTAGAGATCACCTAATTCAAACCCTCCTGACATGGGCAGGGACACTTTCCACTACACCAGGTTGCTCAAGCCTCATCCAACCTGGCCTTGAACACTTTCAGAGATAAGGCATAATTAGCAGTTTTTAATAAACTAGAAGCCCAAGATACTAAAAAAACAATTGTAATCCTGCTCAGCACTTCCAGCGATTCAGTCAAATCTGATGTCAATTCAACCTGGTGTTGTACTTTTCAAACATAACCTTTCATAAATTCATATGCACTTGCTTAAGCGCTATAGAACACCATTTCACTCTAAAGCAAACAATAAGTCACCACATAAAAATCTGGTTTCTGAGTGCCAGCAGCTGTTTGCTATACCAAACTGTACTGTTAACTACTTGTGCAGCATATGCAGCAGGACTGTGTAGATTGATCCACAGATGATATAACAATGTTGACCACTAAATGAAAAATTGAAATATACTGAGCTGTGTTTCAAACATCACAACATTTGTTGTTTTTAATTTCTCTATCAAATCATGGCGTTTCCATAGTCTAAAATATTAAATATGAAACTGCTAAGAGTTTTAAATCAAATTACTTTATGAATGGTAGATTTATTCAAAACCACTATGGACTTTCAATGGTTTAAAAAAAAAGAACTATAATCAAGTCTCAGTAACAGAATTTAACCTACATATTTCATCAGCAGTTGTGTAAAATGGAGAATTAAAATGGAGCAGTTGTCTCAACGGTTTTATTGTCATTATAAGGCAGGCATATGCTTCCTGTATTACATGTAACTATCTGTACCTACACACCTTTGTTCCGATATATAGGCAATGCCTTTTCCCTTAGTTGTTTCTCAATATAGCAGGTCACTTAAGCAGCAACCCAAGGCTCTAACAAGCATACTATTTGATCTTAATGGCTCATCTATTTCATCTTTTATTTCTCTACCCCTTTTATGCCCAAGAGAAGTGCTGGTCTATGTGGCAAGGAATGCACTATTCCCTACATTAACACCATCACTAGCACATTCTTAGACTGATCAGACAGGTAAAACATTGTCATCCATGCTCCAAATTAAAATCTTCCAATTTAAAGTATAAGTAATATTTTTATGATGCTGTGCTATGAATAGCAGTGCTTATTTAAAGTGCAAAATACAGTAATTCATTGCCTAAATACATCTACAAAACTCTAATAAGTTTAAAAGATGTTATTCCTTCCTTTCTTCACATAAAGTTATCTAAACATTGTTACATAGACAAATTTAAAAAAAAACAGCTAATCAGACAGACAAACACAGAAATTGGCTGCATTCTTACCCTGTACAGTTGGTCCAGAATCTGCCGACTGGGCAGGATTTAATGCCCAATGTAGCTGTCGCTGAAACTCAGGTCTGTCTTCTGTGTGGATCAACTCAAATACACTCTGGTGTATAATATCCGACTATGGAAAAATGGAAGAAGGTGGGAAAACAAGAATAAGAAAGTTATATGACAATATGATAAAAGTTGTCTGGTTGACAACACTGCTATGGATATGGGAAAACCCATTTTGCTCAGGGATAAATACATACAATCACATGCACTTGGCAAAGCTTCTCAAAACAGTTTTTAGCGGCACACAGAATTCAGCTACACCCATGACTGCAAACATGGGAAACAATAATAAAAAATATTATCTTAGGAAGAAAAAAAAACCACCATGTCAACTATTTCTTTACCTGCTTTTATCTAAGAAAGGCTGTAACTTTTATGCTTAGGTTCTGTTTAAGTAATTTAATTTTACATACTGGTAAATAAAGTACTTGCCAGCTAGTACTTGACTTGACCCATTATAGGTGCTACAGGAATACAAAAGAAGCCAACGACCCTGAACCAAACAACTTCCAAAACTAAGCCAAATAGATTATGAACAGTGGATTTGTTTGCCTGAAAGATTTGTCACTCCTTAAGGATGTGTAAAATATGGAATTATTAAGCTCTTATATCACCACCAGTTGTGTTGTTAGGAATGTGATCTAAATGGCAAAGGTACAACAGGGAGGATCAGTCACTGAAGGAAATTAAGGGGGGAAAAAAACACCCAAAATATTCAAGAAAAGTCTCAGTTGACTGAGAGGAGTAAAGTTCCCTGCTTTCAGCATGCTTCAAAGACCCAACGAGTATATAAACAGAAAATATTTAAAATAAAACATAGATCTAAAGTAATTGAGGTGAACTGGCAAAAGCAGAAGTCTAACTCAAAATTTGCTTTGATGAATTTAATAAAACAATCAGTATTTTCCAGAACAAATTGCCAGAAATGCTAATTTTTGTAAATTTAAGACTTCACTTCTTTCTCACACACTTGATTTACTAGTATCACTATATAAATTTTATGCTCAATTTGTTTTCCAAGCTTTTATCTTTTTTTATTCCCCAACACTGAAAGAATATGTATCCCCAGGAATACTGATGTTTTGTTTGAAATATTTTCTTTTACACAAACATTCCCCAGTTCAACACATGGCAGACCAACCAGAGTTTCTCCCTATTTTTAGACAGCAACTGAATCTATCAACATTCAGTATCCACAGATAAACCATAATTAAGCTTCTATCATCTCCATGTAAAGTAATCCCAGAAGTTCTGTAATGAAGGCAACATTTGCCTGCTATGCCTCGGTCTTTACTACTTTGGTACATGGCTTGCAAGCCCACTAAAGTCAGCCATATGTGATCCGCACCATAAATAGTAAAAAAAAAAAAAAAAAAGCTTGTTTTGAAAGAAATAATGAAATGAATAAACATGAGCAAGAGAACACTAAAATTCTAAAAAATACTAAAATTACTCACTTGATACTTCAAATCTCAAGCCATATGGAAATAATTTTGCATGAAAGGTTTCTATTAAAATAATTACCTTCCCATTGAATTATGTCTCAGTCAGCATCATAAACTGGGTAACACCACAGTATAAATTTCAAACAGTTGTTACAGTGAAGACTAATTAAGTGTGAAAACTTCCTATCTTGCCTAACTCAACTTTGGAAGTTATATTCCTGTTGTGCTTGGCCTGATATCCTGGCTATGTAAGCTGATAGAAAAGTAATATGGTTTCAAAGTGATCCAACCCAAAGTACCTAACCAAGATTTTTATTACAAAAACTATCAGACCCTAAATACAAACACTGATGTTCTCAGAAATTAAGCAAAACCTCTGAAAAAAATAGAGAAAAAAATAAACTTACTTGTTGGAAGCCCAAGTAGTCTTGGATGGTAGAAGAGACGTAAAAAACCAGAGCGTCTGCTGTAACAACTAATACAAACCCATTTAATGCCTGGGGAGGAAACACACCACTCTGTCAGCTTCACAGACAAAATTCCAAACAATTATTGTGGCTGTAAGTCTACCTATACTCTCCCAATAAAATGTGAAGCATGCAAAAGCATATCATTATCTAACAGCACAAACAGAAGGATCCTTCATTGCATCTCTCTACCTGTTACAATGAAGAAAACTGGATCTAATAAAAAAAAAAAAATGTTCCTTTGGAAAATTCAGGGGAAGAGCCAAATCCTATTGATGACTTTTAAACATTCTTGACTGTGGACGAGGGACAACAGTATGAACAACTATAAGTTTTTCTAATATCAACCACAGTTCACAATGCTTGCGTGGCTCAAGCCTTTGGTACCACCAGCTGCCCACCAGCACAAACAAGAGCCACGCCACAAACCCTGTCCCAAAATCCACTCTATTCATAGTGCAGACAGGCCTTTGTGAACAGGAAATCAAGCTATCAAGATCCCCCATATAGTCCAAGAAAACATTTTATAGCTTACTTAAAATAGAAAACCTCTGCACAAGTGGACTGTTGCAAGTAAACAATGTTTTTGAAGAGATTTCCCCCTCCATGAAGCAGCAGACTAGGCGGCTCCACACTCAAAGTCACGCAAAGGGCATTTATCTGAACTCCCAATCAATACGGTTCATGGCAATTGTTGTGATAGCAAACAGTACATTTGTGACTTGGCAGCTCATCTGAAGGTGCCGATTTACTTCTATGGATTTCAGTCAAGATTTAACAAAAGGCTGTCTCAAGGGGCTGGATTAAGTACATTGTGCCACTTAATTTCCTCAGCTGCATTCAAAGGGAAATTTGGCCAGAATACTCAAAATATTTTTTTAAAAACTTTATTATGCAAAATAATTGTAACATAGAAAATGTTAAGTAAGTGAGGGATATCCTATACCTTACTGTAACAACCTAGTAACATAGAAGTTAAATATCTGATTAAATGACTGGCCTTTAAATGCTGTGAACCACGCCTATTTAATGTGTAGACATTTCTTAATCTGCTCTCATAGAGTTGTGGGCTCTATAAAAACTCCTTATATAAGTTTAGTGAATTTGACATGAATAAAGAGTAAGCTAAAAAAACCTTAATAATCATCCTAAATTAAACAGCATAGCCAATCCAAGAAATCTCGATTTGTTACACAGAATCCTTGGGTTTGATGAAGTTTGCAGTAATTTCAAGAGAGCCGAATGCTGCAATGGCAGGTGCTTGTGTCCTCTACTGACCTACTCTGCAGGGCATTGCTCCTCAAGTGCTGGATATAAAAGGTCTGCAAGCTGCACAGTATCTAACTCTGTCTCAAATGTTAAAATTGGTTATTTTGGTGTATGTCATACAAAGCTATGTACACCCCTTGTACCTGGAATTCTACCATATTTTACTGTGGCTCTGGTACACGGTTCACACTGAACCAGGATTCCTACTAAAAAAATCATATGCATTATGTAAGCCAAAAATACTGTAAAAGGCATGAATCCAGATATATCAATATATCCGGAGGTAAGTTCTGATGGAGGCTTTTGCAAAATTCAATCCAAAAATAATTATTTTTAAAGACATAATGAAATTTCTCAGTGAGCACTCTGGAGCACTGAAGATAAAATTTGTGCCTCTAAAAAATGCTCTCAATACTTCTAATACAAAGGCAATTTTGAAACTGTTATTACTGGTGAGAAGTTTTAAAAATTTCTTAGAGGTCGTCATTTGTCTTGCACTTTTTATCATAAACTTGCTTAGACCGTAATAGATCATGTATTTAAAATAAGAATTGGAAATAATTTAAAAAATTATGAAGGTCATAATTCTGATTTTTAGGAAGGCACATTTATGTACTCGATCTCTACTTCCACAGTATATTGAATTGGTAAGGCAGTTGCTACGCTGGCAATTTAAGACAATTTCCTGCTTGTTAGGAAATAAGAGAAAACATCTGATGAACAAATAGAAACAAATAAAAACAATATGGTGTATATTCATATAACCTTTGCAAAAAAACCCCACACAAACTCATCAATTATACTTTAAGGAAAGGATTTTATCAATATTTACATCTTACTGATTTCCAGTATCTTCTAGAAAATTCCCACTTTCATCTCTCATGCGTTTTCTCATTACCTAAGATAACTCTATCAGTGTATTTATTCTCATAAATTTTTTCACATATATAAAATATTTACAAAACAAATACCTTTAGGAAATTCATTTAATTTACTTACTTCACAAGATGGGCAGAATTCACAGTAAAATAAGTATATCACTCATTTTATTTTCATACTGGAAAACAGTTCCCTCATATCATTTGAACTTGGAAGTCATAGAACCCCTCCTATACTTCACATAAAATAGATGCCTCCAACATAAACCATATACTTTACCTTTACAGATTTTTTTTTTTTAGAAGAAAGCTGTTCACCTGCAGTAACTCCATAACAGTTCTTCATTATACTTTACTAAGGTTAGAAAATCACATACATGTCCTAGTTTTTTAGTTGGTTAGAAAACCAACTAAAAATTTTAAACTAGTATTAATTTAAGGTAACTGTTTTGTGGGATTCTTAGAACTTGTTTTCATTTCTACTCTTTGAACACTGAAATTAATTTTGCTCTAAGCAAACAATTGGCTCTGACAATGATTTGCCACTTCTAACAGATACATCAGTGGGAAACCTGTGAAGAAGATGGATTATCAGCATATTTCAAATGAAGCTGCAGGTCACAGTAAAATCTATTTTGTGAAACTAATTAGAACATTAAAATACTTTTATCAGTAATTTTCCAAGTTTAATCTGGACCTAGTATTATATCATTATTCATATGTTTTGACACTGTAGGACATCAAAACAGGCTAGAGAATTTAGAAAAAAAAGAAAACCACTAACACTGTTTTTAATAATACTTTCCATTAGTTTATAATACTGAAAGTTATTGGAAGTATTTTAAATTTTGTCCTGAACCTACACTGTGGATACTGAGTTCTTTCAAACCACCAAGAAAGCTAGATATTTCAGCAACCCTGAGGTCTTTTAAAGAGAAATTATTTCTTTTAGACAATTAGTCACCAAATTTACAGTAAATTACTAACTTATCTGCCCCTTAAAAAGCCCATTACTTTATATTAATATCTTTATTAACAATAGATGCAAAGACCTGCGAAAGAAAACCTCTGATAAATTACTTGGAAACACTGAAGTGGAGCCCATACTCTAACAACACCACTCTGCATCACTACCAGAAAAATTGTAAGAGCTGTAAACACCTTAAAGAAAATGAGAAAAGGATTTTACTATAAGAAAACTTACTTTTTCAATCTCATCAGTGAATCTAGTATGCTACATACAATAGTTTTTTTAAGGTAAATCTTTGTATAATATATCCATTGCAAAAAATACCTGCAGTAGGAGTTCTCCTTCCAGGATCTGCATCCCTTCTCCACACTTTGCTGTTCTAGAGTTTTCCTGAATGCCATTTCTTTCTGGTCTTGCAGAGTTAGATTTTAATGCAACTAGAACAAAGAAAGAAAAACGTTGAGCTATCTTTGAAAGGCTCATTAGAAATTTACGTAGCGATGTGCTATTTTGTATAAGAAAAAAATGTATTTAAAAGATGCCTATAAAGTCAATCTAATGAAAATTTGTTTCCGTGTCAAAGTTTTTCCTTACCTTTAGAGCTAACCCCCAAATTTGTCATCCTTCTCCTTTCTATACTATAATACTTTCACTGCAGAAGCAGTATTATTGAAATCAATCCAAATCTCATTACTTTATACCTCTTTTTTTTGTTCTTCTGAGGCTCTACAAGACTAACTTCTAGTCTGTCACTCATGAACAAATGACACTTGTTTTCATACACCAACCTCCTCTAACCTGATAACAACTCTGTGTTAGGGTATGAAAACAGTTGCACTTATCCCATCTAATTTCAGACATCAAACTATGGTTCATCAGATACATAAACCTCTTCTAGACATAAAGCTCCCTTCAGGGAAAGGAAGAAAGGAAACATGAACCCTAAATGCATACTACACACTAAGGAAAACAGAGAACGGTATTTCAAAAAAAAAGTTTGGGGTTCGGGTTTCTTTTTTCTGTCACAGTTATATTTTAACCATTTAAACAACTAAGCAAACTTTCCAGTTTCAGATAAAATACTATAACCATGAATCACCATTATTCAGGTCACAAATATATCCAACTGAAAGGAAAAACTTACTCAGTGACTAAGAGATCGAGAATCAGATCATATTGCTACAAAGTTTCCAAAAGATTCCCATCTCTGCATCCTTCCAATAAACAGGATGCTGTCAAGTAAAATTAGTTACTAGCAGATCATCTACAACTCAGAATTTACCTACCTCACGTAGTTCCAAAAAAGACGGGGGAAAAAAAAAAGTCTTCAAATCTGAAATCAGCCTGAATAAGTCGGTCATGCATAAACAGCTTAAAATTACTTGAGCACTTGTACCTTAAACCTTTACCATAAAGCTAAAGGTCACCACCCACCCCAACCCTAAAATTTCTAAGTTGCAAAGCAAAGGAAATTTATAAAAACCACTGCATTTCTGTAAACTACCACAGTTTATCCCGTAGCGATGAGATATTCACCCTAAACTCCAACCAATTTTTCAACCTGCTGAAAACTTCCATTTTTCCACTTCTCAGAACTTTAGTCAAGAATCCCAAAGAAATTCTGTTCACTTGCTTTTAAACTATATTAAATTATATTTTACACTACCTATAATGATGCCTTTCAGGGTTTTTTAAGCTATCACTGCAGCTAACAACTTTCAAGCTAGACAGTTTTCATTAAAATATCCCTCAAAGGCACCACAGAGGAAAAACGTGTTCTAAAAAGACATTAACTGATTAATCAGATCAGAATTTATCTAAGGGATTGCTTTGAAATTTAAACCTTAATGCCGTTCTTCTTACCAGATAGTCAAAAAGTCCTGCAACAGGCCACACAGAGTTGCAGTTGCAAATTCACCTTGAATTCAAGTGAATGGGATATTTAACCAATTTTTTTTCCCAAGCATTATTTGAAAAGGATATCTAGAATATTCACTAAACACTACTGAAGTCCAAAATCAGTAGAAGAAAATGTTATTATCTTTTTAATTTATATTTTATGATTATTGAAAAAGCTCCATTTGGGGCTGAGGAAGTCGCACGTAAAGATGCCTAATCACACTTGCCATTCTGAAAAATAACATATATAATGATATACAGGTGGTTTCTTTATATTTTATAATGTCTTACAGAATAAAATCTGATAGATAAAATCTATCAATTAACAGAGCTCTAGAGCTCAAACACAGACGATGCACTGGTGGTTATATATTCCCCCCTAACTTCCTAAGAGTCCAAGAGGTACATGTGAAGTTAAACATTTTCCTGAATTGGAACCTACACCTTTTGCAGAAACCAGAATGTGGATGGAATCAAGCTGTTGTAAACTGAGGCAGACGGAAAATTGCTGACAGTCTGGATTAATAAAAATGGAGATACAGTGGAAATTAGAGCTGTATCTGTCATTGGGTGTGTATATCTCCTGAAAAAAAAAAAAAAAAAAAAAAAGGCAACAAATCCAAATTTACCTTGTTTTGACAGATATATCACAGGCTTGTTAACACCTGCTACAAGCCACCCAAGTCCCTGGCACTGAACAAGCCTGGCTATGTGGATGCGCACTTGCAATGTGTGGTTCTTTACAGTCAAAGTGAAGGCTACCAGAAACAAGGGACCTCACACTAAGGTAGGGTCACCTTGCCAGGCAGTAATTCTGAACAGAAGTGGTCACAGCACACAATGATGTGGCCTTGGAAATATCAGCTGAAGATACAGTAACAGGAAAGGAGAACTAACTCTAAAAAGCATAACTTATCCAAAGGTAATATTACAGTCAACATCACCTAGCTTAAAATCAGTCATGTGTTCTGGTAATTCTCATAGTCTATGTTACTCATGCCACCAGACAAAATAATCCCAATGGTTCATTGCTTTATAGTCTATGAATCTCTGAATTAAGTACAACTCATTTCGGCCTGTCCTCTCTTAATTTTCAGCCATAGGAAAGTAAAACATGAATATTCCCACAGAGTAAATAGAAAAAATCTGTATACATACTCTAGAATACATTCATAATCAAATTACTTTCCAGAATTTCCCATTAATAACTTTAAATCAACAAAAATAAATCAAAGTTGTTTATACCCATAAAAAACCAAACCAACCAAAAACAAACCCAAACCAAAAAAACACCTGTTACACAATTTTAGCAGGAGAGCTGGATTGTAAGCACCTGCTTTCCAAGTTAATGATTGTCATTTAATCCTATGTCCAGCAATAAGCATAATTTCCATTGCCTAGATTTCCCTGATTAGAGGTATAAGCTGTATCCCAAAGACAATAAAACTAGATAGCGACCTTTGATAGATTTTTCTAGACATAAAACAACATTGTATTTTCTGGTACATTTCCTTCATAGTTGTGAAATGCTTTAGCACCCAAACCAGCAAATGTAAAAGACAGTTGGTTTTACAGTTTATCTATAAAGATAAAGTAAATAACAATGCTGACATCAGTGTTTACCAGTTTCTTATCTCTGGTTCTGTTACACTCAGATCATAAGAGACTTGTATGGAGATGCAGTGTACTTTATTAGACTAACAGTATGTATTGGGGAAAAAACCCCCCAAGCCTGACATACAACTTCTTCTTCAGGTCTGAAAGAGAATTCCACAACTGAGTTCTAACTACTGCCAAAAGCCATATTTAATTTTCAAACCCCATAACTATTCATTAAAAAAATTGTATTCAATTCCTAAGGACAACAGGTATTAAGCAATCTTTCTTCTTTCCAGGGAGCAACAGTCAATTATAAGAATGAGTTATAAGCAGCAGGCTGAATCAAATGTTAATACATGGTAGATTAATTTAATGAATTATATGTTGAGATACTCAGAAGTTAATCTAATATGAGGAAAATTATTTAAAAATAAGTCTATCCACCATCTCATTTGCCTCCACACTGCCCTCAAAGAAAGGCCCTAGTACAGGACGAAAAAGGCCTTTTTCACCTTCAAAAACTTGATCTCTAAGGTTTATACTTCGTAGGTATGCTCCCCTCCCCCAGCTTCAACTCACAACTGGTGTCCTCTTGCTTCCAGGCTGTAACTCCTGTTCTCAATGAGAGCCTTTGTCATGACTTCCTCACTTGACAGCCAGCTGCTCCAAATTTCAGTCAGCTACTCCACTATTTCACCCATTTCAGCTTGCAAAATCAATGACCATGCAGCCATCTGTACCTATCACAGCACTTTCAGCAGGAATCCTGTAAATGATGATTCCTTACTCTGTTGACCAGAAGTTACAACAGCAGAGAATCACAGAATTGTCACAGAGCAAGTTCAAATACACTCTACTGACATCTTTGGCAGGGCTCTACCTGTACTAATTGTTGCAAATTTAATAAAGTAACTGGAGATGCAGAGAATTCAGCAACTATTAGCCAAGTTTCTGATGGGCATTTACATAGAAGCCTGATTTAACACACAAATATTTGAGATGCCAACTTTACTATTACTGTAAGAGAGTAATATTAACAGTTAAATTTCTTAAAGTAATAGAGAGGCATTTAAAAACTGTTCCAGTTTCCCTTTTCATGAAAGAAGTGACAAACCTACAATTACGTATACCAATATTCAGAAGACCTATCAGTAAAAATGAAATCTAATAAAAATGCCTTTAACATGCATGTGACTAACGTCTGATGCAACAATCAGTTGTCTGTCCATACAACAAGAGAGTGGTATTCATCACAGCGTGTATCAGGACACCATCAATACTTAGCTCATGAAAACCAAGTTTATTATACTGTTTTCCTCAAATCTAGAAACTGCTACAATTGGAAAAAAAACCAAACAAACATTTTGTTTCAAAGCATCAGAAAGAACAAAATAAACAAGAAAAAAAATAAAAAAGGGTGTTTTTTCTGTGTTGAGTGAATAAAGAAGTTTTTTTGACATAAATCAAGAAAATATAACACATTTGCTAGTGGAGTCTGGAGAGAATACTCTCCATTGAAACCTGAGCACTCACAAACCAAATGTCTCTTCTTATTATCAAAGAAGTGAAGAAATGTATCATTAATATTTCCATCTCACAATTCATCTAAACCTGTCTTGTGTTACTAGAGTGCTGAATATAAACCATTTCAGCAACCGCTGGCTGAAAAGCTTCACAGAAACCACACCAAGATACACTGTGGTGAGAACTTTTTCTTTTTGCTACACTTTCTTCACCAAAGAAAAAGCATAGTGAATAGTTTTTGAGGAGCCAGAGTAGCCCACTGCAGAGAGGTGTAAGAGAATGGAAAATCAAAATGCCAAGCTTTAACCAGACCTTTTAAAATCATATTGAGATGCAACAAATTTCTTTAAATAAGGCTCAAGATAATTTTTACTTTTAAAGTAACACTTGCCTAATATCACAAGTATTTTGCTAGCACATCAGTCATGCAATCCTGAAATTTAATCTTAAAAAGCTTCACAGAACTGCTGTATATCAAATCTTGGCACAGTTTCCACAATTCGGCCAAACAGGTCAAAGTTGCAGTCAAAGCCAATTGAGACTGTTTCATAACCTTTTCAGTAGATTTATAAATTCTATTAGTCTGTTCTGAATTACTTTAAAAAACCAAGAGTTCTCTTGAGGGGGGTGGTCTTACTTTGGCAACAAATGCTAACCCTCAACATGGAGTTCACCAGACAAAACATGACAAGGAGGGCACTAATGAGAAAACAGAGATTAATATTAAACTCTTGCCTAAATCAATAACATAGGATGGACTGTTTATACTGGTGAATGATCCGTTTAAAGTGGGAGAAAATATTTTATATACCCATATTTTGCACCTGCAATCTCTGATACTGTAAAGGCAAAAATGCTTATAGAAGTCAAGTGACACGAAGAAAAAATGCAATTGTCCTTCTAGAAAGATAAAAGATGCATTGACTGCATATTTTTTAAATAGCTACGCTTCTAGATAGCAGAAACTCTACATTTCACTTATAAAACTTCTGAAGGATTGTCTGTATTTAGAGACACAAGAGAAAATAAATACAATTCAGAATATCATACCTGTAGCTCTAAAGTTTTAGTCATGCTACACAAAGAGGCAAGATGAACTTATGTGTAGGCTGCACGTACAAGTAAAACATGTTACATGTATTGGCGGCAAGTTTTCACTCGATTTTTCATACTTAAATTTTCCATTTACTATTTTTCATTTATGAATTCTGAGTAACTTTACAATGGGTCATATCGTAAACTGTGGATGGAGGAATGTATAACAACATGAATTTCCCATCACTATTGAAACTCCAAAATGTAAACACATTAATGAAAATGTAAAAAATACATCACTTTCCTGACACAGTCCAAGCAATATTGGCAGAAAACAACTTACAAAAGTAATCATGGAATTGAATAACCGGATTTTGTAAAAATAAGAAAAATGAGGGTGATATTGTACATTTGGAAGTGACTAGTAACAAAGGATACCTTTTTTCCTCTTAAGCATCAATGAATGCACCAAATTATGACAATACTAATTATTGTCATATTAATTCTTATAACACTAATAATATATTTTAAAGCAGAAAAGTTACCAATAAAACACAGGCAAGAGCTGCCTATGTTTTCCAGAAAAAAGCCAAAATACCTTAAAAAACTAGTTACAACCAACCTTCAGCCTCAGAAGACATAGTACTTTATTCATGAGCATATTTTCAGCTAATGTGGAGACATATAAACATGTCTACATATTTAGGGAAAGCAACTGAAAGAACCATTGAGCCACAAATGACAGGTGTTTCTTGATTTGGCCTCAAAGAAATTGTTCATGGTTCAAGAGAGAAAATGCCATGAAGCAGCTATCACAAGAAGATAAACCATCCCACTGTGAATATTTTAAAGAAATATTAGTAGGTTATGAAGGTCAGTGAAGGGAAAAAAAAAGAGATTGAGTGGAAATAACACTTTTGCCAGAGTAAGTTTTAACAAGAGAGATTAAAAAAAATTAATTTTCACTAATTAAAAAAGGGGAAAGGAACAAAGGTAAAAAGTAATTGGTCAGGTTCTGGGCAGCTGCTGGGCTTTTGAGAGTCGATAACTGCTGTAAAGATATAGATGGCCTACTGATGTACAAGTGTAGAAATCAAGAATTTCTGTGTGTGCAGACTTTGTGCAAGTGACTCAAAACAGAGTCCCGCGGTGCCACAGACCTGAGCTGTACACATTGCAATTTCTGCGCATGTGCACTCCTCCACTTCCAGTCATCCAGCACTTTCTTTATAACCCAAAAAACCCAGTAAAATGCAAACTCATCAGCCACACAGTCAGACACGGCAGAGAGCACACAAGTCTACCCAGCTGTGAGGATGTTCAAGTATACAATAAATTTTATTTAAGGGAGAAAGAAATGTAGGATTTGCCCAAAGATGCTTAGGCTTGAGAGAAGAACAGAAAAAGGAAATTTTCATCTCTAAAGCAGGTGATTCCATAGGTTAAATGTGTCTTAATACAAAAGGTTTTGACAGAAACTGATAGGAAGCTTTAGTGAATGCCACCAAAGCAACTACTACAATAAATCTGTATGTGTTTGCTAGACTATAGAGAAATATTTATACTTCTGGTATAACCAAGGTAAAGAACTTCCAATATTAAGATTCTATTATTAAGAACCCTACTTGAACGTGTCCCAGGCCATGGATGAAAACAGACCTACAAACTAAAAATAAACCATTCTGTCAGCATTGGACTGAAATTACTCAAGGTACAGCTTCAGAACTTCCCAAGGGCCCTGCTGTACTTACACTTCAGACATGTCTTCATACATATTTTACACTCAACAAAAGAAAAGCACAGAAGTGGTACACATTACTTGAACTGCTGCAGGAGTCTAAAATAGTCTCTTCATTGCAATCAATATATAATGAATATACATGAGGAATCAAAAGAGGACACAGCATTTTTCTCAATGCCAAGTACCATGGTTTCTAAATGTGTGATATTTCAGATTCACCCAACAAAACCTATCTAATTTTAAAATGACCTTGGGTTTCCGCTACTATACAAAAAAGGTCCAAAGTGCAAAATATTATTTTTCATTTATCTGTGATCAAATACTATGCTTAAATATTTTAGCACGTAAGCTATTTTTGGCATAAGGAAGTCTGCTGCTTGCCCTTTCAAAATTGACATTTCTGTGAGTTCAGATCAGTTCTACTTGTTTTCCAGGTCTATGGCAAGGATACATTTCCAATGTTCAGAGTTATAAATCATAAAATGGACAAAAACTTGGCAGGATTATCACATTTTTTGTACCTAAACTTCAATCAAATTTCACTGGCCAAGACTCAAACAGAGCCACAAATTTCCCAGAAATTACATTTCTGGATCACAAGATTATTTATGAGATAGTAAATGAGCACACAGTTCTACTGTGGGAGAAAAAAAAATCATTTTTTAAAATCTAGTATTACTGCTTGGTAAAATTTATCAACACTAACAACAAACAGAAGCAGAAAAAAAAAAACTTTCAAAAAATTCAAAACCTTTCTGTACAACTTCTGTTGATAAACCACCATATCCTGGAATACTGTAGCACATTTTTTTAATTTGCCTTTAGTCCAGTTTTGATATTTTATACTTGAACATAGCATGTATTTGAATATATATCTTTCACAGAATAAGATTTTAATTTAAATTTGTAATATTTGTAATTTAAATTTTTATTAAATCAGATATATAGAAAAAAAGAAACAAAACTATATCAGCTACTTTTTAGGATATTTGGAAAATTCACAAGGTGAGCCAGCAAGCTGGGAGCTTATTTGCTTTTTTATACCATGTAAAGTAATGTGTTTAATGAACCACAATTTAAATCATAAAACTCATTTATAATACAACAATATTTAAATAGTTGGTTGTACTAACAAGCCATTGTTCAGCTAAGTGCATAACTACATGTGTAAATACCAAATGGGATGAAGAAAACCACAAACACTTTTTTTCTAGCACCTGAAATATGGAGAAGCCTGTATGAAACATCTCTAACTTTCCCTAGCATTATTTTTATACCAGCAGAAAGGTTGTTAGAAGAAATGAACCTTCACCTCCCTGGCCTATGGAAAGTTGAATAGGTAACAGCAGGTAACCAGGACAGGAATTAAATCTTACCTAATGAGTTTATTTGTGATGGGCTAAATGCATAGCAATTCCTGAGCCGGAATTTGGACAAGGTACTGGGTTTCCACTGTTATTTTGGAGAAACATCAAAACTTCATGGTTAAATACCCTGAAAGAATGATGTTAATTAACTGCAACAATATGCAAAAGTGACAGATGTCTTTCCCCACGGCTTTCGTCATGATAGCATTTTTAGACAGCAGAACTATGTATCAAAAAACAAGGAAGGTAATAAACAGTGCAGCATCCGTGACTTAGGTATATTTTTCACATGGTAACAGCCACAATGATATTTTTCAAATAAATATAGGATTGTAAGATACACTACAGTGTATAGAAGGGGCAGAGTAGGTGGTGGGCGGACAGGAAAGAGAAAGACTGAAAGGTTGAAGGAGGAAGTTATCAAAAATATGCCTAAAAGTTGAGAGGATGGATGGTTTTGTGGTTCTGACATCGTCTTCCTGTGCAATGTGGTAGAAATCAAACAGGCATCATACATTTCATTTCCTGAACTATGAAACTGGAACAAGTGCACTTCAGCTCCAGCAGCACTGCAAGGACAAATGCAGTAAAGATTCGGAAGTTCAGATTCTCTGTTTGGGAGAGATTTTAGCACTCCATATGAAAATCATGTTAGATAACCAATAGTTTAAAGCTTATAATTGCACAGTATTTCAGTATCATCTTTCCTGACAGTTTTGGTTTGCTATGCTGAGCTGTAAAGTCTAAGAATTAAAGACCTATGAATGGTTATAGTCTCAATATAACAAACAAGGTAAAATTTTCAATGGATTTCTATACAGAGAGCAGAAAAAGGGAAAAAAAAAGATTGGACTGGATTTCATATCAGGCACTTTTACTGAACACTGTGCTTAGGAGGTCGCACAGGACAGAGGTCTGTATTTCTGATCAAGCATCAGAAAACAGAAATAGTAACAGCAAGCATTATATAACTTATGTTGCTAAGGGTTAGACTGTGACGCAAAGGAAAACTATATTTTATTCATTATGACCCCTAGGAGGAGGGAAAGAGAAAGGTAAGGAATGCTGCAAAGAAAGGAAACTGGAGCAAATAGACTAAACTAGAAGAAGAGGACTTAGGGGAAACAGGAACCTCTGTCTCTCTCATTTGCTCTCCCCAACAGGGATTCATTTCACAGAGGGGCTGTTTTAGTCTGTCCACAAGTGAACCTGACAGAGGTGGTCTGATAAAACCACAGACAAACCATGGGTTTAAGTTTTACAAAGTTTATTCCATTAATTCTAACTATTAAAATATACCTTAGATACAATGAGTACTAACACAAGCCTGACACTGGGACAACTCCTTTACTCACCTTTCAGAAACATAATTACTCAGTTGAGTTGGATGAGTACGAAGACAGACACAGTAAACATAAAGCAAAAGGTTTTTATTTTGATTAGTGCATTACCAGGCTCATCTACCAGCTCTCACAGACAGAACCTTTTTTTCAATATCTCAAAAGTATTTTAACATTTTTACTTATTATTTAAATAATCACTGCAGTCAAGGCTCTACTCTATTCCCAATAATACAGAAATTGTCCTTTTCATAGCTGCACAATATTGTCTTAATATTTTTAATATTTCCATTCTTCTTTTCATAAACTGCCTCAGAAATCAAGACAGATACAAGAAGTCATTCAGTAAACATCATAGCTTAATTGACCCACAGATACACATAAACACAGAAAGCTCCTGTCAGGATAAGATTGCCCCGGAGGGCCACCACACACACAATACACACACACACACAAAAAAAAATGAGCGATAGTATCTCAGACTTCTAATATAAGATTTCAGTTTCTTGTTGCAGTTTCATGTCTTAGAAGAGCTACGTGACTTGTGTGGACTTGCAGAATTTTTCTGGTTGGGGAGAGGAGGAGTTAGGGGATGTTGGGGGTTTAGGGGTTTTTTGGGGGTTGTGGGAGATTTTTGTTTGTTTTGAAACTAGTTATAAATACAACTTTGTCTGAGAATTTGATAGCAGGAGGGACCTTTCTAGAGTTGTGACACTACCTAGCCATGGAGCTCATAGGGTATGGATGATGTGTTGTTGCAGTGCCTTGTACCACCATAATTTAAAAGGGATTTCCATCTGTTTCCACATAACTTGATTCCACAATTTTACAGAAGATATGATACTTTGCTAGATGCACAGGAGGAATGTCCCATTTCACTAGCTCTTCACTGTACACATCTTCCTGTCTTGTCTAGGAATTCCATATATTTTTATTTCTAAATAAACTTACATTTGAAAGGCTGTACAGAAGTAACTACCATTTCCTCTCAAAATGCTTTTTAAAGGATATTCAATCTTCACTATACCTGAAATGCCATTAGAAAGCTAAGCTGGAAGATGCAATATCTTAAAGTGGATAAAGCAACATTTTCAGACAATAACTGCTGTTACACTTAAGAGGGACCACATCACCACAGTAAATACCCAGAATATTTAGTTCCTCCTTTTTCTTTAACCCCTCCCTGAAACTCTAGTAAGGCTTATTTTGATATTAGAAATTCTCAAATCTTCAGTGACCATTTTATCATGTCCAGCTTATTCCTATGTCCACGTGTGGCAACACTGCCCATTAACTTCAACAGCTCTTCTCCCTTCTCGGTGTTACCCCACCTGGTATATTCACAGACAGGAAAAATAATCCCTGGCCTGCATTCTGCCATGCTAAATGTGAGAAACTCAGAGTCCTCTCCTGTAATATACACTCTCTAGGCCTTCTTTCTACCTGTTACAATTATATTCATAGGACTCTGACTTGATTTTACAAACTTAATGGCCATCTCTCTCTCTGATCTTCTTTTTTGAAACTGAATTTGATAAATGGAGTAACTGTGCTTTCCAGGAACTTACCATTCAACACTATCTCCAACATAGCTTCAGGAAAATCTACCAAAATCTTAGAAGGGAGAAACAAAAGACAGATAAGTCCTACTTCATGAAAAACCTTCCCTATCACTGTATTTTAGTCCCACCTGAAAAGCTGAAACAGGAACAACTACAAGTTTACAAAAATACTTTTTATCAGTATTTATTAACTGTAGCTACTGAAGCGAAAAACATTCATAACATTTTAGTTTAGCCAGTTATTGTCTGGCTCCAAGACTTCTGAAAACAGTTACATAATAGGAAATACTGTCTTAACATGGACAATTGCAGTAGAGATGGATATGGCTATAGGCCAGAGTACTGTACAACAACAACAGAAGGCTACATCTATATAAAGGATCTGATACATGGAATTTACCCAATATACCCAATTTACCCAATATAATCACAATCTAAATACTGTATGTACTTCAGTTCCTTAAGTTCCACTGTAAGTCCCACCATGCACAGCTGCCATAACTCTATCTGGATAGGAGGGAACAGCTTGGTAGCCACTTCATTCTGACCCCAAGCACTGTGCAGAAACTGGATTTCTCATGACTCTCCCCCCATATAGCATAAATCCAGGTTCTTCTGAAAGCTGATAGCCACTGATTCCTTTACAAGTCTGGAGAAAACTAAATAGCTTTTTTTTTTTTTTTTACAGTAGTGGGATATAACCCCAGGTTTTATTCATTCCTCTGCTACAGGTGGTTCCCACGCCTTTCTTTCCACTCCAGGAGAAGTCTTAAATCTGGGGTTGCAAGTAATACCTATTCTTCCTGTTGAAAATTATCCACCCTACAGAAAATAATTAAAAAAAAAACAACATAAAAAAAACAAACAAAAAACCCCAAACAAAGAAAACACAGCAAAAAACAAAACCAAAACAACAAAAAAACCAACACAAAAACCAACACTTTCTCAAGTCTGAAAGTTAAAATCAGAAAGCAGGTTCACATCTGGGACACTGGCCACAAAAGACAAGGTCAATTCCTGATCCAGTCCCTGTTGAAACAACCATTCCACTCTGTTATGGCATGGATGTTTCATGGGAAATGCATAACCTAGTCTAGAAAATTGAGTTTCCAAGAGACTTTAGATCTAGTAAGGTAATAAAGAGAGATCAGAAGTCATATAAAAGGCAGCATATTGAATTAATCTTGACCGAACATTTCTTATGTTGTAAAAGGTGTTTTTTATAGGTAAGGCTGCAGCCAGGATATCTGCCCTCAGAGTGGACACTGCAATAGAGCATTGGTAATCACTGATATTGGTTTCCACATAGAAAAAAGAAACAGAAACAAGCTTAGAGCCAAAATTTGATTGCAGAATTATTTATAATGAATGGAATAATATGCATATATTTGCTTATGAACACCTGCATGATATTAAATTTGTTTTTACAGTTACACAGATTGTTCACATTCTTACCAAGATAAACGTACTTTGCTTCAAAATTTCAGTTAGAAGTTTGTGCCATGCGTTTATCAAGTATATTCAGATTCATATGAGAGCAAGCACAAATCAACTCATATTTTAATGGTGCCATCTGTCATTTTTTTTTGGTATTCTGCTGCCAAAGCAGCGGAAGATCAAATGAAATAAAATCTAAACATGAGGTTTCATTTACCCTGCCACAAGAAATAATGTTGAAGGTGGCAAAGACAGATCTGTTTGATAATTATGTATTTTCTGCTAAATTGCTCCATATGCTAGAATATTTGGTATTGAGCCTGGAAGAAAAGCAAAAGCACTTCTGGTAGTTGAGCAGTTCCCCCCTAAAATATGCATCAAGTTATCTTTGTACAACTGATTCTTAGATAAAGAGATTTACATTAACTGTTCCTGCTCACTACGTTCACCAGAAAAAAAACCCCAACACACAGTTACAGAAATATAAGCATTTACACCTTAACAATGTAAAATTTAGGCAAAACCAGTGCAAAAATACTTTGAAATACTTTATTGACAATCTCATTCAATTCACTCCATCTGCTTTACTAGGTCATTTGAATTATTAATAACTTTCATAAATATATCCCTTTGACAACTGTATTAATGAAAAGATATATCTTTATATAAAATAATCCAGTTACAACTATTCACCATTTTCATTGAATCTTTTAATAGAAACTAAATTTTGCTTCCATGTTTAAGACATTTGCTTTAGTTCTAAAATTAATCCATCTAATTAAAGACTAGCTTTGACAAAACAGAATGAGAATCTATTATTAGCTTTAATATGTTAGTGGGGGAGACACATATAGGACAGATTACAAGATGACACAGAGCTCTCTGTGGGATTCAGATGATGACTGTTACTGAGAGGAACACCACTTCCTTCCTGCATCCCAGCCCTTTACGCAGGAGGATTCTGAACTCATCAAGACTATTTTAATTAGTGGTTGTAAATTATAGCATATTCTGATAATATTTTTTTTTCAAATATACTGCCACTATGAAGTGTTTTGTACAAATGAGTACTGACTGATTACAGGCACAGCTTCATCCTAATTGTCATGACCTTACAGTACTAAAGGAGGAACAGCAATGTGAGAATTTTTGGCAAAAGTTTAGATGCATCACCATTACTGCCTTGCACATCACCATTTCTGCAACACAACTGCCAATCACAATTTAAGCACTTAATAAATCATATAAATTTATAGAAGGAAATAGAAGTATGTTTTCATTTCTGAGCAGTTTTCATCCCTGTTACAGAAGAGCTTGATCACACTTACACACAAATAAATTTTTTATATAGTTTATTGATTCTGCAGCTTCAGATATCTGCATTCCAAATGAATATAAAGTTGAATGATTCTCATTGTTATAGCAAAACACAAGTAATAAGATGGAAAGAAATACTCAGCTAAAACAACTAGGCTATGCAAGCTCATGATTTACGTTATTTTACCAATTTAGGAAAAGTGAAATGACCCTGTAGTGTTTCCAGTTTTGTGGGATATATGTATATCATCTCCTGAGCAAAATAATTTAAAATTGATCCCACTAAAAGCATGACTGGTCTCTCGGGTATGTTTAAACACAAAAATTCAAGTGCAAAAAGGAAATTAAGATGGCATACCACTGGTAATGTCTATACTGGTGTGTGAGCAGGGGGTGGTGGGATAAAATAGGAGGTGGGACAGAAGTGGTCTGTTTTGCACAAAGCATATACATAATCTCTGAGATGGAACTGATCTTGTTCAGTGTTACAAAAGACAGACATAATTGTCAGGTCCTCCTTCCTCAGGATAGTTTGGCTTTCCAGGGAAGAAAAAAAGTTATATTGCTACGAACTTTCCTAGCCTACTTCTATTTTTAGCAACAAAAGAAGTTATTAAAAAAGTAGTGTCTACAATATATCAGATTTGTTTTCCTGCTCTATGCATGGAAGGCTGTGAAAACTATCAATACTTGTCTCTTTCCTCCAGGATAACTGGCATAAACAAACTATAGGGAATTCCTTTCTTATGAAAGGAATGGGTGTTTAGTCTAGTTAGTACTGTAGTAATTTACAGCTTTCTGCTTTTATGTATCAAATGGTATTTCCATCCTTAGATCTTACAGCCAAAAAAATCTACTCTTTCATTCCAAACATTTAGCAGTATTACACAATGCATACACAAATATATAGCTGCCAGCCTTGCAGAATAAATTCAATTGACAAATACTTTACATCCAACCTTGAAGCAACTGACTCTGCAAGTACACCAGCAATAACTTCTGCTACAAGCAATTCATCCTGCCCATAAAACAAACAAACAAAAAAAAAATCACAACTGATTACAACTTTTATTGTTGCATGGCATAAAAATACAAAAATAACCAGCTTCTATAAAATAATTTATTATTTGCAACTCTTAGTTCCATTTATCTTATGCACAAAACTTTCTTATACAGAAGCTCTAAGTAAGGCGGCAATCTTTAAATTCGATTTGAGAAACATGTAGCACATTATCACATTCAGAAAGTAGACAGTAACTTTTATTTTCAGAGATGTACGTGGAAAAGGTGATGCTGTAGCAATCTCTAAAATGTAACAGCCCTTCCAAAAACATGTCTTTGTATGCAGATGCAGCAACTCACTTGAGCCATACTGTTCAGAGAGGTGAATTTCACAACATGAACTGCCCATCACGACCACTACTTAAACATAAGTAAATAGTAGCACAAGAAACACATCTCCTTTGCAGACTGGAATGGAAGTTGCTGGTGACATACAGTGCTGGCAAAGTAATTTGAAGTTGCAAGGCATGAAATGAAAACACTTGCTAAGGTTCCTCTCAAACACAGCCATGTTCTCAATTTGATGCAAGCTTTTTGTCACATTCTTCTGTTTTGGTCTAGTTCAGATGAATTCAAATTCTGGAAGAAATAAGCTTGTAAGATTCTATCTGTGTTCTTGCACTCAACAGGTAGAGTCTAATGCCATGTTATTTTTAAAAGTCTGCCTGCTCAGGCACTTCCTCTTCTGTCATTATTATCTCCAATGTTTTCTTAAGTTAGAAGAGGTAGTGTAAGGCTCACTAATATTTTACATTATTAGTAATCCAATTCTTGATTATTTTTTCCTATATAGCTTATAACAGTTATTACAATATTCCACCATTTCATCTTGTTCCAGGCTTCCTTATTGCTTAATGTAAATTTTTCCTTTTTATTAGTCTAACTATGCTTTTAAACTTCTCATTTGTGTACACATTTTATAGCTTTATCTTATCAGGTGTCTTTTGTTTAATCCTCTGACTATGCAACCTGATGATTTTTTAAGTGTCCTCTACTTTCATCCAGTCTTGAATTCAATTTCCTTGCATTTGACTTCTTTACAGTCTATATTTGACTGGAGAAGCGTTTTATGAAGAGGTCAAAAAGACTAAACTGATCCATGTCATGCATTCATCACTTCTTGAAATTTTGCCCCAACTTTTGATTTCGAACATACCCTAAATCAAATTTTACGAGCAGGCAGCTCAGATCCATTTGGTCAAGGGTGATCTGCTTGCACACACAGGCCCACTCTCAGAAATAATTTTTTCCTAAATTGAGTCTTTTTATTGTTTACAAAAGTTAACCTAATTACTTGGCCTGTCCAGCAAAACATAATTTATTTTTTTAGGGTTGTTTTCACTACTGCAAGCACTTTCAATTAAACAAGTAGCTGTGTCTGAGAGGAAATCACCTTGCACAACATAATACTCAAAAGTCCAGGCAATTAACCACCTTTACTTTTAAAAACATTTTCTGAATCAATGTTTCTTTCTGTATTGCAAATAATGCAAGAATGTTAAAACAACAACAGAAACACCATAACTGATCAAAAATTGAAACTGCCTAGCAACCTTTTCTTCTGATATGGTTTGAGAGAAACAAATGTCCATTTTCCTCTTGAATGCAGAAGTGAGTTAAATATGTAAACTGGTTTTAAAATGTTTTCAAAATATACACATCAGGCAATTGGAAAGCCTGATGACAGTGTTCTGGTAAACTTTTCCTAACTCAGGTCAAATATACAAATCTTGTAACATCAGCAGTCTACCCTCAAAAAAATTTACCAGAAATGTCATGCCTAACATTTAGTATTGTGGTGCTAGACCCACTAAAAAGGAAAACTAGCATGAACATCAGCAGTTAAATGCCTGAGCTCTTACTGTAGTTTTCTCCTCCCACCCTGACAAATGTATAAATTGTTGGCTAAATCCCACTTGTGAAGTCATGGCCCCTGCTGTCTATAAAATTTACTACTACAAAACAGTAAATTTGCACTAGCAACTACAGAGAAATTATGAATAAAAGTAATGAATAAAAACATGCCTGCTGCATGCTTAGAGGAAAATATTAGTTATGGAGTAATTGAACTCTTACCTATAGTATAACATCCACTTTTAAGAGCATTAACAGTAGCTATGACATTCTTAAACTTGGCTGAAGTTATAACATTGAAGTAATACACTTACTGGTTTTAAAAAGACTTTACAGAATGAAGACATTAGATTTTACTAGAGTTGCCTAACATGTATACCACATCCTGTTTTAAAACATGTACATAATCCAAGAACTTGACGTTTAACCAGGTTGTGTACGGAATTTTCCCTCAGTTTTCATAGTATACTTTCTTTTGAGCCATTCCCAAAGTGCAGCTCAGCAAGCCCTGAACTGCTTGTTGAAGCAGATCCGTGTTTCACCTAAGATCATCAAAACATCAAAATAAATTAAATTTATCTGCCGTTAAAGGCTTGAAAAAACATTATACACCACTGAATTTCGCACAACACTGATTACAACAAACTCAAGCTCTGCTACACAGATAAGCTGAGGGGTTTTATATGTTTTTATTCTTTTTAATGTTGCTTTTTAAAGAGTTAACAGCATTATTAAGTGTGGAATGTTAAGTGCTTAAGCAGTAGTCTCCCTTAAATGGGGGACATACCCTCATTTGCCACAAATTGGTACTTAACGCATTGCTGCGTTTTCTTAAGTAGAAGGAAAAACCAACAACAAAGTTGTGTATTTTTTTTTCTTAAGTGACTGAGTGATGCTGAACTTATTTCACAGCATGATAATTAATCAGTCTAGAAACACCACAGTAAGTCAACACGCATCAACCTACAAAACCAGGAGTTCAGACACTGCATTTGGAAGACTCCAGTCTTTGTTCATGCAAGCAGTTGCACTGCCTAAAGCACATGTTCCCAAACTGTGCTATTCAAGACACTTTAGAGTTATTTTATGTGTATGGTAGGCATTAGGAGCCACCCCTCCTGAGCTGGGGGCTGGAAAAGGAGAAGAAAAAAAAAAAAAAGAAAAGAAAAATAAAAAAAAGAGTCAGAAGCAGTTGCAACCACTACGCACTAAATGCTCATTCCCTTAAAGCATATAAGCATGTGTGTGCTTATTGCTCAGAATACCCCCATCAGGCTCCCAGATTTGGAGAATGCAAAAGGAATAAAAATGAGATTTATATGGGAGTTGAAAGGCAAGCAGCCATTTTTGAGAGCAAAAAGTAGGCAGAAGGTTACAGGGCCATGAAGTGTAGAACCAGGAATAAACCATTATGCCTTCGTCAGAGAGGGTCAGTGGCATCTCTGTGCTCGGTGGCAATTTCTGAGCTTCCAGTACATCAGTGACGGTTCTACTCAACTTAAAGCAGAGCCTGGAGTTGAGAAAAAAGAACCCTGAAGAATGACTGCACATGACACATATATATAATGCAGCAGAACAGCAATCCGTGTGCAGTGTTTCACGGTTAGCCAGCTGCACCTATTCACCTGACAACAGAATTTTAGTTCAGGATTTTTTTGATTTCTTTTTTAAACACACATAAAGAATAAAACTTTGCTTTTATCTTGTACTTTAAAACGGAAAAGTAAATCTCAGGAAACATACAGTTGTTCAAATTTCTAAACTCTCACTTGGGCTTTGAAGCTTAACAACCACATACCAAACCGTATGTTGTTTGTGGTTTCAACACTCAGAGGCAATGAACTCTCGTTCCCTAACTATCACAGAGACAACAGTCACCTGCTGAATCACCAAAACCATATCTCAGCACACAGACATTTCTTCTGAGCTATCCCCCATTCAGTTGCTTGTCTGGGTGCATCTTTCTTGCTTCTACAGAAGAAGAGTCAGCAAGACGTGCATTCTTGTAAATTTTAACTTACTGTCAGACCTATTGATATGATACTGCTTTAGCCACAAAAACGGGAGAGAAAAAATATCTTCCTAAATTTTTTGAGGTGAGCAATGAAAAAAATAATAAAAAAAAAGAAGCAATTTATTTCCTTGTGGACTGAGATCTACGGGAAGTTGAGCCTAGATTCATAGTTACCTACTTTTGAAGCTTTGGTTCCTAAACCACGGTTTTCCTGTAACATAATTTTTCCATATGTTGGAACAAGGAAAAACATTTATATGCATAAAGCTAATCAGACAGTACATATCATTTAAAAATCATCAGCCACTTGTTATGCTTTTGATTAGTAGAAAAGACAGGTCAATACTAAAAAATGACAGTTAATACCATATTTTTTTTTCATTAAATCACCAATTCTGAAATGGGTTAAACTCTTCACTAAAATCAATCTTTCTGAAATAACTGTTCCATCTGGTTTGTACACTGATCATAGGTTTTATTATAAAGCCTAGGAATCTAAAGTGATTTTTAAAACCCCCTTTACAGTTCAGGTTTTTTCTTACCCTTCAGTTTCATTGACAAACTCATCTCACTCAAACATGGACCTCATACTCAACAATTAACTCAAATTTTTTTTTTTTTTTTGCCTTACTGAAACAATGCCTTAACTTTCTCTTCACTGAACTGATGGCTCAACAGCAGCTTCAGAAAATTTTTTTTGCCTAGGGAGTTCCCCTACAATTTTAACTGGAAAAAAGGGAAATGGTCAATTACATTCCATGTATGTAACAGGAGAGTTTATTTTACCAGTAAAATGAAATGTTGAGTTTTGCCACTATTGTAGTAAAAGGGTATGGAGGTGGGTTTAGAAGGTTTCTTTATAAGACCATTCAACCTTTTTTATCTATGCAGAGGTATTAATGAATACGTACTTTCTAACAGAAATCTCTCATTTAAATTGAGGAGGGAAAAAACCCACACATTCCACCAAAAGAGATGAAGCTCTATTTTTTATGCCAACTCAAACTTTTCAGGAATTCAACAGAAGACTTTCTGCAATGATTGAAGTATAGCAAGGGAGTCAAGTGGGCTTTTGGAGGGTTGTTTCTTTTCCAGACCAAGATTATCTCTTCTCTGCTTGGGTTATGGCACTTATTCCAAGCTTATTTCACTGTCAAAGCCCATGGACTTATCCTCTTAAAAGCCACATGCATGTCCTCAGTTTGAAAGATGATTCCTTCCTTGTCCCTTGAAGAAACCCCTAGTCAGTCCCTGAGCGTGTTGTCAGCCATTGAGGTTGACAGTCAGACCTCAGTTGTACTACACAGAGGGAAGAGCAATGGACTGCTTGGAACAGAACTGGAAGGATGCTCTGGAGATACCCTAACTCACCAGCTTGGTGTCACAGAAACTACAAGTCATTGAAGACCCCGTTAAAGTCAAGGGAAACAATATTAACCATTCTCCCATTGTCCACAAACCCAGCCACGCTTCATAAAAGGCAGCTGGTTTGTCAGGCATGATTTGTCTACAAGACAAGTATTCTCACAGGATAAAAGCCGAGTAAGAACTTATTCACTTAGCTAAGACAGTAGCCATTTCAGAGTAGTAAATCCACACTACAAGAAACACTGAGATATCCAGTGTAGCTGATGCTCCTAATGCTGAGGGTAATTAACTGCAAAGATTCCAGCACAGGGCTCTCAGTCAGCTAATACAGCTCAAGACAAGCAGAGGGAAGGTGGACAATTTGGAAATACGCAGGCTAGTACATTCCCAAATACTCTTACAGTTATGGGGCTCAAACCCTTCCTGCAGGAGACCATGAGCCTTATGTTCTACCTTCAAATGCTGATAAGGTACATGAAGAAGGGCAACTTTTTTTTTTACCCTTCCACATCACTAGGTATAACTTTATGCCACCTGATACTGTATGGACCAGGAATTCATATTTGCATTGCTATCCTTCTGAAGGATCAGCTACAAACCACAAAATTATACATATTAGGCTCCACCTGTCTAAAAAGTTTCCCATTAAACAGGTCAAGAAAACATATTAACGAAAGCCTTCAGTATCAGTGTGCTGTATTACATCAGAAGTACTTCAACATCTTTTAATGTGATCAAATCAACAGCCTGGTCTCTGGTAAGATACGACATATAGGACCATAAAGAGCATAATGATATCAAAACAAAAGTAAGAGCAGCTGTGAGGACAAGAAGGAAATATTGGAATTGTTTTCTCTAGGCACATCTCTTACCATTGTCTGATAAAAAGTACACCAAACAACAAATGGTATAAGCAAGGAGGAGACAAGGCTACCCTGATCTTTTCCCCCAAAAATGCAAAATATGGCACATTGAAAAAAATAATCAGTAAAGACATCATCCTTCAGTTTGCAACTCGGACGTAGACACCAAGAGGAAAAAAGGAATTCACTAAAACTGAATACTTCAGTACAAAAAGCTAGTGTCTTGTGCTGGGCCATAGAAATTGTACTGCTGAAGATGTGACAATGGAGTTTGATGGGGAAGCCAAAATATTTGACCAGTCAGGCCATGGACTTACTCCAGTAAATTCCTGCTTTATGTGATCAGTTAGAATTTGTCTTGAGGGGCCAAGAATGTATGTCTTTCAGCTTATAAGATGTTATACAATGCCACGCATAGAGTGTGCAGTACTGTGCAATTCAAAAGGCACATGGGTTGAATTTCAAGAGGCAATTATACAGTGGAAAAAACTGAGCATATCTTTGTTCAATTAAAAACAGAGTTTAGCATGCATCAATGAGGGCGACTAATTCCTATTTGTAGGTCCCCTTTAATGTTCACAGCTGGCAGGCAGCAAATCTACATTTTCTTAAGGCAGTTTCAGATAAATGAAGTAAACTGTAAGAACTAGAGTTAAGTTTCTAGAATTACTATGGTAAGTTTTATCATTAACATAATACCCTGTTAAGCACCCAGTTAAGACAGCCCATCACTGCACTGAGGAGCAGGAACTCCAAGGAGACTTTCCCCAGGAAACATTTATCAAAACATTCAGGTAAACTCTGAAGAGTACTTTTGAAATTGTATTATTTTTTACCTTTCCAGATTCTCTTAAAAAGAAAAGTAATTTATAAATTAATCAATTACAACAACCAAGCTCTGGTAACTAGAATTAGCTTCTAATTACCTAGCTAGAGTTCCAAGACAATTCACAAACCAATCATTCTTTAAGTAGTTAGTACTCTATCAAAGCATGTACAGAAAAGAAACTGTTCTAACAGAGTTGAAGTTTTTGTTTACTCAGGAAAAATAAACAGTGTTATAACCGGCTAGAACTGTAAACGTCTACAGAGCTCAATCATACAAGCATGTCTTATTTCCTGTTTGACTTTATCTGTATTCCAATAAGGAAAAACTACAGCATTTCTCCTACTGAAAAGCCCACACGGGAGGAAAACTGCTGAGTCATAAGGGCACAGGCAGCAGTAAAAGATATACCAATATTAATAGATTATTTGTACACATTTCTAATGTGTATTCATACTGAAGCCTTAAATAACCAGGACATACTTTTAATGTCGTAGCCAAGCAAACCATATTTCTACAACTTCAGATGGATGAATCACGAAGTCCATGGAAGACAGATGTTGAGAGACTTGTGCTACCTCTAATTATACTTTACTCAAACTGTCTTTGGAGGAGGGATCAACTGTTATAGTGATTTGTAAAACAAAACCAAAAAGCTCCAAATCTCATTATCTTTAGAGATAACTTTTCATTTCTTTCCTTGCAAAGGGACTTCTAACAATGTTTAACATTCATCACTGAAATACCGCAGTGTAACAGGAAAAGAAAATCTAAAGACCACATTCTCTGTTAGCATTTGTACGTGGTTTCTCCTCTTTATCCAACAAAGTCATTGACACATTAGGCTTTTACTTAGTGATATAAACAGAATTTTCAATTTTAGATGTTCAGTTTCGGATATATTAAATCTCAACTGCATCAATCCTTAGGGGTACAGGGCTGCCCACCTTCACCAGATGCCTAGTGACACAGCACTACTAAAAATAAAATCTTTCTGAGCAAGCTAAGAATGAGCATGTAGCAGCGAAAACATATACATTTTGAGATTTAAGGTGATGTCATAGCTACATGGCTTTAATCACAATTTTTGAAGATCAGAATTTAGGACTTCAAAGCCTAAATCCCTGTTTATCTTCTATTACGTAAAATACAGGCTAAAATAGCCTGTAGCAGACAGCCAGAAATGCTCAGTATGAATCTCGGGGGATTGTGGGCAGCGGGGGAGGTCTGGAGGAAAAAAACCAAACAAACAAAAAAACCAACAACAGCAAAAAAATAACACACCAAAACCCCCAAGTCCCGCAGTGTGAAAGAATAAGCATGGATTAGGAAATAACTTGAATTGTATGATAGTCTGATACTGAAATAACTATACAATTCCAAGGTTCACATTTTGTAATAATTCTGGACTGGGGCCAGGGGGAAAGCCGGTGCAGAAGGAAACATCATTGATTTGTTTGGGTTGTTTTGGTTTTTCCCCCCCCAACTTTTTTTCCTCCAGCTCTCAGATAAGATTCAAATCAGCTGTCCACCTGACACTTGGCAAAAAGGCTGGCTATATCTACTAGTTTGGAGATATGTTGCTGGCCTTCTCAATGTGACAGAATAAATACACTGTCTCCCACTTTGCCTGTCTTTCCCATTTGTACACCTTAGTCATACTTTCCAGAGTAGGAACCACATGCAGTCTGTTTTCTCCAGTACACAGTGATAGAACAGTGGGCATCACAGGAAAAATACATTATCGAAGAATATATTTTATGTGATGACAATGGCTGCCTTGCGAATTTGAGTTATGCTATGCCAAAGAATGTGTGTTAATTATACTACAAAGTAAAAAAAGGCAATGCAAACTTACTGGAAAAAAAAAAAAAGCTTAATTATTTTGTTATTGCTGTGTTTGCCAGAATCACTTGCATACAACATAAGAAACTAATTCTAAACTAATTTTGAGCAGAAACTTTCTTCTATAAATGCAGAATGGTGCCCAATAAGCAAGATGGAAAAAAAACCTCCATACTTTAAACCACAGGAATTCTTAGTGAAATGGATGAAAGGATAAGTAATAAGCAACATGTTGAATTTTGTTTCTAATGTATTGATACGCACACATAGCACAGCTACTTCATTTTTGATTCCGCAAGCCTCTCCTTTATTCTCAGTGTACCTTTAAAAAGAAAAATCATGCCCCTAACATTAAAAAAGTGATTAGTTACACAAACTCTACTTCTACCCCTTAAATCTGTTTCACCAAAACCCCAAGAAACATCTTTATAAATGTTTTTCCTTACTGCAGTAAAGTATTTAAGTGATTATCAATTCATCATACAAGGACCAAAGCTAGAGGCAAAAGGGCTTTTTTCCTTTCGTATGCATGGGGAACGCAGGCTCTGCCTAAATGATTGTCCAGTTGTGCTCCAGATGCTGAGCTCACACTAACCTGCGTCCGCACAAAGAGCTGTTGTCCCATATTCCACTTTATATTTTTCACTGTTGAATGCACACATGCATGGGCACTTAACATGAAAATGGACTGAAATAATAACAAGGACAACACATTGTCAGCAGACACCTGCCTGATTTATCCTAGTCTCTTAAAAATAAAAAGCTTGCCCTAAGCCACTTTCAGAAAGTATCTTACATGCACAAAATAAACACTCCAGCGGTGATTTAAGCTAACCTGCTTGACTTTGAGGACTGGTAATCCACTTGAGTACAGGCAGGTAGCACTGCCGAGAAGTGACACCACCCTAAATCACTTCTCAACTTTGACTCACCACATAAGACTTTATAAAGAAACAGACTTGAGACATATTATTTTAAGCCACTACTGAAATCTCCTTCTTGAGTACAAGGTCAAATTCATACATATGAAAGCATGCCTGAGTGCTTGACAAGGGATACAGAAAGTCTTCTGACACCATGTGGACTTGAGAATAACCTGACCAAACAAAACTAATGTATCTAAAGGGTCCCTTCACAGCACAATAACTTTACAAACAAAAGCAACTGCTAAAGAGAATACAATCACCAACATAAGAAAATAAGATGTTTTGAAGTTGTGGAAGAGGAAAAAATATGTACACTTATTTCCTACAACGTGAAGTATGTCAAGCATGCAGAAGTCTACCACATTTCAGTAGACACTATAGAAACACTCACCTGCCTTTAGCTCCGGACAAGATTTTGTACCATTTTAATGACTAGGGTCAGGGGAATATGCTTTTTTATTGGTAGAGATATACATGTATATATACACATATATATGTGTGTATATACACACATACACTTAGCTTTTAAATGTGCCTTAAATGAGGCACATTTATTCAAATTAATGTAACTTTTAGAGACATCTTTCACAAAACAGCTCTTTTCTTCACCCCAGACTTCCGCCTTCAGAAAACAGACATTCACTCTAGATTATTTAAACTTGGAAAAATGCAAGTGTTTTCTTTGAAAAAAATATCTATTGTTACAGCAAAAACTTGGGTTTCCTTTCAAGCAAGATCATATGATTACGCATTTATATTTTACCTTCCGCAGGAATTTACACCCCCCCCATTTGCATCCTGTTATTCATTAAGCGTTTCCCTTTACTTCAGCATGCTGCGTTAATAAAGTGGAGCAGTTGGCTCAGTCTAGGCACTGAAGGTGACAATCAGTGCTCACTCTTGCATTTGTCAGATTCATTCTACAGGGTTTTCCGGATATATTCAATTACACAAAATGCACCTTCAAAAAAGCCATCCTGAGAAGTACTGCATAGACTGATCATGAAAATCTAAACTAGCGGTTTTCAGGGGTTTTTTGTGTTCATTCTCAGCACTAATTTTTCTTTTGATAGCTGAATTTCACTGAAATAGATTGCATGTTATTTAGGAATGTTAGTATATAAAACCAAATTTTCACTGCTGTCTCTGTCATGGTCATAAATTGGTTACTCTTACTGAAGTAATTGATTTCAGTCTTTAAACACCGTGAGATGAAAACTAATGATTAACCTGACTTGTGGTCCTACAGTTCAAAGGCCTAAAAGAAGTAGTTAAAAGGTTTCTGCTAAAGAAGCATTAAGACAACTTCTACTGAAGCTATTCTGTATGAAGGTATCAATTAAACTTGCTTCACTTTATACTGTTAAAAATGTCTTGCACAAGGTAGGCAACATCTTTTATCTTTTCAAATTTAGCAGGCTTTTCTATATTATGGAGTCTAAAGGAAAAATATTCTCTTGTAATGCACCCTAGTATATGCACTTGTTGCTTTCCTAGAAGGTAAATCAAAATTCTGCTCCTTAATTCATTATAATGCAATTAAATGTTCTATATTCTACAACAGCTGTCCAGTATGGTAGCATTAGCTACAAACATTTGCCCGAAATTGATACAATCCTAGTGCTATGCTACTAAGTTAAAAACACAGGTTGTTTGCTTCAATTCCAGATCCACAGTAGTTAAAGTGCAAACTGAAAGGCAAATATAACTTCTCTGCCACTAATGCACACCTAATTCATCACCACTCTAAATGGCTGAAAGTTAGCATATGTTCAAATTAAAAACAACCAACTGATGTAAATTTTGGTGTGAAGGAATTCTGAATGTCTCTTTACAGTTAAAGGCACTATTTTTTTTTTCCTATACAAAAATCATAGCCTTAAACCCCTTCATTACAGGACCTTCAAGTACAAATTGGAAGGAAGGGGCAGGAAGAATAAAAATCAAGCCATTTCCATTGTATGAGAAATTGAGATTTGTTATTATTACTCCATCCCAAGCAAAACAAAAACATAAAATTTTACAAGCCACAACAAAACACATTTCATTGAAACCAGAACTACTTCAGTTCACCAAGAGAGCACAGACAGGCAAAATAATTTCGTTTAAAGCAACCTACCCGAGATATCTTGCAAAGATTTTTATGAAACTGACATGCCAAAAGACTTCTCTCATTTGATGGGAGAAAACCTTTTCATGTAAAAAAAAAAAACACTGCCAGAAATATTTGCCCAACTCTAGCCTTAAAGTGGATTACATATTAAGAATTGCACTGAACAAGCACAGAAATCAAGACATTTGCATATATTCTTCAACCAATAAAACACAGAATTTGAATTTATGAGCACTAAAAAACTGACAAAATAAATGAAAATAAATGTTCTGTATTCCTGCACAAAAAAGTGGAACTATCTTACTTGGGTTTCTTGAGTCCTTTCATCCGTGTTATGGAGGCTGAAACACTAACTCTTAAACTAATGAGCTCAGAGGTTATTTTAATGTCCAGAAAACTTAGTTAAAAAACAACTTGAAATTTAATATCAACTCCATTGTAATCAAGATTCCTTAGCTACAGCTGATCAACAGAATTTCATCTTCAATATAATATTGTAAAATTTCACTGATTGGTTCCAGAAAAGGAAAATTAATTCAATAAAAATTCATTGCTTTATTCCAGCAATAAAGAGGATCGGACTATTTCTGCCTTTGAAAAAATTGGTATGAAGCCAGCAAGCATATCTCACCCTACAGAGCAGTTCAGGTAGTGATGAAGCGGGGTGGCCAAGGACACCCACTTCTGGCCTGATGACTACTCCAAGTGCTGCTGTATTGCCCTTGCCAGGGCTGGGGTCAGTGAAAACCTGCCCACACAACTGGAGAACCTTAGATGTCGTCTTAATGCCTCATGTCCTGCATTAATCAGGGCTTGGACCCAGGAAAGACTTTGTCTCTATTCTTTACAAGTCACCTTTGTGATAAACTATAGGAAGAGGCTGTAGCAATTACTTTATATCAAAGCAAAGTGGTTTTTTCGATGTGTCATTAAGCAAAACATATAGCTGATGGGAACTCACATGACATGTTTTGAACAGTAATAGTTTTACAAAGGCAATTTCCAGAGCGGGGAAAGAGAAATCTCCTGGGTATTTTTGATAGTCTGATGAAAAGGACTGGAGGACTCATTAAAGGCAATATCAATTCCAAATGCAAAGCTTTGAAAGCCTGGTGACCTAAGTGAAATATAAGTAGTTACATTTGGTTTCAAGAAACTAGAAAGCTTACTTTATACAGTTACATTGTATATATCCACAAAACTGGAAGTTCCATTAAAATACAGATAAATTTAACAGTTTCAAGTACTTGAACAGCTGAAATCAACATACAGTATAAACTGAATTTTACAAGCAGTTTCAAAACCAAATAAATTAGCAACACTTACCATCAAAAAAACTTTTGGCTCTCAGGTAACTGACGCTGAGCCTAAGCACAGACAGCTTATCCAATTTGGCGATAACATCTTGAGGGAAAGGCAGGAGGCTAGCCAAGCGGTCCAGCTCCGCATTCAAGCGGTCCCTGTGTCTCTTGGATGGATTGGACTTGACTCCTTCAGCTGGGGACGGCTTTACTCTGTGGTAATAAAAAAAACCACAGTATAAATGCAAGTTCCTTTCCAAAATGAAGGCAAATATTCACCAAGGCTAAGATTACAAATTGTCTCAAACTTTAACAACCAAAATGTTTTCCCAAGTGATTTTGTTTCCCATCGGGAAAAAAAAAAAAACAAAACACCTAACATGGCTTAACCTTCCCTCCAACATACACACAGTTAATCGAAGCAGTTTGAGCTACAATGTCTATTCGAACATGGAATGAAGATTTGAAATCTTTGAGATTCAGCATTTTTTATAAAAAGCTTCCTATATTTTCAGTCACTTATTCTTCCAAATGTTAGCATTATAATCAATAATAATTATTATAATAAATAATTTGATAACTTTTAGTAGTATCTGTGTACAAATACATTTGAGAGTACACTTTCTCACTTCAAAAATTATTTCTCACAGATGTCCCTAATTTTTGTCAATGTTTGGATTAGGCTATTTTCAATTGAATACAAAAAAAGTTTTAGTAACGTGCTAGATAATGAAGGATCCAAAACTCCACAAAAAAACCCCATGAGATACAGTCAATCAGCGTGTAAAATCTTTGTAGCAAACACTACTGAGCTCATCCTTTAAGTCACCTCTCAGCTGAAGGCATTTCGAGTACAGCATGACAAAGGGATGCCTTTGTACCTTACAAAGAACAATTTCAAAAGCTTTTCTTGTTATGAATTACATAATGAAGTTTATAAAAAACTTGCTATTTTCCATTCATATCCACCCCGAGCTCCAATTCCAGCTATTTGGATACTCAGACCGCCCCATGCACACAGAAGTCTGGAAACAAGTTTAAGCCCCTACTCCTTCGAATTACAATTAGTCATTACAAGCCAATACTGCAACCAAATAATTTATCTGCACAAGCCATAGTAGATTTTATGATCTTTATTAAACCATTTTCTAATTAAAGAGTGATTCATTCTCACTTTTCCAGTATTGAGGTTCTACATGAGATCTGCAGCAGTTATCAATTTGTGCTCTTCTCACAGTAATCTTTGTTCTGCAATATTCATCACTCAAAAATACTGAGCATAAAGCCATTCAGCAGCTAATTTCTTCAGTATTTTGTTTAGTCTGCTTCCAACTGTCATACTTATATCAATTTTATGATGAGAAAATGCAAAAGCATCACTAGTTATTTTTGCCACTGCTTAAAGTAAACCATACAGAAAAATAATTTCATCTTGTGTTTCAAGCCAAATGAGTACTGATAGAATGGACATTCTTATTTTTAGCTTATTTTTACTGTATGTCTCAATTATACTTCTTGTTAGTTTAAATTTAAGCCCTTTTTTTTTTTTTTTTTTTTTAATAGCCCTTGCTTATTCAAGTGTCACTTGTCAAAAACTTGGACTTAAGCCTGGCTGCCTGTTCCCCAGCACTATGACTGTCCTTTTACACACTAAAGGAGGCACATGCCTTATGTAGAGCCTGGAAATATGAAGGTACCATAATATAAAGTGTTGTTAATAGACAAAAATATAATATATCAGCAGTAATTACTTACTCCACAGATAAAGTTAAACTTGCTGCAGGGTAAATATTGTCTAGGACACAGTTTTAGTAGAGCTTCATCCTAAAAACATTGGGAAAGTGGGCAAAACAAATCAAGAAATATGAAAATTCTTTCTCTTGGAAAATAAAACATAGCTTTATCATCAATGGCCACGGATGGCAAGCTGTTTGGTTAGATGTGTGCTTCGATCACAAGTCCTGAGCTTGACACTGGCAGTTCCCCATATTCCCAAGTGAATATTAAACTTCAAATAATTTAGCAAAGCTTTCTTCATATTCTCTTATGCTGGTGGAATGCTGACTTGTACAAGCCATAGGATTACACAATTTAAGTATAATCCTAACAAAATAAAGTTAGCAGTAGTTTAAAAGTTATTTCTTAAATTTTTTTTACCTATTAGACTGCCATAATTGTCTGACTAATAAAGCAGATTTTAAGCAGGTTTCAGTTGTATAACAATCAGGGAACAGTTAACTAATATCAAATCAAACTGGTCTGCTCCTTAAAGGTGGAGGACCTCACAGAAACCATTCAACACGCACAAACTTTACAAACTAAATCAGAACTAAATAACGGACTTTTCTGTTTCAAAAACTGTCCTCTGGTTGGTTTTAGACTTACAATTTGACAAAGTAGTTGAAACTATGTGCAACTGTGCAATCATCTCATCATGTTATCAGTTGTTGATTGTTTTTCTAATTTACATTGACTTTCTAATGATTTCTCTTTTTTATTTTTAACTACTTGAAAGCATTTCTGAATATTATGTTACCACTACTTGCAGCATAAATCTTGCTATATTCTCTCCCTCCAAATCAAACACTGATTATCCTTAATTTTCCCCTTTGTCACCCATCTAAAACCTATTACATAAAAATGGATCCTTCAGTGACGAAGGGAATACGGGCGGAAGTGCCAGGGGCATAAGCGGCAAGCTAAACCATTTTCCATCCACTTATATAAACCCTCGATGCTAAAGACAGCCTTAGCTTCACTGCAGAAAATTATCTCTAAGGCAAATTATGTACTACGTCAAGATTAAATCCATGTATGTGTTTTATCTAAAAGAAGAAAAAAGGACTAAAGGAGGGAACGTATTTTAAGCTGATCTTTCAGTTCTTAATCTTTTACCTTCCACAGGAAATCTGAATTCCCTAATCAAAGGCCAGAGGTCCCTGTACACTCAGTACCTCTGAACTGAGCTACAACCCTTATCATCCAACAACTGCAAGACAAGCAAGCACATTTAATTTTTAATTGAACGATTTTAAAGGACTTGCCACCCCAGCACTAGGTAAATACTGTTTTCACTGGTCTTCTACAGCTTACTCAATCAGAAATTTTCTTTACACATGCTTATCATGTGTGCCTTCACAGACATTAACAGCAATAAATTATTAAGAAGTGCACAAGTAGCCAATTCTTAATCATTATCAAAAGGCCAAATTAAGTTTCAATATTTACATGCTAATTTTATCATTTAAAGAAAAATTGTAGCAGTTTTTGAGAAAATGCAAAGAAAGCACAAGTTTATTTTCTTCATAATACGACAACAAACTTGGGGGAAAAAATCCAACAACGAACCACTGAAAAGCATACCTTATTAACAAGACTGAACTGTGAAATGAAGTCAAGAGAATAAAAGATTGTGCAAGAAGAGCACTAAAGATACAGCATATGTTTAAAAAAACCCCTAATTCTTCTAAGAAAACTAATTAGAATTTCATCAGAACAGTTTTATTGCTGAGGAAAAAAAGGACATAAGAAAGAACATACAAGTCACCCAGCTAATGGATTTAATCTTCTCAGCTTTGTACATTTTTCATGTCATATTTAAGAGTAAATGCGATATGATTTAATTCAATGTAGTTCAGGTATATGGAATGCATCAGTTATCACTAAGCCAGTACTACAATCCTAAAAAATTCTCTATTTACTTTAGCAACTGAAGAATACTTCTAAGCATTTACTCTTATTTCCCACATTGAACTTATGATTCTGAAAATTCAGCTGATGATTTCTTTGGAAGTAACAGATATGAACCAGACTATCAAGCTCTTAGATCTAAAGTTGTCATCAACCAATCTTGAAGGAAAAAGAGACTCTTTCCAGTGGCTCTTTCAGCAGAGTCTGAAACCAGCACAGATTCAGGCTGCTGAAGGGATAAAGTCGTTTTACCAAAAAAACCTCAAACAGTTGCATGCTACTTGTCCGATACTGGGCTGCTGTTTGTCCTCCAATAGTAAATAGAATTTTAGTTTGTTCAGGTTATTTTGGTGCATGAAGGACTGAACCAGAGTAATAGAGACATCCAGAACACCAATCAAGATGAAAGTTTAACACTCAGTTTTAAAATATTTCACTATTATTTAAGAAAACAAGCCAGTGCTATTTGAAAAAAAGAAACAAAAAATTGTGTTCCTGTCTACTGACCATGTTATCTACATACCTCCATTTGCTGCAGATTCTTTTCTAAAAAGTATGCTTTTGCAAGAAACATTGACCAAAACCAACCAACCAAAAGAACCCACAAACCTTAAAACCAGTGAATTTTAAGTAGCAGTCTACATGTAACATACAGCTACACCAAGACTGACAAATATATATATAAAGTTTGTTCTACATACAATAACAGCCTTATTGCCTCCATTTCAAATAAAAGGTGCAAACTGCTGTTTGCAGCCAATACTGCTTTACACAAAGGAATATTTCAATGATTATTTTTCTTTTCTGATGAACTTCCTTTTTGAAAGCTTGTTCTGGCACTTTTTGTTTGTTTGCCTTGAAGGAATACATAAACTGTTTCAATGTTTTAAATGAAAATATCTCTGTTCTGCTTTCTAACATTACTAGGACTACTCATCATTAAGGATCGAGTCAAAGCCCTGGAGTACTTAATGTCATAAATATATTTCAGATTACACAGACCAAAACCCTACCATAATTTTTTATTCAGTCTACTAAAGAAACATGTATAACTCCCCACCTCCTTCTTTGTCTATTACATTTATCCAGTTATACAAAACAATTCCTATCCAAACATTGAAAAAAAGAAAACCAAACCAAATCAGAGATAGTAGGCAGAAAGACATAAAAAAACTGCAAGCTGGAGCTGTACTTATATAACACCCTTCACCTCATGTTAAAGTCTATCTGCAGTAAGCCTCACTTCCATAAAATTTGCATTCTATCCTTCCTACTACAATCCTAGTATATTAGTTCACTTAATGATCGCTAGATAAAAGAAACTTAAGTCTTGAAAAAAAGACCAAAGCAAAATGCAGGGGTCACCCACTGCTCCCCAAGTCTCAGTGGGGAGTGAAACACCCCCCAGCCCTGCTACCACCAGGGGGACTCGCAGGGTTCAAACACTAAATAGGGAGGAAATTGAAAGACTCCAAGGTATTAAGAAAATGATTTCTGTAGCATAATACAAGCAATTGGAGTGCACATGTTTAGCATTCCCTTTTTCTTTTTTTTTTCCTTACATGACAAGATAAGATGAATTGCAGGAACAGTTGTCTATTATGTTCCCCCATGATTGCTTTTCTTTTTCAGCTGTGATACTTTAATTCCCTACTGAATCAAAAAAGCACATTTCGACACTTGGCACTGTCAGGTAATAGCCTGTGACTCCCTTTCAAGTTCAATTCTTTACATGTCAGATAATAAAAGGGGGGGAGTTGCAGGAGGGATGTTTCTTAAACTGGTTTTGAGTTACCACCATGGCTTTCATGAGTTATTTGCACCTGAAGTAAGAAGTATTTTTTCTATTTAATTTTTTTTTTTCAATGGCAACTATGGCATTGTATTAAGACCATCTTCCACTTCTAAAGACTATCTGCCTGTCACCACAGATTACCAATTATTATGTGCCATTCAGAGTTACATACATGGCAAACAAAACATTAGAACTATCAACAAAACAATCTTTTCTATAAAAGATACTAGTCCCAGTAATGCATCACCTTTTTTTTTTTTCTTTTGAAGAGCTGTGAATTCTACTGAGGGTAGGAAATATCATTATCAACTTGAAACAGATTAAAATGACAGTAATGTCAAAGCTTTATTAACCAGCACCAAGTACATCTTGCCTCCCTCAATCAGTTAAAAAAAAAAAAAAACTTACTACCTGTCTCAGGTTTTTTTGGCCTAAGGGTGTGGTCTGTAACTAGTTACATGAGAAATCAGAGACCTCTGACCCACTAGAAATGTTCTGCAAGGCTGGCCTAACAGAAGCAGCAGCCAAAGAGCATAGTCATTTTGAGAAGAAAAGAAACACATAAACATTACATGTGAGATAAATGTCTTGCATAAAAATAATTTCCAGTAACCCAAGCAAGGTAGGTTAATAATCAGCCTCCACTTTGATTATGGGTGAGCATACTATTTCAATATTAATACTTTTATTTTGAGAAAAAACTTTTCCCTCTGGTCCTAAAGGGCACAGTCCCTCAATAGAAAAATAGTTCCCATTAGTAATAATAAAAAAAAAAAAAAGGCTTCAAGTTCAACTAATCACAGCAGCTCAGACAACTTACATAACGAGGAGATACAGGGAAAAGGATTACTTATGTAGACATTACAGTACAGTAAATATGAGGTTTCACTTCTTCTAGCCAAGGCTAACCAGAAATTAATAGTAAGCCAGACATTAAGCTATCTTACCAGGCAAGGCAGAACACCTCACCCTTTCACAATCAGAACTATTTGCCTTTAGCTATTAATAGCCTACAAATACATGTCATTTCCTCATGAAAAAAACCACTGATTTCATTCTTGAAGGTCTGATTCTACAGTGTGAATTTATCTAGGTACCTCAATACATTTTTTTTGGAAAAGAAAGGTCAAAGAAGAAAGCACTGCCCTTTTCATAATTAAAGCATTTTCTAGTAAGGGAATTAAAAAAAAAAAGAAAAAGGATAGATTTTTAGACTTTCTGTACTAACTTGTCAGGTTACATGCATTCATTCTAACAATTCCAACCATAAAGAAGCAACTGCTCAAGCTAATTCCCTTCCCCCCCCAAGACAGTTGTCTGCTATGAATCTAAAAACATATCATTCACAGTAGGATTTCACTAAATATTTGTCATTCTCTCCTTTGATGCTTTTGTAGTTCTGGCAGTTACTTTACATCTACAGAAGTATCCAAAATGCACAAAGATATTTTTAGTTTTGCTTATTTTTCTTGCAACTCAGTAGTTTAGCTTTGCTACTTTTTATGACCGATAGATTCTTGACTTTCGGTCGAAAGTGCAAGTTAAGCATCTCCTCTAGCCTGAAAATTCCCCTCTCATGAGAGCAGCCTTTTAGTGGAGCATACAAAGCCTCGTATGCAAACCTAAAGCAGGTGCATCATAAAATTACTCAGATACTAAGCTATTTCCACAGTTTTAATAAAATAAATTAATAAGCAAAAAGCCACCATACACTAGACTTTTTTTTTTTTTCGCCTCTTTTCTACGGGTCTACAGGACTTGGGTTTCTTTGGCAAATAAACGCATCTCATGCAATACCGGAGGGTTAAAGCTGGGAGTTCAGCCCTAAACGGTGGGAACCAGCCAAGCCGTTCCCGGCTAAGAGCACTCGCTCCCCGCAGAGACACCTGAGCGGTGCGGGAGCGGTGCGGGGGGAGCGGGCAGCCACCGCGGCACCACCCGCGGGACCCGCTCCGGCGGAGCGAGCGCAGCCACCGCGCGGAGCCGTCACCTCAGATGCCTCCCAATCTAGGTCAGCCGGCTGCGCCGCGCTGCCGGCACCGCTCCCTGCTTCCCCCGCCTCGACCCTCCGCGCCCCGGCACTCCCTTGGGTTTTTTTGGTGGAAACCCCCCTAAAAACAGTAACAACCCTGCCAGCACCTCCCGGCATCCCCTCTCCCCGGAGCCCCTGCCCCGCACGGCCCCGCCG